>CM023944.1:13766901-13797090 GCA_013407115.1 Glycine latifolia | reverse complement strand
GATTAAGGAACAGAAAATCAACACAAGGATTTATACTGGTTCACTTCTCAAGAGAAGCTACATCCAGTTTCTAATCAACACTAGATTAGAGTTCCACTATTGTAAATTTCAGTTCTTACAAGCTTTATTACAATCACTCTTTATCAACCCTAGATAAAGACAAGAAATCTAAAACCTTATTAGACTTCAAGCAAACAAGAACCAGATAACACTACTCAGTTCTTCCTAGAGAACTCTACTCTAGACAAGCCTCAAGAACAAATTTACAACAACACTCGATTACAAACATTGCAAAACAAATTTACATCCAAAAAGAATGGAGAGAAACAACCTGATGATCCAATGATTATGAATGCATAAGTTACCAATCAGAGTTGAATGAACAAATGAATTTCAGAACATGCTCTCCTATTCTTCTTTGAAAACTCTTGTCCAAGAAATCATTCAAAAACTCATGAAGATTAAGAAGTGGGACAAGAGGTTAGTAAACTCATAAAAACACTTTCAATCTTGGTGAAGGCTTGTGTGTAATCAGAAATTTGAATTACTCAGGTTAGAAAACAAGACAAGCCTCACTTCTATTTATAACAAAACTTTGTAACTAACTATAATTGATTAAAACGCTTTGTGTAATCGATTAAATTGCCATTTTAATCGATTAAAATGTTCATAGGTTTTTTGGGTTTGAACAATGAGCAAAATAATCGACTAATACGATCCATCATCGATTAAAGCAGTGAAACAAGCTTTTCTAAGAGTCTTATGTAATCGATTACAATAAATGGTAATCGATTAAAGCAGTGAACCATGATTTTCTTTTAACACTAAATAATCGATTACAAGAAATGGTAATTGATTAAATTGTTCTTCAAAGATTTTCCAGATTCAAAGACGAACAAAATAATCGATTAAATAGTAGTGTAATCGATTAAACCAGTGGTATTTGTATTTTTCCAAAAACATTGCTTCTTTGGTTCTTTTATCAAACATTGTTTTAATTCTTTGTGAAAAACATTTAGGCATGTAAATGATTAAATACTTGCAATGCAAGGATCAATCTGATTGGCTTCTCTGAACACTTCATTTGATTTACATTCTTCCAAGGCATGTGAAAAGCACAAAACAATCCTTCAAGTCCCAAGCTTCAATGCTTCAAGATGCTCCCCCTATATCCAACACTTTTATCTTTGAAACTGAAGCTATGTTTGATACAGGAGCAAATTCAAACTGCATTCAAGAAGGATTAATTTCAACTAAATATTTTGAGAAAACTTCTGAACGACTTAGTACCGCCAATGGTTATAAGCTTCGTGATAATTACAAACTTTCAAATGCCATAATAGAAAAAGAAGATTTGAGATTAAGACTTCTTTTTTTTTTCAAAAATCTTTAAAATGTGGTTATTCTTGGCACACCGTTCATCAAATCCATCTTTCCTATAACAATTTTAGATAAAGGTATTTCTACCTTTTATTTAAACAAATCAATTACTTTCAAATTTCTTAAAACTTCTATTGTAAGAGATTTGAATCCAATCTTTTACAAACAGAATCAAATTGATTGTCTTAAGGAAGAAATTTATTATAAGAAAATTGACGATTTGCGCAATCATCCTATAATTCAAGACAAAATCAAATATTTGTCTAATCAAATTCAAAATTCCATCCGCTTTGATCTTCCTAATTCTTTTTGGCAATGCAAGCAACATATTGTTGATATTCTTTATGAAAAAGGATTTCAGTGAACGTCAACTCCCTGCTAAGGCTCGCCCTATCCAAATGAGCCAAGAACTTCTTGTTCACTGTCATAAGGAGATTCAAGATCTCCTACATAAGGGATTTATTAGAAAAAGCAATATTCCTTGGTCTTGTTTTGCTTTTTATGTCAGCAAACAAGCTGAGATTTAGCATGACACTCCTTGCTTAGTTATCAACTACAAACCTCTTAATCAAGTCCTTCAATGGATTCGATATCCGATTCCTAATAAGAAGGATCTTCTTAATCGCTTTTTTTCTGCTTAAATCTTCTCTAAATTTGATATGAAATCTAAATTTTGACAAATTCAAATCAAGGATAGTGATTGCTACAAGACAGCCTTCACTGCCCCTTTTGAGCAATATGAATAGAGAGTTATGCCCTTCGAATTAAAAAATGCTCATTCGGAATTCCAAAAAATCATGAATGACATTTTTAATCATTATTCATCCTATATCATGGTTTATATTGATGATGTTCTTGTGTTTTACCAATCCACTGACCAACACCTTAATATCTTTGTACAAATAATCATAAAAAATGGTCTTGTTTTGTCTAAAACCATGATATATATATATATATATATATATATATATATATATATATATATATTAAGAAAACTAAACCTCTTACCATTAGTGCCAAGTGTCAATTTTTTTAAAAAAATCCCCCTCAAACTTCTCTCTCTTCTTTTCTACCGTTTCTCTTTCTTTCTTTCTTTTCTTTTTTATTTTTTCAATTACACATACTTTTTTTAATAACAACTCTTTTTATTTGTATATGTTACTTTTTATGTATTTTATTCATAAAATGATTAATTTACATTACCTAAAACTGATTATATTAATTCTCCTCTGATTTAATTAAATTTAGTTAATTCTGTTATTTATTAATATTATATTACTTTATATGCCTTTTATTAAAATTAATTTAATTAATAAAATTTATTAAGAATATTTACATATTACTATATATAATTTTATTTTTTAAAATAATATGAATCATGATTTAATAAATATATTTTTATTGATCCAATATCTTTAATTATTTTACTCTTTCACTGTTGAATGACATTGTTTTAAATGATGAAATTATGTTATCAGTATATAGTATACTCTTTTATTTATAGTATACTACTGTTTTATGTCTTTTAATTTTTTTAAAAAACTATATTCTGTAATTTATATTAACATATATAATCATAATAATAAAAAATTATTGTAGTTTGTTGGAACTTTATTAAATAATTAATATAACAATATTCTCAATATTATATAAAAACATGAAAATGTTATATTAATTGATTTATATATTTATATAGTTACTTATTACTTATTAAATCTAATGATAATTCAATTAACTAAGTTTTTATTTACTTTAAAATTCCATAAAATTCATTTTACCTTTATAAGTGAACATATTTTTTACTTAAAAATGATGTAAAATAAATTTAAGTAATTTATTAAATAAATTTCCAGTTGATCAATTTTTATATTATTAGAGATTTTTATACTAAACAAATTTATATCTAATTTGTTAACATGTATAATGTGTGTGTACACACACACACACACACACACACACATACACACACACACATATATATATATATATATATTACAATGATATTTTGATGATATTTAAAAATAATTTTATTAAATATATTTTATTATAAATAATTTAAATTAATTTATCAATAATATCATAAACTAAATTAGTTTTAATTTTTATACTAGAGACAACAAATAATATTTAGGAAGATAATGATACTCAAAATCATTATGGGAGATTTTTTTTAAGTAATTCACACAAATGCAAACCAAATATTTGATAATATCATAAATTAAAATATTTGTTTATGGTATGGATCCTACAATCCTATTCAACAATTTTTTTTCTTTAAGTATTTAACACAATTACATACAAAAGGTAAATGATATTTTTATTTACTTTGAAATTCAAGAAAATCATTTTTACTTAGTATATGTAAAAAATAATTTTGAATAATATTCATATTATGATGTTGAAATTTTTATACTAAAAAGTAATTTAATTACTTCATATTATGAGTTTTAAATATAATTTATTACATAATAAGATTTATGTTCTATGTTTAATTACCTCATATACAAAATTTTAGTTGATTAAAATTGTATGATAATGTTTACTTTTTACATACATAAATGAAAAAAAATTATTAATATATTTCTATTACAAAATAACTTTAAATTACGTACTCAATAATATTATAAATTAAATTAGTTTTAATTTATTTATGATAGAGACCGCAAGTATTACGAGAAACAATTTCGCTCAACAGCATTATGGAAGAACTATCATGAGCGAAAAATCTTTCTAAGAGTATTTAATAATACATTTACATATCAAGGACGCAAAAATATTTATTTTTATTTTGCTATCTTATAAAATTAAGTTTAGTTACAAATCATAAAATATTTTTAATTTTTTATTTATTTTAGAGACCACAAGTATATACAAACAAATACAAAGATTAAAAGTTACGTCTTACATGATATCAGAACATGCTTTGCAAATCTAAGTTTGACGTTTCAAACGATAACAAGCCAAAAATCATTATCTAATACAACATTAAAAGATGAAATTTAACTTTAATTAATACTCTATGTCTAATATTTGTTTTGTAGAAATATTCTCCTAGAATATGTTGAATCCTATCAAGAATAAATGAAGTTCACATTCTAAAATTAGCTAATTGCCATCAAAAGAAGTGTTTTGCTATGCAGACTTGTTCTAACACAAAAGGAAGTTGTTTCCTGCTAGAGTGTTCAACATGATAGCCAAGAAGAGTGGCTTTCCAGCATAAAGAAGTATGTGTATTTAATGCAAACATTAAATGTTCCAACGGCCACATTCTTCATACACAAGCTAAAGAAAATAATCTATCCATTTAGACACAACAAACGTTTGATGAAGAAGGCCTATAAATACCATAAGCTTTGAAGACATGAGCAACTAACTAAATCACTCATATTCAAATTCTTTCTGTAAAATGCTTTTTGTAAATTCTTATAAAGTTTGGAATAGCTCTCAAAACACTTTCATTAACTTGAGAGAAAAGACTACATGATGAGATTGTATATCCATCTATAAGACGATTGAAAGTAAGTCAATGTGTAAACAAACAAACAAACAAACAAACAAATCTTATGATATGTATTAGAGCCAACAGTGGCTTGGTAGGATAAATAATACTAGTTGTAATAATCTTGGTGTAGAGCTTGAATTGTAAAGTCAGAAGTGGCAATGACCAATACTTGTAACTTTTAGAAGTTAGTGGAATTTGGTAGTTTGCCAACAACTAGAGGTAGTCTTAGTGGTTGAGAGAAACTAGTATAACTTCTTATGTCTTATCTTGCTTGTTTTTCTCTTTTGTGCTTTAAACTAACTCATGGTTTGAATTTGATTTTTGCTTTTGAAAATATCTATTTGTTTTTAAAATCTAAGGTTGTCGTTTGAACCGTTTTTGCAAAAATTTGATCTATGATCTTTTACGTTTTTACTATCAGACGATAATGTTGTTGTTTTAGAAAAAGGTTTTAAAATTTGTAAAAATCATAATTCAATCTCCCTTATTGTGATATTTTCCTTTACAATTTAGTATTAGAGTTCATCCTTTAAGGGTTGAGCACCCGATAGTGTCTAGAGAGAGAAAAAAACCCCATGGTAGATAACAACAACAATCAATTGATTGCTGAGGGAGCATCCCTCTCGAGGCCACTAGGCTTCACAAGAGACTATCCATTTTGGAAGGGAAAAATGGAGATGTACATCAATTCTACTCAATATAGGCTCTGGCTAATTATTACAAATAAAGACATACCCATTGCTAGACCAAAAGCAAAATAGACATGCGCAGATTTTGCTATAATGGAGCTTAACAAAAAAGCTCGTTATACACATTGCTCTATCCAAATATGAGTACAACAAGATCTGTAGACTAAAGACAACCAAAGAGATCTGGGACTTGTTGAGCATCAACTATATAGGACTAGAAGATGTTCAATTGCGAAAAGCTACCACTTTGACAAGGCACTATGAAAACTTCTCCATAAAAGGAGAATTTATGGATGATATGTTTTGGAGAATTCAAGTACTTATAAACAACCTTGAAGCTTTGGAACACACTTTCACCAAAGCTTAGATAAATCTGAATATCCTAGACAGTTTTCTCAAGGTGTGGGAACCAAAAACAACAACCATCCAAGAAGTTATAAATCTAAAAACTCTAGCATAGGATGAACTATTGAGCATCCTAAGAGTTCATGCAGTTTATCTTCAAAACCAAGATCATCTTCCAAAGACATATTTCATTGCCCTCAAGTCTGGTGAGACTAGTTCCAGACGAGAAGAAAAAAAAAGCTCTTCTAAAGCACTAAAAGTCCAAATGGCTAAGTTTGGTGATTCAAACAATAATTATGGAGATTCCACAGATGATGAAGTGGCTCTCATGTTTAGAATATTCAAGCAGATGATGAAGAAGAAAGGAAAGTTCTAGCACTCGTCCAAAAGGAATGACACAAGACTCAAAAAAGAAACACAAGGAAGAAAGCAATGAGATCATTTGCTTTGAATGTTGAAAACATGGACTCATGAAGGCTGAGTGTCCCCAGTTGAAGAAGAAAATATATTATGGTGACTAGAAAAAGAAAATTCTGGTCACTAGGATGACCCAGATAGTGCAAAGAGTAACAATTCAACCATGAAAAGGCCAAAATTTGTCTGATTCTAGATACAGATGAAAAGATTGAGGTAAAAACTTATTCTGAATCTGATTCTTCTACTAACTCTTCATCAAACGATGAAGATATGCCCTATGATGTTCTTCTTGATAATTTTCATATGATTTCTCTTTAGTGCAAAAAGTATAAATAAAAAAATATAAAACATCTTTTTTAAAAAACACTAAGTTGAAGAAATCAAATGATATTTTTGGAAAAGAAAATCCAAACTCTAAAAGAGAGGTTGATCTAGGCCAATAAGACAGAAAAATCCTCTACAGTTGAAAAACTTAGAAAGGAAGTAGCATGTCTTACAAAAGACTTTGGGAAATTTTTGGAAATCTCAAACACATTAACCATGCTTTTAAAATTCCATAAACACCCCTATATAAGTCTAGCCTAGCCTAGGATTAGAGAAAGGGGCATCATCCTCTAAGTCATAGTTTGACTCAGACAAATGTGACTTATGTGGCAAGTCTAGACATTCCAAGTTTAGATGCATCCGTAAGAAGAAGCAGATGTCCTAAGATAGTAATGTTCATGGACCCAAAAATATTATGGTACAAATATCTTAGATTATTCTTATTGCAAATATCCTTGGTAGGAAAAGGTCAAGGTTTAAGCTGGTACCTGGACAATGGATGCTCACAACACATGACGGGGGAAAGGTCTATGTTCCTTGACCTAAAGCCAGTTCAAGGAGGAGTAGTTGCCTTTGGAGGCATAGATAATGGGAATATTACTAGTATAGATAAAATTGGTATGCTCTATCTAACCTCCATAAACAACGTCTTACATATTGAAGGTCTGAAGTATAACTTACTAAGCATAAGTCAATTTTGCAATAGTGGTTATATTGTGTCCTTCGAGTAGTCAAGATAGAAGATGGCAAATTCATCTTCACTGCTAGACAATAGAACAATTTGTATGAGATTGATCTAAATAGATCTAAGTAAACAAAATGTAACATGTCAACTTTCTAGAGAAAATAAAAGATTGATTTGGCACAGAAAACTTAGGTATGTCAATTTGAAACAAATTTCAAAATTATCTAAAAATGATTTAGCAAAAGGACTGCCTAAGATTTGTTGAAAAACTCATCTTCTCTGTGAAGCATGTTAACAAGGGAAACAGATCAAAACATCTTTTGAATCTAATAATGTTGTTTCCACTACCAAATCATTACAATTGTTGCACATGGATCTATTCGAACCTACTCGAACGTCGAGTTTGGGATGTAAGAAATATGGCTTTATCATAGTTGATGACTACTTAAGATATACATGGGTTTACTTTCTTGCACATAAACACGAGTCTTTCAAAGTCTTTGATATATTTTTTAAGAGGGTTCAAAATGAAAAAGGTTTTTGCATTTCTTCTATAAGAAGTGACCATGGTACTGAGTTTGAGAATGATGAGTTCAAATCATTCTGTGAAATGGATGGTATTTTTCACAACTTCTCTTCACTGAGAAAACCTCAACAAAATGGGGTATTTGAAAGGAAAAATAGAACTCTGCAAGAAATGGCTAGGACCATACTTTGCAAAAACTCACTTCCTAAACACTTTTGGGCAGAAACAATGAACATAGCTTTCTATATTCAAAACAAAATATTGATAAGACCGTTGATCAAAAAGACTTCTTATGCACTATGAAGAGGAAGAATCTCTAATATTTCATACTGTCATCCATTTGGATTGAGTTTTTTATCCTTAACACTGGAGATTAACTTGCAAAGTCTGATTCAAAGGTGGATAAATGAATCTTCTTATCATCTTCTACCACATCTAAAGCTTACAAAGTGTTTAACTCAAGAACTTTAGCCATGGAAGAATATATTCATTTTAAGTTCAATGATGGACTAAAAGTTGATAGGAAGCTAGTGAATCTTGAGGATGATTTTGCATATATGAAGATTGGCCTGACTGTTGTTCCCAAGGTAGATGAAGTTAAACAGTATGATGAAATTTCTCCTCAAACTAGAGAGTTATCTAGCCAATAACCTTAGACTAAGGACTGGGAATTTTTTAACTACCACCCTTAACAACAGGTTCAACTCCAAAGTGAAAAAGAACCATGTTCCTTTTGGGATGTTATTCACTCATACCATGAGGAACGCTGGAGTGGATGTGTCTACTATGGAATCATTTGTTGGTGCCTCATAGCTTAAAGGGGTACCCTTTTTAAAGATGGGAATTGCTGATAATTTCTAGAATATGCTCAAAAGCATATGAAGAAAAAGGTCAAGAAGGAGCCCAAGGAGGAACCACAGTTTTTGGTAGGTCGAACGATAAGAACTCAAAATCAATCTATTGATTTTCGGTCTGAATCTGCATCTTAACAAACAAGGGGGAGAAAGCCCAATCAAAACCCAGCCAACCCAGACCCAAACTACCGACAAAAACAAAATACCTCTTATCTTCATATGAACCCAACCCTTTAGACCCAACCAAAAAGACAAAGAAACAACCACCTCAGATCCTAAACCCTCAAAACCTAGAACAACCTAAAAGAAAAAGGCTTCAGACTCTAAGTCTAAACTTAAAGAATCTCGACCACCAACCAAAAGGCCAAACATCAAAATTAAATTCCTTCAATCCTAACCTCAACCTATTCTTATCTCTCATCCCAAGCCAAAAGAATCTAAGTTTGAGACTCTTGCAATGACTCAGTCAGAGCCAATCTCATCCCCAAAGGCTTAAGAATATGATGTAGAGATTCTTGAAACCCTTACTCCTCAACCTCCACCTTCTTTAGCCTTTCTGTAACGACCTAAAATTATTCTAAATATTATATTTTTATTAAGGTTAAATTTTTAAGAATCGTTAAATAATTTTTATTACTATTTTAGTTTTACTGAACGGATCCTAGTATAAATTCTAAAACATATAAATTATAGAAGTTTGTTAAACTGATATATATAATACATAGCCACAGTCCTTGTACAAGAGTCATTCTCAACCAAACATAAAGATACTACAATCACTTTCATCATTCATTTCCTATAGACAATTCTTTATCTTTGTACCACCATCAGTCCAAGGCGTCAATGAAATTGACCACTGTTGCCATCTATAAAAAAAATGAAACAAATCTAGTGAGAAATAAAATTTCTCAGTAGGCAAAAACTAAACCACCAAACACGTTAGTACGTTAGTAAATAATTAATATATTCAAATGAAGCAATAAAATAATTATGCAAACTATATGGATGCATGAGATGAATTTTCCCAGAGTGCACATGGCATCTACATATCGTACTGTATGTAGCTACACCTCGTACTGGATGTAGACGCTGCGATCGTCTTACGCAAACATGCATGATTTTTGCCATATATTTGCACCTGGTCACTACATATCGTACTGTATGTAGTATCAAATTTTGTTTCACAAATCTCGTACTGGACTTGGAAACATAAATCAACATATTATCAGTCAAAATCCATTCATAATAAAATCCATAAGCAAAATACATACCATCTTATGGAAAAATTGTTGTTGTCATAACATCATACTTACCACAAGTATGGTTAAACCACCATACCTTATTCAAATAAGATCATTACCACTTAGGCATGACCTTTGATTATCCTCAAGCTATAAAAAAAATCATGTTAGTAACCTAACTAATAAACCACAGTATATCTTTAAAATAATTTCTAACACCTTTAAACTTTCACAAGAAAATTATAACCTAGCATGCATTTTAATCTCCTTTCACCTACCACCTTGCTACTTCATCCTCAAATTTAATCACTCAGACATTTGAACCATTTAACTACATACCATTCAACCTCTACTTCAAAAAAATTAATTCAAAACAGTCCCATTATAAAAATATTAACAAACAGCCCAAAGGTCATCAAATCACTCACAAAAATCATCAAATGTGATTCCAAATATCACTAATATTTCAACCTATAAATCATCACCTATCCTATGGTTAAAATCAACATTTCCACATCATAAAATAACCCTCAAATGACATGAAATTACAGCCTAAATAATAACCATAAATCTGTACATTTAAGCATGTAAATTAATCCAAATCAGTTCTTAATTAAAGATTGAAGCCTAGCCTACCTCAAATGGATTTGGATTTGAAATTGATTAAGTGGCTGCTTCTTTTTTGAATATCTTCTAAGAAATGAAGCCTTGAAAGAAGAAATTGATTGGTGGATGAGGTGGTAGAAGAGGTCAAGGTTTGTAGGCAGCAAATAGAAGGCAAGACAATGAAAGCAAGACACAAGGAAAATTGGAATTGGCCTTGGCTTTGGGATGCTAGCTCCTACGTGAATTTTTTTTCCACAGCCCTAGCTATTTATACTCATTTATTTCAGTTATGTTTTAAGTGATTTAGTTGGGTTGTAACTGAATTAGGATTTAGTTTGGTTAGAATTTAACTAGGTAATTATTACCTTAGAAGATATTATGACTTAAGCCTTATCTTGACTTGATTTTTCTTGGTCAAGATTCCATTTAATCCTTGACTTGGGGGCAGCTGGCCTATGCACATGGAAAGGCTTATTCAAGAGGAAAAAATTGATTGGTTTAATGCTTGCTTTCCACCTTGAAGGGCCACCTAGAAAGGTTGATTCAAAAAGCTTATCTTCATTGACTTACCATTGACTTTGGTTTACCAAACTTTTCTTCCTATTAGTTCACTTAGCTATGCCTTCTGGATAGTCCCTATTTGAGCTGAATATTTGATTCCTTGGGCCAAAATTTCAAGAGTTGCAAGTTTTACTCAATCCAAATGGTCCAAAGGGCTATAAGCACTCAACCAGATAGGGTTCACTCATTATTTATTCTGTACCAACTTACTAATCCAAAAATTCTCATTTTCTAGTATGTTAAGCTAGACTTCCTAAGCTTTCCAAAAAAGTATCACATTCCTTATTTGGAGTTATAAAACTCGAGATATAGAATTTTTAATCTATACTTCCAAAGCTGCCAGCGAATTTAACTTAGGACAATGACATCCCTTAGTGTTTTTGTTATTGCAAACAGTAGTCAATCTAGATTGGTCTGACATTTTAATATGTTGTATTAGACATATAGATCTTTAATTCCATATATCATACACTTAATTTGAATAAGAATTGAGAGAGAAATAAATTTTGCAATTTGGGTGGCAGATATGGAAGTTTTTGGGCAGCTTAAATAAAATTTGTCCTATTTTTCTTGTATCCAACTATCATCCTTCTTCCATAATTCAATCATAAATATAACTCATAATATAATTTTGAGGATGTTACACTTTCCACCTTAGCCCTCTCAACCCTCGTCAAAACCAGCTTTCTCTCTTGAGTAAAAAACCTCTTTGTCAACTTTTGCATAGTTTACAATAGCTCTTAGAACAGTTTGATTATCTTGAGAGAAAAGACTACGTGCTAAGATTGTATATCCATCTGTGAAACAATTGTGAGTTATATAGTGTGCAAACAAAAAAAATAAATCTTCTGATTTGTATTAGAGCCAACAATGGCTTGGTAGGACAAAGAATACTAGTTGTAATAAGCGTGGTGTAGAGCTTGAGTTGTAGTGCCAGGTGTAACACCCTTAAATATAATCTTTCAAATAACCCATTAATTCTACTTAACCAAAAAAGTAAAACTTAATTCTTATTAATGTTAACTCAAAGTTTAGAAAAGGTAGTGGAATTTTTTGTCAGAAATAAAAACTTTTCAAATCAATTCCAAAGGGCATCATTGATCATTAAATCATGCGAAGTAAAACATAATAGTTGTTTAACAAAAAAACTTGAGTCAACAAGTAAAACATAAATATAATTAAATTTTACATGCTTAGAGAAGTAATGGATGAAAATAAACACGTAAACCTCCATGGTCACCAAATATAATAATTAAGTGCAGTGTTCTAAAACCCGGCTTGGCCCGATCGATTAAATCGGTTGGACTAGGACCCGGTGGCCTCATCGGGTTGGTTCTGCTATTGAACCGATTGTGCAGTTGACCCGGTCAAACCTTGCCGGGTAGGTTACCGAATCCCGGTTGGACCAGTCCGACCCGGCCAATTTTATAGTTTTTTTTAATAATAAAAAAATGGATTTTTGATTATTATCAATTGTTATTTTGGATTTTGGAGTATGGATGAACTTTTCTTACTCAAATAATGTTAGTTATATACTTATATATAATAGATACATATATAATTTTGAATTTTTTATATATACTTGGTCAAACCGAGACAATTACTGACCCACCAGTTGGATCACTAACGCACTGACCCACTACCTCGATTGAGTCAATGATCGGATCGGGTTTCACAACTAGGATTAATTGTCATATGCTAGAAGAGTTAACAAAATACGTACGTCTCAAATGAACTAGGGAGCAACAAATACAACCCAAAATGATAATGTAAATAATAATGACTGATAATTGCAAAAGGTTTGAGTCCAGATCTACATGTTCCAAAATATATATAAGGGCAAAAACCTAAACCTCAGAGCAATCATCTATACCCAAGGCCAAAGTCAACCATATCCACAAAAAGAAATAAGTAAAGTGAGATGGAGAAAGGCCTCTAGTGGGACTCCTCAAATGAATCCTACGAGGAATGTTGTTGACTCTTTGGCAAGCATACCAATTCGTCCAAGTAGTAATAAACGATAAGACCGAGTGTCCAGTCCATGGGGACTTTGATTATACTTAAAATTTGTATACGTCTATTTGTAAGGTATTAACATAATATTTTTTTGGGATTTGCAGATGATAATATGCATAAATATAAATTCAAAATAAAAAAAACATTATGAAACAGATTAAGAGCCAGAAAAGAAAAACAAACACTTGGAGATTGACTTGAAGGTTGGTGCAGGATTATGAGATATTTTTGGTGTTCAGCCTACCAAAACTACTCTTGATGCAATGTTAATGATTTTTCACTATTTAATATTACTTTACATATTACCTTCATCTTCTAATTTACTTTCACCATAATCCATCATATGAAAGAGCCTAATTTACCTAATTTCACTCCTGATCCATTAGCAAGCTACATTAAATAATTTGCATTAAGAATAAAGATGTATATATAAGGCTAAACAATGTCATTCTATCCCTAGATATGGATTGTCTAGATGTTCTTTCCCAGTTCTCAGAGTATAGATATTTTTGAATGCATAAACGCTCATAACATTACATGCATATGGATGATCAGACCACAAACATAACAGAAGATTCAGAAAAGAACAATAATATGAAAATAGCATTAAATAGATATTAAGAATTGTTACATGAAGAGTGATTTGTTGTTAAACCCCCAACAATGGGTGGTTTAGCCTCGCATTTTAATGAGAGGCTTACAACAAAAAAAAAAAGGAACAACAATTGATGAAAGAGAATGGAAGAAAACTGATAGAAAAATGGGCATAAGCCAACTTCTGTGGAGTGAATTCTTCTCTCCTTTGTGCCTTAGGTTTCTCTTTGGCTTCTAATTATTTTTTCTCTCATTGCTACCCCTTTTTTATGATCAAAACTTTGCATAATTGGGCATTTTTATATTGGTGATGCGTTAAGCCCATATGTGTGTGCTACTCCAAATTCTCAATTCATCTTTTAAGTCTTTAATGTACTTCGAGGTTCTTAATGGCTAATTCATTGCTCTTGTGATTAGAGATTGAAATTTGTATAAACTAATCCAAGGTTCGATTAGACGGGCCCCCTTGGTCCTTGTTGAAATTATTCCCTGGATGAACCCTCCAATTCTAGCCTTGGTTTTGAGCTAAATGACCCCCTTGATAATAGCTTGAGTTCCCTCCTTGATGATCACCCTGTCAGATTGGATTAGCCATGTAATTGACCTCTTGTGATGCTTATTCTTAAGTCATGCATAAATCGGAATCGTGAGCCCCACCACACAAGGTACATCCTTCAACTTGCATCATGGAAGGTGAAGCTGATTGAACTGCATGCAATTGTTGGGGAAGTTTATTAAGTGTCTCTGTGAGGGTATCAAGCTGCTTGGTTAGGAGCTTATTCTAAGCCAATAATGCATCCTAAGAAGTGAGTTCCAGAAGGCTCTTTTTGGTAGGAATGTATGTTCTATCATGGAGGATAGCATGATCGCTTGCTGCCATATTCTCGACCAGCTCAATGGCTTCATCAAGGGTCTTCAACTTGATTTTTCCACCTGCAATTGCATCCAGAAGTTGCTTTGAATGGGGTTGTAAGCCATAAATGAATATGTTGAGTTGTATTGGCTCACTGAACCCATGTGTGGGAATCTTGCAAAGCAACCCCCGGAAGGGATCTAGAGCTTCACTAAGTGATTCATCAAGAAATTGATGAAAATATGAGATCTTTGCTTTCCCCTCAACTGTCTTCGACTCTGGGAAATATTTGTTCAAGAGTTTCTCCACCACTTCCTCTCATGTTCTGAGGTTGTTACCCTTGAATAACTGTAGCCATCTTTTTGATTCACCTGCTAAAGAAAAAGAAAATAGGTTAAGGCAGACAACATTCTTTGGAACTCCAGCAAACTTGACTATGTTGCAGATCTCTATGTAGGTGGCCAAATGAGCATAAGAATCCTCATTAGGCAACCCATGAGATGAAAAGATTGTCATGGATCATTTGGATAAGTGAATGAGGATAGGAGATGTTGGCTGCTTACACTTCTAGCCTCAGAATGCTAGTGAAATATTGTGGCATAGTGAAACTCGAATAATCTTCAAGAGTAACCCTGGGAGGTCCGTCTTCTGCCATTGGAAGTTCCTCAAAGATAGGATGAGGAATAAACGCAGCTGGTTCCTCTGATATAAGAGGATGAATTGAAGATGATGAAGAGGAAGAGTCTCCATTTTCTCCTTGTAAAGTTTGTCTCTCTTGTCTCCTTCTTGTACCATTGTTTCTCCGACATGTAGCTTCAATGCCTGGATTCAGTGGAACAATATCGTCCGTCGAAGTTTTATATCATATACAAAGAATAACACTAAAGAAAAAATTAACAAGGTTTAAGAATTAAATGTAAAAACAAAATTAAGATGAAAGATAAAAAATTATCAAGGTTCAAGAATTAAATGTAAAAACAAAATTAAAATGAAAGATAAAAAATTAAAAATAAAAGCATACGCATAAAATAGAGATAATATTAAACTATTAAAATAGAAAAAAATTCATTTTTTAATAAAAAATGAATTTAAGATTTGAAAAAACAGATTGAAGATTAAAAATTAAAAAAAATTAAAATAAAAAATATTTAAGATAATAAAAAAATTAAGATAAAAACAAAAAAAAATAGATTTAAGATAAAAAAAATTAAAAACATGTAATGTTATTTTCATGTTAAAAAAATTGAAATTTTTTTATCGAAAAGGAAAATAAAAGAAAAAAAAACTAAATGATTAAATTCTAAAAGATAAATTAGAAAGATATTAAATCTAATAAAATAAGACAAAAGATAATATAAATATCAACCTAACAATAAAATCTAGAAGGATAATAGTTATCATAATTTCCTAATAAATTTAAAGATAATTGCCTAATCTAATCCCTAAAGATAATATAAAATAAAATCTAAAAGAATTAAATTTGAATTTAAAAAATAAATAAATAATAATAATAATAATAATAATAATAATAATAATAATAATAACAACAACAACAAATAAATAAAATGCATAAAATGAGGGTATACAAACTACCATGTATAAGGAACAAAGTCTCCAGCAACGGTGCCAAAAATTTGTTGACTCTTTAGCCGACGTACCAATTCGTCCAAGTAGCAATAAATGGTAAGACCGAGTGTCAAGTCCACGGGAACTTTGCTTATACTCAAAATTTGTATACGTCTATTTGTAAGCAATTAAAAAAATATTTTTTTGGGATTTGCAAATGATAATATGCATAAATATAAATTCAAAATAAAATAAATTGTGAAAAGAAAAACAAACGCTTGGAGATTAAATTGAAGGTTGGTGCAAGATTATGAGATATTTTGGGTGTCCAGCCTACCAAAACTACTCTTGATGCAATGTTAATGATTTTCACTATTTAATATTATTTTACATATTACCTTCACCCTCTAATTTACTTTAAACATGATCTCTCATATGAAAGAGCCTAAATTACCTAATTTCACTCCTGATCCCTTAGCAAGCTACATCAAATAATTTGCATTAAGAATAAAGATGTATATTTAAGGGTAAACAATGTCATTCTATCCCTAGATATGGATTGTCTAGATGTTCTTTCCCAGTTCTCAGAGTATAGATATTTTTGAACGCATAAACGCTCATAACATTACATGAATATGGATGATCAGACCGCAAACATAATAGAAGATTCAAAAAAGAACAATAATATGAAAATAACATTAAAGAGATAGTAAGAATTGTTACATCAAGAGTGTTTTGTTGTTGAACCCACAACAATGAGTGGTTTAGCCTCGCATTTTCATGAGAGGCTTACAATAAATAAATAAAAAGGGAACAACAATTGATGAAAGAGAATGGAAGAAAACTGATAGAAAAAAGAGCATAAGCCAACTTCTGTGGAGTGGATTCTTCTCTCCTTTGTGCCTTAGGTTTCTCTTTGGCTTCTGATTATTTTTTCTCTCATTGTTACCCCCTTTTTATAATCAAAACTTTGCATAATTGGGATTTTTATATTGGTGATGCACTAAGCCCATATGTGCGCACTACTCCAAATTCTCAATTCATCTTTTAAGTCTTTAATGTGTAATCCTACAAAGAAAATTAAACCAACACATTGTAAATCAACTAATTTTAGCATTTATTGGATAAAATCTCAGACAATTTAAATTCTTATATTTTTAATCACAAAAGAAGCATTAAAAGAGGAAAAAGAAGATAATTGCTATGTAATTTAAATTCATAATTTACGAATAAATAGAAATTATCAAATGCTCCTCTATAAACTTCGACTTCATGACGGGGTCCTGCTCATCCATAGACGGATCCTCCTCATACGACATGTCCTCCTCCAAGTCTTCTCGCTCATCTGCCAACACAAGATCCACCACATCCATCCTCGGTGGTACCCAAGACTCAGGAAACATCGAACAAGGAGACAACATAGAAGGAGAGGTGGCATCAGTATCCTTGGATGAGGAGTCAAGTCAAGTAGAAGACATCTTAACGTAGACAGGCGGAATGACGACCTCAAGCACGGGAGTCACAAAGCAATTTTAGGACAACATAGGTTAGGTCCATGAAAAGCAAAAGTGATGATGAGAATCCTGGCTCCTGATACATTGGGCATACAACAACAACATAGGAACCCAAAGAAGTGATCCTCATGGAGCACGTCATCGTGTTCCTACTTGGTCTCAATAGCATTAATGTAGAGTGAGAGATGCAGCATTAGGCTCGTCATCTAGTCCTGAAAATGGTAATAAGGGAGTGACTAAAAATCACAGACATTAAGTTCCACGCATAACCTAACAACCACCATGTGTTGTTGATTAGCAAACACCACTCACGACATCCTACACGCACATTGTTCTTACCTTGGCCCAACACTACCACTAAGCCTCCCAAGCCTTCATGGTCTTACGCAACATATGGATGATGATTGGGAGGACATGGAGCTCTCACCAACCATGGATACAACTTAGTTCTAGTCAGGAATGCCAAGTGAGGCCTGCGAGTCCCCTGTGTAACGACTCGCCTCGTCGCTACAATATCGCAACTCTAAACGTTTAATTTTCAAATTTTAAATGAAAACTCCATTAATTTGATTATGAAAATGAAGGTAAATTTTTCGCGATAATGCATTCATAAAAAACGCACAAATATGTAAATAAATAAATGCATACATACATACATACATACATACATACATATATATATATATATATATATATATATATATATTAAGCCATTACATATCATTCAGATGTCAGAACATAATTCAGTTTTTACATACATCTAAGCTTGAGATTACATGCCCGATCAAAGAGAAACAAGGAACCAACTAAGAAAGAGTTGATAACAAAACACAACTTTCTCCCAAAATAAATTTCAACGTTATCATGTTGGCTTGGTGGCTCCAACAAATTGATTTCCCTCCAACATCACCTACTGCTGCTCATTTGCTCCCACAAACGAAGGTTCGCGATCATCACAGGTACAAACCACACAATACAAAATTGCAAGGATGAGTTTATTATACAAGATCAACAAACACTAGATAAAAATGATTAGCAAGAAAATAATAATAATAACTACAATCATTCTTAGTAATCAATCAGTTCAACACACACTCAACCAACTAATCATCAACTTTTTCCACAATTCAAATCAATTATGCTCAAAATGATGCATGCACTTGACTCAACTCTCAAATGCAATGTGGTACCATTCATCAGCAAATAGTCTAAGTGTGCCCACATGACACTCTTACTTAGGAAAATGATGCAGTAGCTCGTCGAGGTCACCCTGTCGTGCACAAGCCACTCCCCCCCCCCCCACCATGGTTATCATCCATAGTCACAAAGGAGTTCCAAACAGAGTGATATGCCCCAAGTACCTGCATTTGTATCATCATGAAAAATCACAAGTACTTACTGCTACCATTTATACTATTTCCATGCAATTATGAAGTATGAAACATGAGCTCATCAATGCACTGACCGTGAATAGTTAAAAATTCTAAGCAATTCCTTTCCTTCTCCATGGATGCTTAAAATTCATAAACCAATCATCTTCCCTCCCAGGGATATCCAACAAGTCATTGCAACCCCTATGTACATACACAACATACATCCATCATGATGACATCATCAACATCAACATCATATCTTATCTATGTCATCATCAACATCAATATCATCTCAATCTCAATGTCATCAACAACATCAACATCATTTCATTTTAATATCATCAACAACATATCATTTCATTTCAACATCATCATCAACATCAATATCGTCTCATATCAATATTAACATCAACACCACAAGCAATTGCATTCCACATATACATATATAACACATGCCTTGGATTCACATTTCTCTAGTCTTCAAACAACAGAAATTTCATACATTCACAATCCACAATACCACGAGACTAATATTTTAGGAAAATTATAAATTAAAGATGAGGACTATAGTAAACAAAACCAACTTTTATGCCCATTTAAAATTTAATAAACAAGTAAATAGGAGAACAGATTATAAAATTTTGGGCAAAGTCTCCTTTATAATTAAGACTTTCCCCCAAAAATTTAATCATTACAACAACATCATTCACAATTTCATTCATCAATAACAAATATATTGCATCTCATTAGTTTAAAACACAGTTTTTCTTGAAAATCAGCACGCAACAGGGACAAACATACATCCCTATAATTGGGTTCCTTGACCCAACTATGGTATCAAAAGTTGTAAACAAACAATAAACTCCCATCACCTATCTATATCCCTTTGTTAGCTCCTTGTAGCATCATTTTGAAATCTCTCAAGTTCATGTGCTTTGGCCCAAACGTAGAGCTCTATATACTAGATCGAAGACAATTTAGTATGGATTTCAAAGACAAGGTTAATATTAACATTTGCGGTCAAATACTCACTCAAATTTAAAAGGGGCTAAAATGGTGTTTTGAGAGTCTTCATCAAAAAGACATCCTTTTGAAATTCTGATCACACCAACATGATCGGGATTCAACGAAGATTACAAAAATGACATCAAAATTATAAAAGGAAACTTTTGCAATGTCTCATTTTCAAAGGTTTTTCAAAAGAAGTGTAAAAACATCCAATAACGGTATCCAAGTCACAAAAGATACTAAGAGAGGTTCAAACTACCTAGGAGAAGACAAGGAAATCATGGTTACCTCGAAGAACCATGAAAGGAGGATTAGAGGCTCTGTTCCATACCGAATCCTTGAGTTGAGTTTGAAGATTTTGCTCTGATTAAAGTGTTCTTCTCCATGCGATGGTCCGACAGCAAGCAACGACGGCTCGTGGTAGTCACTAGTGGTCGTGGGTGGTGGTGGAGGAGGATGAGAGCTTGGGTGAAGGTTTTGGGGAAAAAGAAAGCATAATATTTGTGGTTTCATGCTGCTGCATGTATTTGTAACCGACTTTACTTGCCCAAGCGAATTCTGCTCACTTGGACGAGCTGATCTACTTTTTAAAATTTTTACTACTTCTATGAAAAGCTACTATCTCATGCTCCAGATGATATTTCACAAACCCAACGGTCAACATTTGAATACATGGGTTATGGGCCTACCTTTCAAAATTTAAGGAGATCCAACGATTAACCAATTTGAGATTGTGATTTTACCAAAATAGGTTTTGGGTCAAACTCGAAATTACACAATTCCAATGTAGATCAATCAAACTCCACATAACCTAACATCCACACCAAGCAATTGAACAATGATAATTCACTCAAGACTTCAACTAATCCAAATTAATAAGGTAAGTAAATAATACAAGAAATACATTAAACATATCAGTTATTGAAATTTCAGGGCGTTACATCCTAAACTAACTCAAAGATGTCCTTAGTCAGGTTATCACCACTCAACATTCCCCTAGGTTCCTTTGAGCCATTCAAACCATCTCCCATTGTACCAATTATGTGTCATTCATGCTCACTTAACAAATCCTCGCTCATTCTTCATGATGAGAAGTATAAAAGATGAATGCATTGGTACTTGTGAATAGAGATTAGAGGACATATTCCTACTAAGTATAGGGTTGTGTTCCAACTCCCAACACAATAATCACTCTTATTCTAACACAATCATGCTACCTCATTCTTGTGTCCCTTCCTTGTAATGCATATCGATCATCATGAAGTCCCTGACTAGATGTATCCTTAATTGCGCACGCATACATACAAACATAACAAGAGATGAGGGAAATTAATCATCTTCCCACTCTAGGTCATCACCAATATGGCCCTTTAAGTGGACAAGATCACTTGCACATTCATCACTATTAATCCAAATACTAATTCATCATAAGAATCCAAATAAAATTTGTTGAGAGTGGGACCCCCGGACCCAATCCCAAAGCACAACAGTTCGTGATCAATATCATAACAATTCATATCATGCAACATGCTTTGCCAAGTGGTCACACTCATTTGGTCTTACATCACACAATTCAAATCATGCAACATGTCTTGCCAAGTAGTCACACTCACTTGGTCTTACAACATTTAATTGTAACAATTCACATAATAATTTTCAATCAAAGTAAGCAATTCAATCCATAATTCATATCATGTTTCCCATGAAATTCTATATGTATAAGACACTTTCTCATTTGTAATTGCGCCTAATTACCTATTTTTAAAATCAACATTCTCATTGATGTAGAAATCCAATTTGGACAAACCATATATGTTTCTCAAGGTTTTTGAATGTAAAGAAATCAATTTTGAACTCAAAATTGATCCAATTTTGAATGTAAGGAAATCAATTTTAAACTAAAAATTCCCCAAATCCAGTCCCATTTGGTCCATTTTTGAAACTTCCTTGCACTTGACCTCTAAAGTTCACAAAACTTGTTTTCTAAATTCCAAGAGTTGTAGAAATTCATTTCATGCAAATTTTATATCAAATTCTATGTTTTCAAACATGAGGAACTCATTTATGTGGTCAAAATATATATAATCCAAGTCCATATGTATAGTTCGTTCAAAACTGTGCAAGATTTACTAAAAAAGTCAAAACTTAAAATTATGGTTCCATAGGCTATACTAACTCGAATGGGTTGTATTTATGTCTAACCCTAGGTTACTGGACCCAATAAGTTCAATTTTGAGGTCCATATCAACAGAATCGAACTCCAATTTCAAAAGTTTCGAAAACAAAACATGAGAAGCACATATTTTTCCCTAACTTGAAAATTAAATTCCCAAGGCTAGACAACTCCAAATGAGACATATGATATATGATTTCCTAGGATTTTGGGGTCAATGAACTCAATTTTGAACCTAGGATTCACAAATTCAATTGGTAGCATTCATAGAACCATAGTTACAGAATACGGGATTTATGTCAAACATGCAAAAATTATCATATAAATGAAGTTCAACTACCTAACAACATAGCATGGGTCCTAATAAATTGAATACTCCTCCATTACATCTTTGATGACACAAGGAAGCAAAGAGATGAGAATGGGTTGAGCTAGATCTTTAGCTTCTCCTAGAACATGAACATGGAGAATGAAAGAGAAGGAAATGAAGATTCTAGCTTCATGGGAAGAAGAAAATGGAGATGAGCATGAGAAGAGGAACTCACCTACCTCCAAGGATCTTGAACCCTCAACAATGGAGGAACAGAGAAGAAAAAAAGCAATGGACTCCCTTTCTCTCTCTCTCTCTCGATCAGCAGATCTCTCTCTCTCTCTTCAAGGGAGTGAGTTTCTCCTTCTTTAATTAAGGGGGAGTTAGATTAGGAGGGTGCCCCACATGTGGGTCCCCTAGATTTTCCCTCTCCTTTTTTTCAAACTAACCACACTTAGTGACTTAAACTCTCAATTAATCCCTCATTAATTCTCACTTCTAAATTGATTTTAGTGTAATAGACTCATTTATTAATCTCTTCTATTAGTGTTGACTGAAAATAATTAAAGTGAATAAGAAATTAATTCTCCTCCTCCTTAATTATTTAAACTAGTAATTTCTCACATCTAGCAACATTAATGTTCTGAACTTCCTTAATCTTGAAAACAATATGAGTACACACAACAACCAAGAGGGGGGTGAATTGGTTTAAACTTGGTCTTTTTAAGATCTTTAGAAAATCAGAGTTACAAATAACCAAACATCCAAAAATGAATTTACAAGCAAAGTTAATGGAGAGAGACAACCTGATGATCCAATGAATATGAATGAATTTGGTTTACCAATCAGAGTTGAAATGAAAAAGAATTTCAGAACTTCCTCTCCAAAAGCTTCTTTGCAATCTTGCCCAATAAATCTTTCAATACACCATGAAGATTTGAATATGTTGGACAAGAACTTTAGAACTCAGAATATCATTTCTCACTTTCAGAAGGCTTATGAAAACTATGAAATTTTCAAATTATGTCTTGTTGTTATTGCAAAATATCCTTCAGCTATTTATAAAAAATAGTTGTAATTGAATGTAATCAATTAAAACATCAAGGTAATCGATTACAATGTTCAATGTAATTGATTGAAAACAAATTTAATCAATTAAAATGTTCTTCAATTTTCTGGAAAGGATATATGAACAAACTAATTGATTATTTCGACCTATAATCGATTAATACAAGGATTTTCTATTTCATAAATGTACTAAGTAATTGATTACGAATAAGTGGTAATCGATTATCACAGTGAAGTCATGTTCTGTGTTTATACTGAGTAATCGATTACAGATACATGGTAATCGATTATCACAGTCATGTCTTGTGTTGTGTTTGAATTAAGTAATCGATTACATATAAGTGGTAATCAATTATTACAGTGAAAAAATCGGTTTTTCCAAAAACTTGAAATCATGAAACCTTGTTTTTGATGCAATCATGAAATCTTAAACCTTTTTCACAAATCATGTGCTTCTGTAAAATCATAAATGCAAATCAATGAAAGTTTGTGCAATGCAATATGCAAAGGATCATAGGATGATTCTCTCCTACATTAAGCAATTACAAATTCCTTCAATTGAATGGCATATACAAAGCTAAAACACTCATCCATCTTTAGCATATATCTTGATCCATCTTCATGCTCCCCCTGTATCTAACAAATCTATCTAAAAATCTTTGATTAGCCTAAAAGCCTTTAATTACCAATCTGTCATTAATGAGAGATTTCCTTACTTTGAATTTTTAAACTATAGTTGACTTTTGTTGACTAATGGTTTGACCAAGGGTTCTCTGCATCTAAACCACTTATCCCTAGACTCGAGACATAACTCTAGGTCAATTAACTATCTAATGATGGTTTTATCCTTATATGCATGATTTCACTAAGGATAATACTACCACACTGCATATGAATCAAGCACATACAATTTCTACACAAAAATTTCCAATCTAAGAAAATTGGGATGTTACACCAGAAGTGGCAATGACTAATCTTGTAATAGCCGAAGTTAGAAAAACTTGGTGATTTGCCAAGAACTGGACGTAGTCACAATAGTTAAGACGAACCGATATAACTTCTTATGTCTTATCTTGCTTGTTTTTCTCTTTTGCGCTTTGAATTGACTCAAGGTTTGAATTTGATTTGTGCTTTTGAAAATCTCCGTTTGTTTTACAAAATCTGAGGCTATCGCCTAAATTGTTTTTGCGAAAATCTGATCTCTGTTCTTTTACGTTTTTACTATCAGACAATAACGTTGTTGTTTAAAAAAAAGGATTTAAAATTTGTAAAAAAATCACAATTCAACCTCTCTTCTTGTGATATTTATCTTTCCATATCATGCATGGGAGACAATTAGCAAGGGAGATCGAAGCAAGAGTTGTCTTCAAAGAAAGCCAAAAATATGACCCTAACTCTCCAAAATAAACCCAAATTTGAATGAGAAAGTCACAATGTGACTTTTTGTGAGGTCTGTAAGCAAGACCTCCACTGTCGCGCATGGTTTGGTTGGACAAGGAGAAAATTTCTCATTCGACATCTACAATCAGATTAGGCGAAGACAAGCAGTGCAAAGAGGGACCAAATAGTTCGTTTCATTGGAAGATGATTCTGACCTGACCAGTCAAAGCTCATCCACAACCAAGCGCTATTGATCTTCTTCTTTGCCTTTGTCAATGGGTTGTTGCCAACGGCAACGATGCGACAATTGTTGTCATTAGGCGAGGCGGCAATTCTGGTCGCATCAGAGGTTGTAGCAGTGACAAAAACAGGGGTGGAGGCAGCAGTCATTTTGGGTCGGTGGCGAGAGGTTGATCGGCGGAAAGAGAAATGGCCTTGACTCATTGTGATTAAAATAATTGGTGAATGAAATTATTATCAATAATAATAATAATAATAATATGAAAGTGAAAATTGTTGTTGTTCGTGATTTCAAATTCATTTTTTCTTCATTTACTTAATGATTTTTAATTTTTTAAATAAAAAAGGTAATAACACTTTTTAGCCATCACGATATTAATTTGAAATTTAAAACTCCAACTAACACTAACATTTTTAACAAAAAATTTTATAAAAAAACTAAAGCGATACATTTCACAAATCTAAAAGATCAAAATGAAAATTGAAAAAATAATCAACATGATATATTTTAAAAGTATACAAAAATCAGAATAAAACCTTTCAAACTTAATATTCCAAGACAAAAATAACTAAAAGAAAGAAATGGTTCACTTGTAGCTTTTACTTTCTTTTCTTTGCGTATGTGAACAGGCATATTATCACTTGTAGCCTGCCTCTCTACCGTCACAACTGCTTCACCGCTTGGGCCGTCACTCTCCCTCTGCTTTACCTTTTCCATCCGTTAAGAGGTTAGAGTTTCATGCGTTTGGATACTGCAATTTAACGGAGTAATATATTATTTAAACCGTTTGGATAAATCAATTAAAACCTTTTGCATTTTAACTGAGTCAGGAGAATTTCAAGTTCGTAGTAAAAATATAAAGAAATTAAAAGTTCCTCACTTCTCTATCTCTCGCAGCAACGCGCGATCTTTCTCGTTACACCCTCGATCCCTCGACTCGGTGCTCGGTGCTCACTTTCTCTGTTCATCACAATCTCTCTCTCACTCATTGGTAGGTTGTCTTTCTCTCTCGTTGCTCGCTTTTTTATGTCATTGATTTATTTTTGGTTTCATTGATTTTGAGACTACCTGTATGTTTTGCCTATATGAACAAGCACATTACATGTATACGTTTCTGAATTTGGTTCCATTGTTTTGTTAGAGTTTAGTTGGATTTTGGTTTTATGGGATTGGAGGAGACTGAATTTGGTGAAATAGGTCGTGGCTTTTTCTTGGTGGCTGTGGGTTTCGATGGGTTTGAGGTTGACCGAGGCGGTGAGCACCATGTGTTTGTGAATATGCATGAAAGAGAAAGAAAGAAATAATTGATAGATTGGTGGTGTGGTGGTCTTAGTCTTCAGAGAGAGAAGGACGAAGGAGAGTGTGATGTTGTCAATTATGGTTTAGGAGAATGTGTGTGACAGTGTGAGGTTATGATATAATTAGAAAGAGAAGGGTGAGAGTTGGTTTATTGTCAATACTGGTTAGGATCCAGTCACTCCAGAAGCTTCACTCATGATGAAGCTGTTTGCTTTGTGATGCTGTTTAAGGTGTGGGGAATGGGGGTTTATGCACTGTGGTTTATATATTAATTTAGCTTTCCGGGTTTAGAAAAGCTTCTTGCTGGTGTATTATTAATTTCTTAGTTGGCTATAGAGACCTTTTAATTGCTTTGTTTGGATGCACAAAAACGCTTTTTCTTAGATGCTTCTATATTTATTGAGGATAGAAAATCATGTAATTATTGGCTCTTTTTTGAAATTTTTATATTTTGTTTGTATTGATTTGTTTGTTTCGTTCCTATGTTTACCATTGTGATCTAGAACCCACGGTTACTTCTAATGTGGATAGCATGCTACATCGTATCTCTTTTTTAGGAATCTTACCTCATATCTCCTGTTTAGGATAACAAGTTATTTATGACTCTTCTCAATATGAAGTCTATGTAACTTTTCAGTATCTATTAGCAGAACAGCACTCCTGTTTGTGACACAATTATATCAAAATCTCTGTTTTCTGCCTTGCATGAATCATTTTCCTGGGTTGCAGCAGGTTGCAATTACATTGATTCAATATCATGGCAATAGAAGAGTAAAGAAGACAATTATTGATCCATTATTTTGGTTTACCTATTTGAATCCTAGATATGAAATTACTAACCCCATTTGTTTAGGTGTTTAATTTTGATGTCAATAGACCAACATGGAAGCATATCAAAATATTTATTTGGTTTTTGTTTTAGTAATAGGACCAACCCAGGTTTTATTCTACAAGGTTTTGTTTTATTCGATTAGTTGTGGAATTGAATAATTATTAAATTCCAACTATTTAATCAACATTCTAACTATGTTAGGTTTGTCCTTGTGTTGAACAATATTTTTCGTTTTAATTCTTACATGAAAAAAAGTGGTGTTGATGTTGATGATGTTTTACATGTTTTTTTTTTTAATATTTTCATTATTTGACAAAAAAAAAAGACCAATCTCAAGAATAAATAATGGGGGGACTGTTTTGGTTTTACCAGTTTGGGCCCTTAGAGATATTCTATTTGTGTGAATTTAGGTTAATTTTCCTGCCTACTATTTTTTAGATTTATCAAGCTAGCTATGTTCCCTCAAGTGAGAAATTTTAAGCAGTTGCATGCACATGCTTTAAAAACTTTAGAGGCTTGTTGACTCTCTTCACTGTCAGGCCCTTAAGAACATGTGAGGAACAGAATCTAGCAAGCTCAACACATTACACACATATCAGGGTAAAGAGTGTTACGCAGCCTACACTGCAACATGGCATTTCCATTAATTCTTTTTTAAAGTATTGAAGTCCAAATAAAAGACTTGTTCTTTAGAGGGAGTTTTGGATTTCCACATGGTTTTGTAAAGAAAACTTTTACTTATTCAAGGAATTGAAAAAAGATGTACATGAAATCAACAGTATTTAATGTTAATAAGGATGGAGTTGTTTATATTGTATCTTTCTAATTCTCTGTTCTAACTCTTTGGGGGATGCCTTAACTGAAGCCTCAACGGTGGTGTTTAGTCTCACATTGTCTAGAGATATAGCTTAAATAGAACTTATAAAGCTTGGACATTCCTCTTCTTATAACTTATAAGTCAGTTTTGTGGGGTTGAAGTAGGTCCTAAGCCCAACTTTTAAGACTTATTATAATTCCTTCTATGCATATTAAATATGTAAATACCTTGTAACAATCACAAGACAATGGAATTGTGTGACCGACTAATTTCTGATCTTGCCACAATTCTGTTGTTTGGTAGTTGTTACCACAGGCAAACCAGCCATAATTGATTAATTTCAGTTTTTGAAATTTTCCAGTGTTATTTATTTGTATTTCATGTTGTGTTTTGTCCATAGAAAACATCATGAATTTTGCAGCATCATTGTGCAGAAGATTGAATATCAAGGAACTCATGACAAATGTTCCTGTGTATAAAAGCACCAGTGGTATAACTTCATGATCCTATATTGGCTTATTGTATAATGTATTTCAAAAGTAATCTACTAGACTAATGGTTTTTTTACCCCACTATTTTATTTTTAGATGTTTCTGGAGAAGGTTTGAGTTTGGCGTTCAGGCGTTGGGCTTCCAAAAAGACTGCTGGTTCCACAAAGAACGGACGGGATTCAAAACCCAAGAACCTTGGAGTGAAGAAATTTGGTGGGGAGGTATTTGTTTTATTCTTTGAGTATTAATTTTATGCCATGCAGTTAGAGGAAGGCAGAACTGGACCTGGATGTTCTGGCATGGTCCATTTACTTATGATGTACACTTTTCTTACTATGCAGAGGGTGATACCTGGAAATATCATTGTTCGACAGCGTGGCACTCGTTTTCATCCAGGAAACTATGTTGGACTTGGGAAAGATCATTCTCTATTTGCATTGAAAGAGGGATGGGTGAAGTTTGAACGGAACAAGTTGACTGGTCGCAAGTGGGTGCATGTTGAGCCTAAGGAAGGTCATGTTCTCCACCCTCTGTATGCAGCAGATGCTTCTGCATCTGAACTAAAAGTTGCTGTCTAAGTCTCATCTGTCATCAGTATCGTCCATGATAGAAATTTTTATTTAGTGACAAAATTCAGCTTTACCTTCTTGGCTTATGTGAACTTCTAGACGTTCAACCTCTGCCTTAATTTATACCATCTTTAATTGAAAAACTTATCAGGTGTTTTGGTACATCCTCTTCCATTGGAAGCATTTAAAAGATTGAGTCCAGAAGGCAATATTAGTTGGTACTTCAGCATGCTGGAGAGTTGCTCCTTTTTGTATTTGTCAAATTATGCCTGATATTAGAACTGTAATTGGTTAGGGAGAGTGCTTGATCAAATTTTGATAGGATCATGTAGAAATAAGGTTCAATTTTACCGATATGTTCAACTACATTCATAAAAGAATTTCTACTTGAGACATCGTTAAACTTATCTTTCCATGACCTTTTCCTATGTCCGTGACCATTTCCTGAATTCTCAAAACTTATTTCACTCCATCCCCGGGTAGAGAACCCATTGCTATCTCAGATACGCTACCAAAGGCACTTGGGGTTAGCTAGCTAATTTGTAACCAATTATTTAGCTAGCATTTACCTTGGTTAAATAATTTTAGAACTATGTCTTAAAGTAATTCGATAGATGATTGACTTGATAATAAGATCATGGATCTTATAAAGCTAGACAAGATCCTCTAGATTGGCCATACGCTCTTTATTTTAAATAAGGTTCTTAATATTTAAAAGCATCCTTGCCAAAATTTGTGGTATTCTTTTTCTTTGTCAAATTGTTCAGCGCTACTAAATTGGTGGGGGATGATCGTAATTACCACTCTATGTTCTAGAGACAAGTGTTTGGTGGTTGACAAAAAAACCTGTCTCCTATTTATATATATATATATATATATATATATATATATATATATATATATATATATATATATATATATATATATATATATATATATATATATATATATATAT
>CM023944.1:13707690-13766801 GCA_013407115.1 Glycine latifolia | reverse complement strand
AAAAAAATGGTGAAAGGAAGGGGGAAATGAAGAGGAAAAGAACTAAAAAATGATCGTTTGAAACATAGAGATAATAACGGGTCCAAACTTCTACTAAGCTTATAATTTTTCTCAATTCCGTCCTACGACACATCTTCTGTCAATTTATATCTCACTTCATTAAGTCTTGTTTAATTAATTTTTCTCATGTAAGTTTTGGTCTACCTCTATCTTTCTTTGTAACGAGCTCTTGGTAACAAATTCTTGTTCTTACAAGAGCATCTTGAGACCGTCTCATTACGTGTCCAAACCACCTCAATCTATGTTTCCTCATCTTTTTATTCATCAGTACTACTGTTATCTTGTGTCGAATATCTTCATTTCTTATCTTATCCATCTTTCTATAACTATACATCTACCTTAACATTCTCATTTTTGCTACCCTTATTTTATGCTCATGTTGCTTATGTGTTGATCAACATTCAGTTTCCTATAACATTGCAGGTCTTACAACTGCTCTATATAATTTTTCTTTTAGCTTAAGGGAAATTTTGCGATTACACAAAAATTCAGATGCACTCTGCCATTTTATCCACCCTATCTGATTCTATGATTTACATATTCATCAATCTTTCCACTTTTTACAAAATTGATCACAAGTATCTAAAAACATCTTTCTTGGATACCTCTTGACTAAGTAGAAGCACAGGGTCTTGATCACCATCTTTTACCAGTGAAAACTCACACTTTATATACTCAGTCTTGCTTTGACTTATTGTGAATCTTTTAGAGTCCAAAGTGTTTTTCCACAATTCAAGTTTTCTATTAACATCGTCTTTGGTCTCATTAATAAGTATAATATCATTTGCAAAAAGCATACACTACGGCATTTCTTCTTGAATATCTTTTGTTTGTTCATTCATCACTAAGATAAAGAGATGAATGACTAATAGCGGAACCTTGGTGTACACCTATCATGATAGAAAAATAAAACTTGTCTTAGGATCCTATCGTATACTTTCTCAAGATCTATGAACATCATATGCAAGTATTTTTTCTTTTCTTGATACCTTTCCATTAATTGTTGCATCAATAAAATAGTTTTCATGGTACATCTTCCTTACATAAATCCAAATTGATTTATAGAAACATTGGTATCCTTCCTCAAGAGATGTTTAATAACTCCATCCCCACAACTTCATAGTGTGGTTCATGAACTTAATGTCTTTATAGTTTGAACAATTCTGAATATCTCTCTTGTTTTTGTAAATAGGCACAAACATATTTTTCCTCCTAGGATCAGACATCTTATTTGTTTGAAAAATCTTATTGAAAAGATTAGTCAACTATTTTATTGTCATATCTCTCAGACCTCTTCACACATCAATGAGGATGTCATCGGATTCCAAAACTTTATTATTCTTTATCCTCTTCAATGTCTCCTTAATTTCATGTGTATTAATTCTGCGTACAAATCTTTTATTCAAATCATAATAAGCGTCCTTCAAATCCACTTCACTTATATCATTATCCCTATTAAAAAATTTGTTAAAGTAATTTAATCATATTTCATTTACATCTTCGTCTTTTACCAAAAATAAATAAAATTACGAAAGAATATAAGTTTGGTAAATTCGTATCATATACATTATTTGATGCATATTTAGTAATATAGTATTATATTATCGTTAAGGTGGACTAGATTATGTTAACTGTATGTAACGGATAAAATTTCCTTATGACAAAAATATACTTTTTGAAATAATTTAATATATTTTGGCTATTTTATCAATTAGTTCGTTTTCTAAATTATAAAAAGATGGACTTGATTAAATTTTTAGTTCGTAAAAAATTTGCGATCTCCTATTTCGTCTTCACTTTCTAATTTTTTCCAAATGAGTTTTCTGTAATATCACGAATTTATTTTCATTTGTTTTCTTTAAATATCATGAATTTATCATTTGTTCTCTTTAAAATAGGAGACTGAATTGAAATCTCATTATATTTAGAAGACAAAATGAAAAATTTATGATGATACTTTTTTCCCAGGTCACCAATATGAGTTTATGACATTGGTGCTAAGCATTAATTAACTTTGTTAATAATTAATTTTCCTCAGCTGATCACTTTTCTTTAAATATAAGTTCTTCTTTTGTTGTTATTTACTCACGTCCATGTCTTTTTTTCACCTCTTTGGGTATTTCTAGACATTACAAGTTCTACGCACGTCTAACTCAATGCGTGACTGCCAAGTATTGTACATATTTGTAACATTCAATGGAAGTTACAATTTTATGGTTTCGTTAAGCACACGGGTCACAACATTAAGCTTGTATCTTCATGCCATATACTTTCCTATAACTTTCCTTTTTAATAGTTGGATTGTGCAGATAAAGGAAAAAAAATAAGTAACGTTAAACTTTTATTTTTAATAAATATTTTTAATTTAATACATTTTTAAAATACAAAATAACAAATTATCATAAATTTAATCTTGTAATATTTTTTGTTTCTTTAATAAATGTTATATATAATTCTGTTCATATAAAAATAAAGAACTCGTTCTTTAATTTATTAATTCCATTTCAAAATTATACTCTCAATCAAAATTTTGGAGGAATAATATTAATATTTTATTTTTAACTTACTTTCTTGAAAAATCTTAATTATTAATTAAATTATCAAAATTCATATAATTATATATACAATTTATAAAATAAAAAATAAACCAACATAATTTCATGAATTAGAATAAACTTTTAATTAATAATAAAAATTGCGTTTAGATAACATGTTACTGTCAATTTTTCTTTCCTTCTATTATTTGAGTCCGATTTTCTCCACCTCCATATTTGTTTTCAAACCCCGTGACTTTCCTAGAAATCATCTCTTTGACTAATCTGCCCTCATAGATAAAACTTGTACATATTAGGGGCCCTTATAAGATAAATCCAACCATAGTATGAACTCTCTACACAAACATTTTAATTTACAAACCACCACTTGTTGCTCCATTGATTTCGTTGGCATGATTCAAGGATGAGGGTTAATAATAATTATGTAGAGAGGTAACGGGATGGGACAGGGACCGATTTAACTATCCTCCAGGGCCGGTTCTGGGCCAATTCAAGGTGCCCAACCGCACAGGACCCCAAAAAATAAGGGGCCTCAAATATTAATTACTTAACATATATTTAATACTAAAAACTAGAGTAGATGGTAATGTTTATTTTTAATAACCAAGGGTAACCAAAGTTCAATTCCCACCAACAACAATTTTTACTACTTTTACATTTCCTGAGACATACCCACTAGAAGTTGCCTATCTTCATCAATCATCCCCAATTTTTTTCTTTCTCCTCCTTCCTTAATTCACTTTTTACTCTCTTCAAAAAAAACCTTCAAATTTTCCAAAATATCTCCTATTTTCTTCAACAAATTGAGGGCCCGATTTTTAAAAAAAGGAAATAGTAAACAGGGCCCCGAGATTCATTTGGGGAATCACAAACATGTCTCAGCAGAGAAATTACCTATCTTCATCAATCATCCCCAATTTTTTTCTCTCTCCTCCTTCCTTAATTCACTTTTTACTCTCTTCAAAAAAAACCTTTAAATTTCCCAAAATATCTCCTATTTTCTTCCACAAATTGAGGGCCCGTTTTTTAAAAAAAGGAAATATTAAACAGGGCCCCGAGATTCATTTGGGGAATCACAAACATGTCTCAGCAGAGAAGTTACCTATTTTCATCAATCATCCCCAATTTTTTTCTCTCACCTCCTTCCTTAATTCACTTTTTACTCTCTTCAAAAAAAACCTTCAAATTTTTCAAAATATCTCCTATTTTCTTCCACAAATTGAGGGTCCCATTTTTTAAAAAAAAAAAATATTAAACAGGACCCCGAGAAAATTTGTCCTGCCTCGCCCCTACTATCCTCATTCCCTCCTCAGAAAAGGCGGGACATGTTTAGTTTTAGGTTCGATTTTTCAAAGACACATGTATTAATGCGTCAAGTCAAAGGAATGAAAGCATAAATGGACGTTATATAAAAGAAGGACAAGACTAAGTAACTTATCATATATGATCTACGATTTTTGTATCAATGGCTATCGGGACTAATCCACATCAAAGCAAAAGAAATCAGTAACAATTTCATCAATGTCTTACACGTACGTCTTTAATCATTTCCAAACATACGCGCATGTACATTACATTGGGAATTTAGTAATACTAGTTTAGGGGAAAGCTCTAAGTTTAAGATAAAAAAAACTTCTAAAAATACTAAAATAAATAATAATATATTTAAAATTAGTTTCTAACGATACTGAAAGATAAAAATATCATTAAAGTATTTTAATTATACAATTATTAATTTATTTTAATTATATAAAAGAAAACTTAAATTTTGTTAGATAAAATTGTGTACATGTCTCTCTATATATATTCTTAACTAATAAGAATTTTAAAAAAATTATGAGTCAATCTGTTTAAAATCATAAAAAAAAGTGCTTTTTAAAAAAAATATTTTTATAATAAGCTTATTGAATTTATTTCTTAAATTAATTAGGAGTTTATTATAAAGTATAAACAGTTTACACAAACACAATAAGAAAACACAAAGCTACTTATTTTATTAAATAAATACTTTTTTCAATAAATAAGATTAAACAAACTGTTTTATATTGAGAATGTAAACAACTAAGAAAAAATACATTTTAAAACAAAGAAAAATACTCTTACTTCGTGCAGTTGGTAGAGGTGAAATAGAGTGAAAATGAAGAAAAATATTAAAAAAATGAGTCATAATCCAATTAACCCTTGTACCCAACCCAACAATTCAAATAGTCCGGACTGAATTTTGTTAGGATTTGAGTCAAACTTGATCTAATCCAATTAAACTCGATCATACAAACACGGTAAATAATTATATTTTTGTAAATCTGACCAAACCCATAATATATAATTAAATTTATTATTATATAAATTAATTATTAAATATATAACAAATTAATTTTTAACTAATATAGTTTATTAAATTATTAAATTAAACCACCATTATTTTTTAAGTTATTTTTATCTCTATCTTGATTTTGTTTATATTTTCTCATGCTAATAAAGTATTTTATTTTATCTAAAATACAAATATTTTATTAATATTAAAATAATTAATTCTATTAGTCACAATTTGATTTTTTTAGTGTATTTAATCATTATATACTTACAAAATTTTTAGCAAAAATAAATTATTGTTCTAAACAATTTTAATTTTTACAAAATAAAAATAAATTAAATTAAATATTAATGCTCAATTAACCATATTAAATTCAACCTATTTATGATAAGGTTGGTTTGGATCGATTTTGTCAAAAAAAAATTATATAAATCCAATTCAATCCACAAAATTTTAATTGAGTTGAATAATAAAATTAACCTAAATATCAAATCCGACCCAATGCTACTTATAAACCTCTAGGTCTCATGCCTCTAACACACAACTTTAATTTAAATAAATTTTTTATTTCATTTCATTTATCTTTTTTTTTACTCTACCAAACACACCATTAAAGACACAATATTCTCATTTCGAGAAGATAGACTAATGACGACACCACATACGGTATAACTTACTTGAATCCCAAGAAAATATCATCGTTTCCTCTCATGGATGGATGATGCTGACATGCATTAATCTTCACATGTATCCAAAGAATTGGAAAAAGGACATATCTAGAATATATTCCTGCATTCCTGGCTTTTTGATCCAACTTAATTTCCGAGTCATCTGTGGCTGCGCATCACCTAACCGTACATTCATTGGACCCAAACCGCAAAATATCAAACATGACAACCCACCTACGTGGTACGCACGGTGCCCCTAAAAATATGACCGCCAAGGCGTCCAATATTTTAATTTTGGCTAAAATGACCTATTTCATCATTTTAATAGTCACAAACGTTTTCTAGTTACCGGAAAGTTAACAGCAGTGGGAGCTGGCGAGGTCGAGATGAGAGAGGAGAAGAAGAGTTCCAATGAAGCATATCTTAAAAAAGATAAATTTTTTTTATAATTATTTTATTTAATTTATATTTTTTTTTTCTTCCGATTATGAACCTGCAATTTCCTGTCAATTTGGTGGTACACGGGTGAGGGATAGAGCGAAATACTTCACCCTAGAATCCATCCAACAGTTACTGAATAATGAAAGAAAGGGTAATCGTCCTTCAGAGTGTAGGCTAGGGTTTTCGAAATTGAGTCCTGCAACTGCGAAGGTCATCTAATTACAATATTCCGACAACGGAACCTCTTCAACAACGAACAATGTCAAATGGACTTCAATTTCTGGTGGGCAAAACAACCCATCAATCAAATCTACTTAACGTAGGTAGGTTTGCGTTCCCCAACCAATTCACAACCAATTACCAATCACTTACTATGCATTCACGTCGACAAGCATGCTTGGCATAACCACATCTACAAAAAATCATCTGATTTGCCCACACTATAACCATGCGAGTCTGTTACTCACTTCAATCTCAACGAAAACCAAATACCACTCTCCCAGCATAAATCATCGAAAAGTGCTAATCAATAATGAACAAAAATCCCACAAAACTTACCGAAAGGTGTTCATCCGAGGCCACTTATGAACCGAACCATAAACAAACAACCCCCATGACTAAAAGTAATTAAATCATTAATATAACAAAAGGGCAGATGAGTAAAGTTAATCATACTCTTATAATAAAGAACACTTTGACGAAAATTACTTTTGATTACTATAGGCAGTTACCGGTAATAATCTTGAATGTTGAATAAAATATTATTAAATCAGACGGAAATTTAAATCTGGTCTAAAATAACCACCTACCTCAATGATCCACGGTAGAAATGGTTCTAAATTTGAATTTCTCATAAGAAATTAATTTATCATTGTTTTACAATTTTAAGAATAAAAAAAATATTTATCCGAAAAAGAATGAGGATAAAACATATAAGATTAATAGAAAAGAAAAAACAAAAAAAATTCAGCCATGGATTTAAAACTTCAAATATCTAACGGCAAAGATTAACTTGTGCACTGTAGATGACACAAAAAATCATCTCTGGCACCGTGCGGGTCTAGCGAAACTTGTGGTGACGCACCGTGCAAGGAGTCGTCGATCAAACATATATATCCCCCATATGAACAAATATATCCATTGGACTTAAGGGGTCTCTTAATTTCAATTACGCACCCCAATGGAACCTTCCGAACCCTCCAGTTTCTAGCTACCTTCCGTTTCCACCATCAACCCTTTAATTTTTCAAACCATAATCACTATCCTGGAAATTCCCCTTCATTTTACATCCTCCCCCAAACCCTTTCTATCATCCACCTTATATGCGTACCCTCATATATAAATACAAGACCACCCTGAACATTTTTAGTTATATTTTTTATTAATTGATTCTTTTATTTAAAAGAATTTGATTAATTATTAGAGTGAGATATTAATTATTATCATAAACATGCTTGGCGTTAATAACAACCATGTTGTGATGAAGAGAAAAGGGCAGAGCAAAAGGGGTCACAAGAAGGACGTTAAAGTCACATATATTTCAAGCCCCATGAAGGTGAAGACTAGTGCCTCAAACTTCAGAGCACTTGTGCAAGAGCTCACAGGCCAAGCCTCCAATGTTGCTGAAATGTTCGTGGAAGCTGATTATTATTATGGTGTTCATCATGATGATGGTGTTCACAAGGGCAATCAACAATGGAGTAGTGAAGAGGCATATTTTCCCGAGTCTACTTGGTTGAAACATGATGATTATAGCCACTTGAATTCGAGGTCCTCCATGGAGCTACCAACCGAACATCTTGAACTTGAACTTGAACTTTTGAGCTTTGATATGCTGTAGTTGATTTACAAGCATGTTTGATTCCGCATTATCTTGAGGTATTCCACGTATTTTGATACTTAGACGTGGAGAGAGGGTGGCTACCTACGTTCTGGATTTCATTCCAAACACGCACTTATACATAGGATTAGTTTGAATAAATTTCCTTAACGATATTTATAGAATAAGAAAATAAAAATGTTAAATAAAGTAAACTTTTACTATAAATTAAAATCAATTTATGCACTTTAATCTTTTTAAGTGCATAAATTGATTATAACTTATAAAAAAGTTTAATTTATTTTGCTTTTTATTTTCTTTTTTTTATAAATATTTATTAAGAAATTTATTCAAATTGATAGGGATATGTATGTATATGAGCTACTAGTAGCATATTGAAAGTCCCCTTGAAAATATATATGTATATTTTTTAAAATTTTTATGTAGTGTGTTTACTAATCATATAGATACATAAATAGAAATATGTATATGTATATATACACATTTATATGAAATTTTGATATTGATATTATACCTAGCACCTACCTGTAAATGCATGTACAATCGGAAGGTTGGATGATACTAATTAGTTACTGTCTCTTTTCTTCATTTGTTTAAAAAAAAAGGTAAATGTTAATTAGAGTCATTAGGACATCAGTTAGAAACTATAAGAAAAAAACTTTAATTGGGATGATCAAAATTGTATTGTCCATTATTTTTTTATTTATAATTTTTACAATAAATATTTTTTCTTTTTAATTTCTTAATTAATGACCTGATGACACTGGTTAGCAATACTCTTAAAAAAAATACGAATGAGTTGAAATGTTTGTTAATTAGCATGAGTACATTAAGTTTTGACTAAACGAGAGATGTTGAGATTATGTTATTATGAGACATGTTATGGGTGCATCAAAATTTTAAAATTGTAGTTAACTCTTTAAAATTGTTAGTTTTCTTTAAGTGTTTTTAATTTTAACCATCTAATACGAATATGGTTCAGGTGGGTGGTTGATTTTGAAGTATCCATATTGATGTGTCAACTTATACTCATCTAAAAAAAAGATTGTGAATATCTTAAATATTCTACTTGACAATTAAAATTCTTAGTCTATTTTTTGTCACCACAAAATTTAAATCTATTACTTTTTAGTTCGACATGTTTGATAATTGTACACATAAGTCAGTCCATTAGTCAATTGGACGTCAACACGTGTCAAAACTCCAACCTTATCTGCGAATCACAAACCCTTCTCTACAAATTGTCATTGAAAAAGTGCACCATGTTCAGCCCGATGTCGGATCCAAATTTGTCCGAGGTGAAGGGAGGTTCGTTTTCGGACGAAGGCCACTGTAGGCCAATCTCTTGCTAGTCACCACGGACTTCACTCCTTGCTACGGATGATGACAATAGATGCCAAAAATCTGGTGATGGGCCAGGCTAGAAGTTGCAGCAAATCCTTTTTCTATGACGTGTTTGTTGATTTGATTTGAAAATTTGGGGTTGAGTTGCTCTAACGAGCAAAGTTGGGTCGTTTGAGGGGTCGAGGTGGTAGGTCTTTGGATTCAAGGGTTAAGAATGAATAGCTTTGGCATTAAGATGTAGGGTTTGTGGTTGTGCTAACAAGACATGTATATGGTGTTGAGTTAGTTGTTGTGTCTCTAGGAATGACATGTAGAATAACCGATGAGGAATGTTTACATATTATAATCATAGTTGTGAAACCCGGTCCAGTCATTGATCTGGTCGAGATAGTGGATTAGTGGTTCAACTGGTGGGCTAGTAATTAGTCCGGTTTGACCAGATATATATTAAAATTTTAAAATTATATATGTATCTATTATATATAAATATATAACTAACATTATTTGAATTAAAAAGTTCATTCATACTCCAAAATTCAAATTTTAAAAAAAAATCAATTTTTTTATAAAAAAAATTTTAAAAAAGGTTGGGTCGAACCGGTCCAACCAGGATTCGATGACCAATCCAGTCGAGTTTAACTAGATCAATTGCATAACTGGTTCGAAAGCAGAACCAACATGGTTAGACCACCAGATCCTAATCCGACCGACCAGTCCAAACTGGATTTGATAACACTTATTATAATTATAATCGATGTAAAATAGTTGAAAAAACTGACATTATCTACATTAGCATACACGTATGTTTAGGTTACCTAGATCAACGTCCGAACCAAAAAATAACAAATTTAAATTTTCCAGGGACAAAAAACAGACCAAATATTTTTTAATATTTTGTTATTTATGAGGACAAAAAATATATTTTAACATATATACTATCCTCATGTTTTATATGCTTTAAAGAAGGTTCAAATGACAACTTTCGTTAATATCTAATAGCTTGTAAAAACAGGTGGGTATTGTAAGAAGTGAAGGACTTTGAATAGTTGCAATGCAATACAGAAATTGTGGAGACATCCCAATGACCAACTATATCCATTTTGCATTTCTAGAACATGGAGTATCGTTACTAAACACGTCAATCACTGTTGTCCTATAAAACTTGAAGATTATTTTCTATAAAAGATACATGTGATGTAAAAAAAAAGATCATGATATAGTTTTAAGACTAGTGTCATACTTTAAAGATCAAATTGTCAATATATTTAACGGTTGAAAAAATTTTCGTAACATTTGCATATTTATGGACTAAATTGGTGATTTAAGAAAATGTAGGAACTAAATTGTCAACAAATACATAGTTAGGGAACTAAATAGAATATTTATCCAAATTTTGATTTAGTCCTTAAATGTATAAAAAGTGAAAAAATGTTGTCATTAAACTGTAATATTCAAGAATTAATTTATTAACATTAAATTATAAAGTTCATTGATCAATTTGTTATTAAGTTATATGCATGACGTAATTATCACACTTTTTAACAATAAACTACTAAATCAAAAAATTTGTCCTTTGAGGGACTAAATTATCACATTCAAAAATCAAAATGGTCATTTACCCTTAAATTAGTACAAGGATATTGTAATCCAAGGTTTTAGAAAAGTTAGTGACCATGATTTCCCTCATAGCATCAGTTTTTTCTTTTCATTTTTGGTCCTTGTAAGTTTGTATTTTTTCAATTTAGTCCACTTAATTCTAACTTTTTCATTTATAGTCCCTACATGGTTGCACTTACAAGGACCAAAATTAAAAAAACGCAAACTCACAAAGACTAAAAATGAGTAAAATATCTTACAGAAACGAAAATTGAAAAAAAACACAAACTTACATGGACTAAAATTTTAAAAAAATGTACTTACAAGGACCAAAATGAAAAAATATTAACTTACAAGAATCAAAAACATATTTAAGTCTATCAAGAACAACACAAAAACATATTTAAGTCTATCAAGATCAACACATCCGTGGCCATAATTGCAATTGCAATTTGAAAACTTCCAGAAACAAATTTTGGCATCATTGATGGCCAAGACCACTACAAGAATTTTTTAAATTAGCTACAAAAAAATTAGTAGCTAATCTCTAACAAAAAGAACTAACTACAAATTAGCTACAAAATTATTACAATATGAGTGGTAGCATGAAATGAGTAGCTAATTAACTAGGAAAAATAGTCCTAGTTAATTTGTGGCTAATTTTTAAAAAAATAAGGTATTCTCTAGTTATTTTGTAGTAATATGTTGTTCAATTTTCTTTGTTGTTAGTTATGTAACTAGGTTATTTTCATAGTAATTTTTATTTTGTAGCTAATTTATAGCTAAAATTATCCTATATCTATAGTAATTTAAAATTTATTTTCCTAGTAAATTCCTAACTAATTCATAGTTAAATTAAAGATGAATATATATTTTTAGATAATTTAATTTAATTTTTAGTTTATAAATTGGTTTTACTTATTTATTAAATATTTCTCACAATTAGACAATATAAACAAAATAACCATAGAGAAAGTATTTTTTAAAAAGAAAAAGTAAAATTTATTAATAAAAGAGACAAGAAGGTGAAACACAAGGTGTTTATTCCCATACCAAACCAAATAGTACATAAATAGGATCAGAAGCTCATGCATAAAAGAAATGCATGAATAGAATTTAAACAAAAAAAAAAAACTTGTAAAAACGCCATATGAAATGCCTCCTAGTTACCCAATGAGAATCTAGTACCTAACATCAATGTATAAAAATATGTTGCCAAAGAGCACCAACATTCAATAAAATATACAAAAATGTGTCTTAGATCCATGTAGACAAAAGTAGTAACATTTAATAAAAGTCATATTAATATGAGTCCTCTTGATCCTCATCAACTACTGTAGCTTAAGCATATTAATGCAGGAAAATAATGAGCAACTATGGCATAGAGTAGAGAGAAAAACATGAGCCGAAGTCAAAAAATTCATAATCTAAGAGAATACAGAGAGTAAGACATGAAAGGAGGAGTAAAATGCTATTCATTAACCCAAGTCACTGAAGTTTACAAAAGAGTATTTATAGACAGTTCTGTTAGAGACTAACAACTGCCATCTAACTAACAGCTGTCACTGTTAGATAACTAATTTTACTAATAGCTAGGTGAGTCTGCAGTTGAATAACTGCAACTCCTTACAATACTCTAATACCCCCCTTCAAACTCAATGGGGTTGAGTCTTTGAAGGAGGCTCAAGGACATTGAGTTGGGACCTCAAGAAAATAAATCTAGTTGGAGACAGATTTTGTTAAAGCATGTGCCAATTGATCAATGGCAGGAATGTGATAAACTTGCAGCTTCTTAGCTAAGGTTTTGTCCTAGAGTGAAGAACTGGATTCAGTGATGGTGACAACACTTTGATTATCACATAATATTGCAGGAGTAGTAAAAGGAACATAAAGTTCAGTCAGCAGAGTTTGAATCCACGTCACTTCAGCTGTAGCTTGAGCTAGGCTTCTATACTCAGCTTTAGCACTTGACCTTGCAACAATTTGTTGTTTCTTAGACTACCAAGATATGAGATTAGGACCAAAACAAATAGTAGCCCCTGATGTAGACCTTCTATCATCCGAACCATATGCCCAATCTGCATCACAGAGTGCTTTAATGAGAATAGGAACTCTTGGAGTAGCAGCTTTGAGAAGTAAGCCATGATGTAAAGAGCCTTTTAGATATCTGAGGATTATTTTTACAACTGTCCAGTGTGTTTCAAGACGATTAGCCATGAATTGGCATACTTTGTTCACAGCAAAGCTAAGCTCAGTTTGGTTATGGTGGAGTACTGTAGTGCTCCAACCACTGATCTATAGAGAGTGGGATCTGAGAATATATCTGCTCCTGTTTTAGTGAGCATACATCCAGAAACCATGGGAGAAGATATAGCTTGAACCTTAGTCATTTTAGTTTTCCGTAGAAGATATCTTATGTATTTGATTTGAATTAGAAGAATAGAGCCATCAGCCATATACTTGACTTCAATGCCCAAGAAGTAATCTAGCTTCCCAAGTTGTTTAAGAGAAAAATTAGAATAAAGCTTGACAGTAAATTGCTAGACTAAGGTGACAAAACTTCCAATTATTATGATATCATCAACATACACCAAGAGATAAATGATATGAGAAGCATCTTTGAAAATAAAGAGAGATGGATCACATTTGCTTGCAGAGAAGCCAAGACGCAAAAGAGGGAATTTAAGTTTGTCAAACCACTGTCTTGGTACTTGCTTAAGCCCATACAGAGCTTTGTTTAGTTTATAAACCAGAGAAGTATTGGGGTTTTCAAAACCTGGAGGTTGCTGCATATAAATGGTTTCTTCTAGAAAACCATTTAAGAAAGCATTGTTGACATCAACTTGAAACATTTCCCAATTATTAGTGAGAGCCAAGGTAAGAATCAACGTTATAGTAACAAGTTTGATAACAGGAGAATAAGTTTCATTAAAATTACAACCAGCCACTTGATGAAACCTTTTTGCTACTAGTCTAGCTTTATACTTGTTGGCAGTCTCATCTGCATTTTCCTTGACCCTGAATACCCACTTGCAGCCCACTGTTTTTCTATTAGAAGGAATAAAAACTAAATACTAGGTCTTGTTATGTATGAGTGCCTTATATTCTGGTTTCATTGCAGTGAACCACTATGGATCAGCCAAAGCTTGCTTTACTGACTTTGGTTCACAGTGCCTTATATTCTAGTTAAATGAATTCCAGACTATGATTTGGTCTGCATTGGATGAGAATTAACTGGTCTTGCATGTGGGGATATTGCAGGAACATTTTCTGATGCTACACTTTGTGAAGTAGCAGAATGAGATAGAGATAATGATTGGGGAGAATTCACTTGTAAAGATGTAGTAGATTCAACTTCAATGTTAGGACTAGCAGATTGGGTTTCAATGTTAAGACTAGAACCAACATTAATATTAGGACTAGAATCAGTAGTAGAATCAACAGTGGGGTTTATAGAAGAAGAACCAAGAATAGAGTTGTTGGAAGAGGACTGAAAATAATTGAGTTGAGGAACAATGGGTATGGAAGTAATGAAAAGAGTAGTGATAATAGGAGACAACTCAGACTTGTAGGAAAACAAAAACAAATATGGATACGGAAATCTAACTTCATTGAAAACAACATCCATGGATATGAAGAGTTTTCCAGTAGGAGAGAGACACTTATAACCCGTATGAAATGTGGAATATCCTAGAAAATCACACTCATGAGACCTATATTCTAGTTTGTGTCTATTGTAGGGTCTCAGAAAAGGAAACAAGAGCAACCAAAGGCTTTAAGAAAAGTATAATCTTGGGGTTTATTGAACAGAATAGTGTAGGGAACATTAAAATTCAAGGAGGAGGTAGGTAACCTATTGATAAAATAAACTGCTGTTGTAAAAGCAAAATCCCAGAATTTGAGAGGTAGGGAGGCTTGTTTGAGAAGAGTAAGGACCAATTCTACAACATGTTAGTGTAGTGTTTCCTTTCCACTACACCATTTTGGTGATGTGTGTGAGGACATATCAGTCTATGAATGATTCCATGGCTTGCTAAAAAATTTAGTGGTCTGAACTCCCCTCCCCAGTTTGTCTGCACAATTTTTATTTTGGAATTAAACTGAAGTTCAGCCATTAACTTGAACTGTTGGAAAACAATGAAAGTTTCTGATTTATTTTTAAGCAAGTAAATCCATATGAACCTAGAATAGGCATCAACAAAGGTTATATAAAAGTGAAAACCATTTTCAGAAGGAATATGTGCAGGACCCCATAGATTATTGTATATAAATTCTAAGGGTTGATTATAAACAGTTTCAGATAAAGTGACAGGTAATCTATGTGATTTACCAACACAACAAGTTGCACAAAACTTAGAGACATTTTTAATTGAAACTAGTATCTTATAATGATTAAGAAAAAATCTCAAAACATTAAAACTAGGATGGCCCAATCTAAGGTGCCAAAGAGTTTGAGAACTTGTGCTAGTACATGCACTTGCAGAAAAAGTAGTTTTTACATCAGAACTGGAATTATTCAGAGAATTTGAAACAAAACAAGAAGTTGAACTAGCAGCAGTTGAGCCTTGGAGTTGAAGATTTGGAAAGACATATATAAACCATCAGATCCAAGTGAGCCTTGAAGTAAGATCTCATTGGCTCCCTGTGATTTCACAAGACAATAATTAGGATGAAACTAAAAAAATACACCATTATCTAGTGCAAATTTACTGACACTGATTAGATTTTTTAGTTATAGTAGGCACATGTAGAAGTTGATTCAAGGACAAAGACACTTTAGGATTAATAGGAGTGACAAAAGTGGAAGAACCAGTGGAATTAATGGGCAAACCTTATCCATTACCAATATAGATTTGGTCTGGACCTTCAAAAGGACTAAATTGCTAAATGTTCTGTGATTCAACTGTCACATGAAAAGAGGCACCTGAATCTGGTATCCAGGTTGAAGAAGTCCAGACTAAAAGTTGGAGTTTGCAATCATTGCATTTGGAGGTTGTTGCTCTGGTTATTCTGCATAGACCTATTCTGGTTTGTTCTTTGATTTCATGAATTTCATGATCTGAAACCACTGTTTTGTCCTTAGTTAATCTGACCAGAGTTATTAGAATTTCCTTGAGAATACTGATTTTGACCAAAAGGAATTATTCTGAACATTTCCTTGACTTGAAGGATCATGTAGTGTGAGTGAGGGATTTGGTTGATAATTCTGATCAAAGCGATAGTGACAAACAGATGATGTATGTACATATTTGTAACACACTTGGCATTGGAAGTTTGTGAAGCGTCCTCCCCCATGGCCACGACAGCCGCCACCACCATGACAACAATGGTCGCCTCTGTTAAAACTTCCACTGCCACTAAAGCTACCGCAAAAAGTATCCAAATCATATGGTTGTGAAGATTTATTCGATATTGCAAAAGCATCAGAACCAAATGATGAAGATGAATTAGGGTTCACCTAAGATTGATCGAAGGCAAATCAGAGATGTGTTTTTGAAACTTCAACAATCAAGCTTCGTGAGCTAAAAGTAACGCTTCAACTTCTTAAATAGAAAGAGGTTGGAATTTGCTTTCGATAACCGAGATTACTAAATGATAATCTTGTGGAAGATCTTCAAGTATAACACTAATGTGTTCCTGAAGAGAAATTGGACTTTTGATAGAGCCAAGTGAGTTAGAAATGGCTTTGATTCTAAGCAGAAACTCGCGCATCGACTTGTCTTCAAGCTTTGTCGCACGCAACTCAGCTCGAAGCTATCTTGCTTTGGCTCACATCTGTTTGTGAAAATAATCATGGATTTGTTCCCAAACCTCATATTGGAAAATCAACAATTGAAATTGTGATAAAAAAAATACATGTACAGTAAACAATGATGTTAAAATGTCAAACATTGATTTTTCAATCAATGATTATACTTTGTATTTTAACGCTCTATAGTACACTATCATCTAATTCCACTACTAATGATTTTTAATTGATTAACAATGTAAAACATTTTACACTCACAGTGTGCATGTCAATTAAACTCTTAAATTTAACTCAATTTATTTACCGATTGTGAAGAAAGAGCATCCAAAGCATGCTGCAGCATTACACAAATGTCTAACCGCCAATTCTCCTTGGGTTGTGTCTGAAGAAACAGAACGATGGGAACAGAAACATTCAAATTTTCGAGTTTCCAACAATAAAAACTAATACAGATTTAAATCTTAATTTATTTTGCAAAATTCAAAAATAGAAGATGGGGGAGGAACCTTGGGGTTGGTGACGTGGCGGAGGCAATGGAGGAGCAAAACGACGTCGAGAAGGTTGAAGGTTTGCGTGACGGCGGATTTGATCCTGTGAGCGCTCGCCATTCTCCCAACTCACTGAGTCAACTCGCTCGTTCGTTCAGAGATGAGGTGGTTTCGCTTCTGTTCAGTTTCGGTCTCTTCCTTGGAATGTGGAGTACTGGAAGTGTGGTGCGAGAGGCCGTTTGATCTTGTGAATGCCACTTTCTTAATCCCACAGTTAGGGTGTTTTAATATTGAATTGAATCCGTTATGTTAATATATCATCAAATTAATTCGATTTAAAACTATAATTTATTTGACCAGATTCAATTTAAATCATATTGGATTGTACTGTTTTTTTTTCTTTTATCAAATTCAATTTAAAATCATTTAGATTGAATTGATTTTTTTAATCTTACTTTATATTTTTTTTTATTTTTTAGAAAATTTTAAATAAAAGATAAGATATAAATAAAAATTACTTTCACAATGTTTAAACCAATTTAATTAAAAAATATCAGACATACAAATAAATGGAAAATATATGTAATTATTAAATTTACATCCCAACATGATAGCAATAAATATACGAAAACAATCATCACGGGAAATAAGCTACCCATTGTTAAATTAACATAAAGCTATCACAAATTTATTCTATCACTAGCTATCACCGATTCATGAAAGGAAGAAAAAGCAATTTGTAAATCACATGAAGGAAAAGCTTACATACGGATAGCTAAAGGTTTTCTATGGATAAAAGGCAATTATAAGACTATTTTGGTTTGATACTCATATTTTTAAAATATTGTTTTATTGAAATATGAGTATTTTATTTGAACATTTTAATTAGTAAGAAGCTTTAGAATTATATGGAAATTGAATTTCTAAGCTTTTTGTAAATTAAAACATGGATTTCGGGGTTGAAAATGATTGAGAAAATCATTAGGTTTTTATTTTGATTGAAACTGGGTCGAGTCAACCCGTCTGAAGATCGAAGACAATAGTATCAATGAAACATGTTTCAATTTTGTGGCTTTGAGTTTTGTGAAATTAAGCCGTATTCAAATCTTAATTTTTGTGCCACGTGAATTGTATTTTTATTTATGTTATTGTTACTATTGTCATTTACGCTATTTGGGTTGCTAAACTTTTATTTTGATCTTCATGAACCAAATAAATGGCTATAAAGCATTTTGAACTAATGATAATTTTATGATATGTGTTCACATAATTTATTGTTATTTTGTTGTTACATGTATTAATTTATGTTTCCCTATACATGTAATACTAAGTTGATTAATAGAAATATTTAGATATTCAGTTTATATCTTTATTCATAAAGATATTAATGTTTAGATATTCAGTTTGTATCTTTTATTCCATAAAATATTAATGTTTAGATATTTAGTCTATATCATTTTATTCCATAAAGATAGGAATGTTAGATATTCAGTTTATATCTTTTAGGGAAACTGTTTATATGTGGTCCATTTACTGATCACGTTCACCCTGACTCATTATCTTATCTCATTTAAGGTTGAGGTCTGTGATGGATAGAACTCTATAAATAAAACTGAATAATTTATTTATTAATGCAATAAATTTAATTTTGGACATAAGAGAATATTTTGTGATCTTTATAATATAATTAATTAAAGTCTAGTCACAACAACTTTAATTATTTAAATTATATATTAAGAGCCTCTAGATCACATAAGGTAAATAATATTAATTGTAATTAATCATAATATAATATAGTAGATATTATCCCACAAGAATTTTTATTATATTTTTGTATGATTAATTAGGATAAAATATTAAATTATATTTTTTTTATTTGCCCACAGGGAATCAAGAAATATAACTTAATAGTTTTATCATAATGTTTATGTGAATTTAATTGAATTAAAATTTTAGCCCACAGGTAAATTTTATGTCGCTAAATTCATAATTTTATAAGTATAACTTACATTGGTAAATCATGATACATTATTTTTGTCTCAAATTTTAATGATAAGCATAAAAGTTGAATAATTTTGCAACTATACAACCTATTAATACAATTGATATCCCAGAATTGAGAGAAGATTATTTTTCTATCTGGAAAGAAATGATTCTGGTGACGTTAGGGTATATGAACATTGATTATGCTATCAAGAAAGTTGAGCCACTAGCAATTACAGAGAACAATATATACTATGGTATATAGGCTGGTATTAAGGGTTCAGTTGAACAGTATGACAATATGAGAGTGCTCCTGAAGTACATTGATGAACAATTTGAGACTTCAGGGAAGGCATTGGCCAATACCTTAATAATAAAGTTTTCTTCCATGAAGCTCAATACTTTGAGGGATGTGCGTAAGCACATCATGTAGATGATGGACATTGCAGCTCAACTTAAAACCCTAGAGGTGGACATGTCTGATTCCTTTCAAGAAGAGGGGAGGTTGCAGTTGGAATAAGAACAATGGAAGTGGTAAAATACCACCTCAAGCTGGAATTAAGAAAGAATTCAGGTGTTTCTTCTGTAAAAAGAAGGGGCACATGAAGAAAGATTGTTCAAAGTTCAAGCTATGGTTTGGAAAAGAAATGTATGCCTACCTCTTTAGTTTGTTATGAATCTAATATGATTAATCATAGCACTTGGTGGATTGATTTGCAATATGGTATTTTCTATATTAATTTGCAAAATGATACCACTTATGATGTTGTGCATGTTAATGTTGGCATAAAATGATGTGTTATGAATGAGGATTCCTCTATGTTGTGACACCTAAGATTAGGACACATCTCTATCAAGAGAATTAAGAGATTGGTAAATGAAGAGGTACTTAGTGCTTTGGATTTTGCTAATCTTGATACTTGTATAGATTGCATTAAGGGTAAGCAAACTAACAAGTCTAAGAAGGGTGCAAAGAGGAACTCAAATCTATTAGAAATCATACATACAGATTTTTGTTGTCCAGACATGGATGCAAGTAGTCTGAAATACTTTATCACCTTCATAGACAATTTTTTCACGATATATGTATCTTTACTTACTCCATTCTAAAGATGAAGCTTTAAATGCCTTTAAAGTTTTTAAGGCCGAAATGGAGAAACAATGAAGAAAGCACGTTAAGATCTTGAAATCCGATAGAGATGGTGAATACTATGGTAGATACACAGAGAATGGACAAGCATCTGGTCTATTTGTAAAGTTTCTTCAAGAACATGGGATTGTTGTCGTACAGTATGCCTAGTTCTCCGGATCAAAATGGTGTGGCAAAAAGAAGAAATCGAACCTTAATGGACATGATACGAAGTATGCTTAGTAGTTCCAAGTTTTCTAAGTCATTGTGGACTGAAGCACTGAAGACGACAATGTACATATTGAACCGAGTTCAAGGTTGTCCCAAGGACACCATTTGAGTTATTTAAGAGTTGGAAATCGAGTTTACGACATGTATGCGTTTAGGGATGCCCATCTAAAGTGAAAATATATAACCCACAAGAAAAGAAGCTTGGTCTAAGGACCATTAGTGAATACTTCATTGGATATGCTAAAAGGTCTAAGGGATACATATTTTACTGTCTATTTCACAGTACAAGGATTGTGGAATCAAGAAATGTTGAATTTCTTGAGAATGATTTGATTAGTGGGAGCGATCAATCCAGAGATTTTGTTTCTGAGAAAGATCATTCAGTTACTCAACCATCCACTTCAAATCTTATATTAGTTGTTATTAACAATACCCTTCCAGCTCAACTGGGTGTTGTGCAACCTATCATTCAAGATCCATAACCTGCTGATAATCTAGTAGATTAAGTTGTTCATGAGGAACAAGAAGAAATTGCTGATCAACCAATTGAACAACAAGTTCCTCAAGAAGATAACGAAACAACATTAAGGAGATCTACCAGAATAAAGAAATCAGCGATATCGAGTGATTTTGTATCTACAGGAATCTGACTATACTATTGGAGTTGAAAATGATCCTGAAACATTTTTACAAGTCATGAGTTCTAAAGAATCAAACTTGTGGTATGATGCTATGAAAGATGAAATGAATTCTATGGCATCCAATGGAGTCTGGGATCTTGTTCAGTTGCTTGATGGTGCAATAGTCATTGGATGTAAATGAGTCTTTCTAAGAAAGACTCATTTAGGCAACATTGAGAGATATAAAGCAAGGCTCGTAACCAAGGGATTTAATCAAAAGGAAGGAATCAACTACAAGGAGACATTCTCTCCTATATCTAGGAAAGATTCTCTTCGCATCATTCTGGCACTGATTGCACATTTTGACTTAGAGTTGCAACAAATGGATGTGAAAATGAATTTTCTAAATAGAGACCTAGAAGAAGAGGTTTATATAATATAACCTGAAGGATTCTCCTCTACTAAGGGTGAGCAATTGGTATGCAAGCTTAAGAAATCTATATATATGGATTGAAACAAGCTTTTTGGCAGTGGTACTTTTAAAAAAAATTCATGACGTTATTTCTTCATTTGGTTTCGTAGAAAAAATGATATGGATCACTGTATATACCAGAAGATTAGTGGGAGCAAAATTTGTTACCTTATTTTATATCTAGATAATATTTTACTTGCAACCAATAATAAGGGTTTGCTATATGAGGTGAAACAATTTCTCTCTAAGAACTTTGATATAAAGGATATGGGTGATGCCTCTTACGTTATTGGCATCAAGAGACAGAGTAAAAGGTGTTCATTGTTTGTCTCAAGAGACCTATATTAACAAAGTTTTGGAAAGATTTAGAATGAGTAATTGTTTAACAAGTGTAGCTCCCATTGTGAAGGGTGACAGGTTTAATTTAAACCAGTGCCCGAAAAAAAATGATTTTGAGCAGGAACAAATGAAGAACATTTCTTATGCTTCAGCTGTTGGAAGCGTTATGTATGCTCAGGTCTACACAAGACCTGATATTGCTTTTGCGATTGGAGTGTTAAGGAGATATCAAAGTAACCCAGGTTTAGACCACTGGAAAGTTGCAAAGAAAGTGATGAGATACCTTTAGGAATGCTTATGTACAGACGAACTGACAACTTGGAAGTGATTGACTACTCAGATTCAGACTACGCTGGCTGCGTTGATTCAAGAAAATCGACTTCGGGATATATTTTTATGCTAGCCAGTGGAGCTGTGTCTTGGAGAAGTGTCAAGCAGACCTTGACTGCTACTTCCACTATGGAGGCTGAGTTCGTTTATTATTTTGAGACTACCTCACATGGTGTATGGATAAGGAGTTTCATTTCTGGGCTTAGAATTATGGATTTCATTTCTAAGTCATTGAAGATATACTATGATAATTCAGATGTTGTTTTATGGCTAAGAATAACAAAAGTTGTAGTTGAAGCAAGGACATCGACATTAAGTATCTAGCCATAAGAGAATGTTTTAAAGATAATACAGTGGTTATTGAGCATATTAGCACTGAATTAATGATTGTCGATCCTTTAACTAAGGGCATGCCATCATTTAAATTTAAGGATCATGTGGAAAGGATGTGACTTGGTTCTCATATATGATTTTCATTGTAAGAATGATATTAAGAAACTCTATTGTGATGTTTTTCACTCATGCGCATCTACAGTTATTTATTCTGAGAAACATCAATTAAGTTTGGGCCTAGAATAAACATTGGGTTTATTCATTAAGTTGTATGGGCTTGAGAAATATAATGCAATGTAATACATGGAAGGTACTACTCGTATATATTAGAGGAACTATCGTCATGATTCATGTATTTTATTTCTCACTAAAATGTATGATAAGATATGTGGACCAAGTGGGAGAATGTTGGTTTATTTTCTGTTACTTGACTAAGTCAAAACTACTTAAGGTGGTCCACTCATCTTGTCTTCTTAAGAATAAGTTGTTGTTAATCTTATCCCTTATCTTTTTAGGAATAAGTTGTTGCTAATCTTATCAGCTAATCTTATCCTTTATTTTTAGCAACTAAGCCCACGTTTTATGCATATCAAATATAACCTCTTTGATGGGAAGAAGTTATATAAGGAGATGTGCACCATGGTCAAGGTCCCTGTGCTTGCTATCTGAAAACCTTAATACATCATCAGTGAGTGATAGTGAAAGCATAGAAGATCCTTAAGTCAAAAGTCATATTAGTTTGGATACCCACAAACTGTTTATAGATTATTTGATTCACGAACAACTGCAAATCATCTTCAGAGCAAACAAGAATAGCAATGAAGAAAAGTATTTATGATCTTAATTTTTTCGCATTTGATCTAATAGCTTCTTATGTATATAAGCGTGATTAGATCATTCAATTTTTCTTACATACTATTCATAAGACAAAATAAAAAGATTGCGTTGTTACTAGATCCATATTGATAGGAAAAGCTTTACATACGGATAGCTAAAGGTTTTCTATGCATCTTTCGCAAAACATAGTTCGATGCCATCACCATATAATAACATTTATATTATATTATAGAAGGCTATTTCTTTAACGGGATATGCAATTTCATACAAAAAAAACGAAGATATTCAGTCAGGGTCTGAAAACTTTCAAAGAAACCTTTTGAAGAAAAAAAAGAAATTGATACATGAAAAACCAGCAACCGGACGATTTTGAAAACCAAAAGCGATGCCGAAAAACAAAATTGTCACATTATCCTATCAAACGTCGGAACATGGCAGTTCTTAAAAAACAACAATAAAAAATCTCCCCAAAATAATTTAAGGTTCATATAACCAAAATGATTCAGGTATTATACGAATCAAACGACTTTAAATTTCAATAATGTAATGGTGGATTTATTTATTAAAATATTAATAGGAGCACCAAAACACATTATTTATTGAGAGGATTTAAGAAATACTTGAATTCAGAATTTGAACAAAGATATAGCCAAATCTAACAGATGAATAATTAGTTTAATGACCTTCTTTGGCCAAATACATTCTTCCTTAGGGGACATTCATTTTCTCTTTAGATAGATAGAGAAAAAATTATTTCTTGATTTGGTATATTGGAACATTAATCATGCCTCAAAATTTTTATTTATTAGAATTTTCATTATTCCTTAATAGGTTAAATTGATTTTAGATTATTAAGCCCATATCGATTTCTTTTAGAGTCTAATAAGCTCATTAAATTATAAAATGCAAAACACAACAATGAGGCACACATCAAACTGCTGAAACAATATGCGTACAAGAAGAACAGAAATATCAAATTTACATCCAATGCCACCACGTTTTCAATTTAGTCATTTCTGTTTCTGTGAAAATGCGGAAAACGTGGATTTTGTGTTTCAAAATTCGGCTGTTTTTTAAAATATTTTCAATAAAAGTACTTTCAAAATTTGAACATACATATTTTTAATTTTCATTTTAAATAAATCACAATGTACATTCACAAAATTCAAAATGAACAACCCTAACTTTGCAATTGATAGCAAAACTTTCAAATTTTGGTGTATAGCTAACACATGATGTCTTTTTTCTTAGTCCCTGATAGAAATAGGAATGTTTATGAGGTGGATTAGGAGGGGTTAAAGATAAAATCAAATATATTCAATTAAGTTAGTTTGGTTTGGATAAACCACTTATAATAAAAAAAAATTGAAGCTTTTATATTCATATATTGTTTATTTTATATTATATATAAGATATAAAAAAAATCAAATGAATCGATATTCATGGTACGAATAACCCCTCACAAGTTGCCTTTTCTAATTGCTTTATTTCTGTTTCAAAATTTAATAATTTTCAAAAAACATTATCAATCTAGTAAAAAATAATTTTATATCATAATTAAAATTATTTATTATAAATTTCATTATAATGTAAGTTATATATTTACAAAAATTTATTCATTATGAAATTTATGTTATATACAAATAAATATTTATCCTATACAATATATATTTTAAAATACTAACTAAATTAAAACCTTAAATAAATTTATGAAAGTACTATCATCCTTTATCCTTTATTACCTAAAGGAATATACATCAAGCAATTATTTTTTCCCCATGCTGAAAGATGCATTTTGTAGGTGATGCCAAGAAAGTTTTAGAAGAAGCTATTGAGAAATTCATATTACTATTAAATACTAGTGTTTATTTGGATTTGATTGAGACTTATGTTGCATGTCATTTAGAAATAATTTGATTTCTATTTCTAGTTTCGACAAATATGGTTATTTTTGTTCATTAAGAAATAATAAAGTTAGTCTTTTTTCTAAATTCAAATATTGTTGGTAATGGTTCTTTAATTGATAATCTTTATATGTTTGATACTATTACTTTTAATAACCAAATTTTGCACTCTAGTGTGCAAGGTACAAAGCAAAAATTAAATGAGAATTCTGCTACTCTTTGGCACAAGGGTCTAGGTCATATATCTAAATTGAGAATTAAGAGGTTTGTGGATGATGAAACTCTTGGATCTCTTGATATGAATGATTTTCAAGTTTCTATTGAATGTATTAAGGGAAAACAGACAAACACAAATAAAGTAGGTGTTATTAGAGCCACTAACGTCTTAGAACTAATTCATACGGATATTTGGGAGTCATTCCCTACTGCCTCTTGGAATGGTCAACAATATTTTATTACGTTCATAAATGGTTATTCAAGATATGGCTACCTATACTTGGTTCATGAGAAGTCACAATATCTGGATATGTTCAAACAATATAAAGCCAAAGTTGAGCTTCAACTAGGCAAGAAAATTAAGACTATTAGATCCAACCCTGGTGGTGATTATTATGGTAGATTTGATGGATCAGGAGAACAACGTCCAAGACCCTTTGCTAACTTCCTAAAGGAATGTGGAATTGTCTCATAATATACCATGTCAGGTAAACCTAGCATGAATGGTGTTGCGGAGAAAAGGAATAAGACTCTTAATGATATGGTGAGAAGTATGATTAGTCATTCTTCTTTACCTAAGTCACTTTGGGGAGAAGCATTAAAGACTGCTATTTATATCATTAATAGGGTTCCAACTAAGACAATGAGCAAAACCCCCTATGAGCTATGGACAAGAAAGAAACCTACCATAAGGCATTTACATATTTGGGGTTATCCAACTGAAGCAAGCCCTTACAAGCCTAATGAAAGAAAGTTGGACTCAAGAACTATTAGCTGTTATTTTGTTGGATATGTTAAACTCTCTTGGGGCTTCAAGTTTTACGATCCCACTATGAGATCCTTTTTTGAGACGAGAAATGTGAGATTCCTTGAGGATGTTGACTTTGAAGGGGAAGATAAAGTAAGAATTGTTATCTTTGAGGAAGAGAATTTTGTTTCTTTTCTGGACGTTGTCATCATTCAAGATGCAACTCCAGTACAAACAATTAATGACCAGGCTCTTATTCATGACATCATTCCACAACAGGACAATAATGAAATTTCCCCAATAGTACCTACAGAACAAAGTCAACAACCTCAAGAAAAGTCATTAACAAGATCCACTAGAGATATGAGAAGTGCAATTTCAGATGATTATAACAATGAAATTTCCCTAATAGTACCTACGAAACAAAGTCAACAACCTCAATAAGTGTCATTAAGAAGATCCACTGGAGATGAGAGAAGTGCAATTTCAGATGATTATATTATCTTTCTCCAAGAGCATGATAATATTTTAGGCTTAAAGGAAATCCAATCAACTTCCAACAAATCTTAGAAAGTTATAATGCTCATAATTGGATTGATACCATGAAGGATGAGATGAAATCCATGACAGACAATGACTTTTGGGATCTTGTCAAGTTACCTGAAGGTGTGAAACCTATTGGTTGTAAATGGATATTTAAGACCAAAAGGCATTCAAAAGGTAATAATGAAATATATAAGGCTTGTTTAATCACTAAGGGTTTCACTCAAAAGGAAGGCATAGACTATAAAGAGACTTTCTCTCCGGTTTCTTCGAAAGACTCTTTTAGGATAATTATGGCACTTGTGACTCATTTTGACTTAGAGCTACATCAGATGGATGTTAAGACATTGTTTCTCAATGGCAATATTGATAAGGCAATTTATATGACCCAGCCAGAAAAATTTGTTTTTGGAGATTCATAGTCTATGATTTGTAAGTTAAAGAAATTCATCTACGATCTCAAACAAGCTTCTCGTCAATGGTATCACAAGTTTCATCAAGTTATAATCTCTTATGGTTTTGAGGTAGACATGGTGGAAGATTGTGTATATCATAAATTTAGTGGGAGTAAATTTATCTTCATGGTGTTATATGTCGATGATATATTACTTCCCAGTAGCGATATAGGCTTATTGCACAAAACCAATAAATTTCTTAAAGGTCTTGGTGACGCCTTTTTTGTATTAGGAATACAGATACTCCGAGATCGTTCTCGAGGTATCATTGGGTTGTCATAAAAGAGCTATATTGAAAAGATTTGGCATAAAAGATTGTACATCAGGAGATACGCCCATATCTAAAGAAGATAAGTTTAATCTTGAACAATTCCCAAAGAATAAACTTGGGACAGTGAAAATGGCAAAGATTCCCTATTCATTAGTTGTAGGAAGTCTAATGTATGCTCAAGTTTGCACTCGTCCAGACATAGCATTCATAGTGGGAGTATTGGGCAGATACTTGAGTAACCTAGGGATGGATGATTGGAAAATAACTAAAAGTTATGTGTTATATAAAGAGAACAAAGGATTGCATGCTCACATATCAGAGGTCAGATGAAGTAGAGATCATGGGGCACCCTGACTATGATTTTGTTGGATGCCAAGATAGTAAAAGATCCATGTCAGGTTATGTCTACATGTTGGCTGGAGGAGCTATTTCTTGGAAGAGTGTTAAGTAGACACTCGTAGCTTCCTCTACTATGGTCGTTGAATTTGTAGCTTGATTTGAGGCGTTCAACCATGGGGTATGGCTGCGAAATATTGTCGTAGGGATGCGTATAGTAAGTGGTGTTGAAAGGCCGTTAAAGATTTATTGTGACAATAAATCAGTAGTGTTATACTCCAACAATAACATAAGCTCTTCAAAATCGAAGCACATCGATATAAAGTTTCTGGTTGTTAAAGAAAGAGTTCAGAGTGGTCAGATTTTCATAGAACATATAGGGACGAACTTCATGTTTGCTGACCTGTTTACTAAAGGCTTAATGTCTAAGGTATTTCACGAGCATACTGCTTATATGGGTTTTGTTTTGTTTGATGACACTATAGTTTAGTGAGACTTCTTTATGCTAGTGTTCTATGTAAAAACATTTATATGTTTATTTTCTGTAAAATAAAGATTTTGATATTATTTTTCCCTCTGAATATGTATATTTTGTGCTTGTGTTTTCTATTTGTGTATGCAAAAAATTAAGGATTGATCTCATAAGAATTAAAAAAAGGACCAGTTGGAAATACGCATGGTAGAGATCATATTGCATGTAATTTCCATGCACTCATCCTTACTTGATCTATGTCGTTGAATATATTGGTGTGATGACCATGGAAGGTTTAATTATGCCTAACAGTGACAAAAGTTGTCATGATCTCATATTGATATAGGAGATGGATCAGATAGTATCTGAGGAGGAATCTAAGAATAAATAGCATACAGTTGTGCCCTAATGATATATGATATAATAATCTTAGGTCAATATGTAGCCCAAGTGGGAGATTATTGGGAAATTAAATTTTCCTGACATTATTATATGTTACATATTGTATTAACAATTATATTATGTTATTTAATATATATTGGGTAAATTAAAGTAATCAATTAAATATGCCCAAATAGATTCCTAAGTATAGGATAAATGAGTGAATACCAATGTTGGGCCAATTAGGTATAATGGGAGCTTACTAATCCAACAATAAAGAAAAACACTATATATAGGGTTATGATCCTCAATATGTCAAATCAAGTTTCAGTTTTCTTTCTTTCCCATCTAGATAGAATACTCTCTAAGGAGTGATTTGACTGAAAAAGACTAAAGCTCATAAGGAAAGACTAAATGCTAGAAGAATAAAGATTAATCATTGCTGCAATGGAAACATGTACGCTTATTTGTTTAAGATTTCTTGATGGTTTATGATACTTATGATGTTTTATTGGATGATGATTTTCACCATGAGGATTAAGGAATAAATTTTCCTTCAAAGGTCTAATAGTAATGTTACAACCTTATGATCTTGTGAGTATATTGTTGAGGATGGAAGGGAGCTTTATGAGCTAGTATGTGAACAATGATTAATCATAGTTTTGTAAAGTAAAAAAATAGGATGAAAATCATATGATATAGTATGCATTTATGAAAACTGGTTATTTTTTGTGTCTACTTAGGTTGCACACTTGCCCGACAAAGCAAATAACTACTTGACACCAGTGCTATTTGTTTGAAATAGGGGGAGCTGGAAGAAGATCAAGGTAAGGATGAGGATGTTGCTTTAGAGTTTTAGCTTCTCACATGCCAATCAATTTGAAGGCATTTGTAATTTGTCTAAATGGTTCAAGAAGCATGCCTTATGATCCTTGCATTGCATAATCATAATCATATACATGCATTCATGTCTTAAGAAAAGCATACAAGATTACATTATTACATTTTTGAAAAGGATTTTCCATGGCTTATGTTTTGGAAAAATCAGAAAATGAACTGTCTTAATCGATTACAGGCAATAAGTAATTGATTACCAACTTGTATTATTTCTGGAAAAGTCATGAAGTACACTTTAATCGATTATAAGCAAATTGTAATCGATTACATAGTGCATATTGTGAAAACATGTCTAACTGCCTTAATCGATTACAACTAACTATAATCGATTACCAAGGCTTATTTCATAAATTGTGTAGGACAGCCTTAATCGATTACCACAAACAGTAATTGATTACACAAGCTTATTACATAACTGAGACAGACTGCTTTAATTGATTACATTGTTCATGAAAAATTTCCAGATTGTCTCAAGAACATTTTAATCGATTACATTAATCGATTACATAATGTAAAATAATCGATTACCTTGTCGTTTTAATCGATTACGTTATGTTAAAACTGTTTTCTATTTAAAGCCATTGGGTTTGTGATTTTAAAAAAACAACTTACATTCTGAGATTACGAACAACCCAATATGTTCTAAGCTTTCATATGTCCAAGAAACAGCTTTTCTGAATGATACATTTCTTGTTTGAGATTAAGAAGGTTACATGCTTCATTAGTGATGATGTATTAAGACAAGATTTTCAAAAGAACATCAAGAGAGTTGATTTTGTGCTTAATCATTCATGCAACCTAGAAGTGATTAGTAATATTCATTCATTCATTCATTCACTGAGGATCACAGGTTGTGTCTCTCTTAAACCTTTCTAGATAATTGTTTTGTATGTTTTGAATTGATTTAAGGCTAAAGTCAAATAGTTTTCTTTCAAGTTTTCTATATTAGTGTTCTCTAGGGGTAAAGAACTGAGTAGGGTTCTCAGTGTCTTTGTGATTTGATTTCTAATAGGGTGTTAGAATTCTGATTCTTTATCTAGGATTGATAAATAAGATCACTTGTAATTGTTTGTAAAAGAACTTATTTGATTTAGTAAAACTCTAATATGGTTTTGAATAGAAGACACTGGATGTAGCTTCTCTTTTGAGGGGTGAACCAGTATAAAACTTGTGTTAAACTTGTTTCTATATCTTGTAATCTGTATCTAACTTGTCTTGTGATTTATATCTTTCAAGGTTAACAGAAAAAAAGAGAAAAAGGTTCTGAAATTGTGTATGGTGAAGGGTAAAGTCTTGATTGATTAAAGCTATAGTTTTTACCAGGCAAATTTTTTTGATACAATCTAAATTCCATTGTGCATTGAAAAATTTTAAAAGGCTGAGGTTTAAACCAATTCACCCCTTCTTGGTTTTGTTGATGTGTTCATCCTTGATTTTACTATTGGTTTTAGAGAAGAACACCTAATCATACTGATGGAGTGCCTTTAGTTAAATATTTTTATATCATTCTTAGCCTATTTGACTTCTCTTGGACCTTTATTTTCCTATTTTAATTCAGTTTTTGTCTTAGACTAGTAAGTGGGCTTAATTGCTATTTGTTGCGCATTTTCGGATTTTTGCTCACTTGACGCATCTGGCTTGTATAGGACCTACAGAGCTCTACGGAACTTCGAATGGAGCGTTCTAGGAGTCCCTGGAAAGATAACAAAAAGATCTACAAGTTTGATAGAAATAGCCCGAGGCCAATTCTGTCATTTGGAGGGTCATTTTAAGCTTCGAAATCAGAACCTTTGCACTTGTAATTTTGGGCTGCGAATTTGATTTTATGGTTGTAAATAGCAAATAACTAGGATTGATGGTTTTGTTCATGGCCCATTCTTATCTTCAGAGTTAGTCACTATATATTAGTGACTTTAGTGAAACTTGGAGCACTTTATATTTTGCACAAACAAGTTTATTATTTCTTTTCTTTAGTTTTTAGAATCAAAAGCTTGTTCTTCATTTTCTCTCATTTGTTCTTCATTGTTCTTCATCTTCTTCATTTCCATTTTGCTATTTTTCCATTTTTCTGCACTTATTTCATGGGGCTTTCCTTGGTGATCATCATGGAAGGTTAAATAATCACTCAATCCAAGGATCCAATCCAAGCAAGAGGAGAATTTGAGTTCTGGTTTAGTATTTCAAATTATGTGTGAATGTTCACTTTCTTCTTCAATTGCTATTTTGTTTTCATGATTATGAATGCGTTTAGAATTGAAAGCGGATTAGGTTATGGATTCATGTCCTAATTTCGAATATAAAACACAGATTAATTGGATGATATTTCAATTAGGGTTTGTGGTTTCAATTAATTTAGGGGTTAATTCTATTGAACTGCTTCTATTGAGATTGAATGAATGTTCATGATAGAATCAACTTATGAGAATGATGATGATTCGAATAGCTTGGGTTGGTGAATTGGATTGATGCTTTCTAATCTGTTTTACTTTACTCCTTGATAATCTTGTTAATTTTTGCATTGTTCTTTAATTTTAGTTTGTGTTCTTGCATGTTTTACTTTGCGCATACCAACTGTTTGACAAAATTCCCCCTTATTATTACCAATGATTTGAAGCTAGAACCATATTGATCGTGTCTCTGAGTCGACCTAGGTTAACTCTGTGCTGCAGAATTAGCTTAGTTAAATTGTTTTGAAGTCACACGACAAACGCATATCACATACCTTGTTGAGAAAAAATAGTTTCCAAAAGTGATTCATGTAACTATTTTTCCTGTATATATATCCTTGTGTAGAACAATTCTATGACTTGAGAAATTAATATATTTATAAATTCTTCCTTTGAAAATTCAAATTATACAAAAAAATATAGATTTCAATAGTTTAAATGCATTATGCAATCAATATTATGGATATATACATCTCGCCCTTTATAATGAAACAATAGCTTATATACCATTTTGGTCGCTATAAATATATTGATGTCATTTTTAGAATCTTTAAATTTTAAGTTTTGATTTGTGTCCTTGTTTTAAAAGTGAGCACTTAACACTTTTGGTCCTGTTAGGATACATTGGGGATGGTTAGCTTTTTCCTTATGTGAAATATTTTACTTTTATTATCAGTAGACTTGTCTAAATAGATAAATTTAAAAAAAATGTATAGATAATAACATTTTTAAATAACCTACTATAATATTTTCTTATAAAAAAATAAGATAATTTTATAATCAATAAAATTAAATTATAAGTTTGAATCAATTTTTTTGCACAATTTTTTTACAAGTTTCAAAACTATAAAATATGAACTATTGTAAATGCAAGTGGAACATGATGAACTTCTATATTTGTTTTGGTATGGATTGCATGGATCTATTTCTTGTTAAATTATAAGTTGAGTTCACTGTAACATAAAATGAATATTTAAAAAATTACATCAATTGCAAAAAAGCCTCATAGGAGTTTCATTTTTTATGATGATTTATAGGAAAAATAACATAAAAGTACATGTAAAAAGGTTTTTATTGTAAAAATACTATATTCTATATGACTATGGATCCTATAACAGTTAAAAATTGTCATGAAAGGTCTTTAAAAATTGTTATGGGATCTCTTATTTATAGTAGTGGTCGCATCTTTCCCACTTCATTGAAACAAAAAGCTCTCAATTGGTATATATAAATGAGTAGCATATAAAAGGCTAATGAAAAATATCTAATTATTTTTTAAGATAATTAATTTTTTTACTAAAAGTCTATTATTGATTAATATAAATAAATATAACAATTACAGTTATGTAAAAAATTACTTTTTATTTAATATTTAGTATTTTTATATCTTTCCTTAATGATAATACAAATATTGTTCATATTTGGGTTAATTGAGTTTTTAGTCCCTTAATATTTTTAGATTCTAATCCCTCAATTTTTTTATACAACTTTTAATCCTTTATTAATTTTCTGTCAAGAATTTTAGCCATTCAATTTTTTTTGTCTATTTTAGTTCATTATTTATTTTTATCACTCAAAATTAGTTCTTGTTTTGTCAATTTTTAGCCTCTTGTTTATTTTATATTTGGAGATACTTTTGAACATTAAAAATAAAGGAGGGACTAAAAATGGACAAAGAGTTTTAGAAAAGAGACTAAAAATGATGACGAATAATTATTGAATGACTAAAAATTGTCAAAAATATTTTGAGGGACAAAAAATTATAAAATGAAAAAATTGAGGGACTAAAAACTTAATTAACCTTTATTGTTGATGTTATATGTTGTAATCAATTTTATTTTATGTTTGAAATACATTTTATGTATTTAAATACCTAACTGCAAACATAATTTACTTAAGCTTTTCAATTCAGGATATTTTGGATATATTTTTCCGGCGTTCTTAATTTTATTGCGCCTTAAAGATTAATATAGTATATTGTGTTCAAATTATCATGATTATCATCTCTTAATTTAAAATGCATTTTATGTTTTATAATGTATTGCTTTTGGTTATAATTACTCGCAAATCTGTTCGTCTTTTCTTTTTTTAACGTAGACACTTGAACTGTCTATGGTTATCTTTTAAAATATTTATAATAATAGACTGTAGAAAATTCAAGCATAATGTGGAAAGAGGATCTGTTTCTTATGTAACTACTATTGTGGAATAATATATATCTTTCTGTTGGTAAAAATAACAATTGCTAAATTCGATGCCCTCTATCTATATGTTTTTGTTAATTTTTATTGTTCAAAATTCTCAACAATTGTTTTTATTATAAAAAAAATCAAAAAAACATTGTATTTACATTTAGGAATGACTTTCAAATTTAATTAAAATAACTAGTAATTGAAAGAGGGTGAACCATGGTACAACAATAAAGATAAGACTGCATACAATATTATTCCTCCTTATTTGCGTAGAAACCTCTAGACAATGGGTTACGTAACTAATAATTGAAAATCAACTTCGATTATTGAATAATTAATATTGCTATTAATGTCTGTATTTTTCGTTTTCTGAGTTGGATCGGCACCTCAAGTTAAAGCCATGAAACAAGTAGCTGGTAAATTAAAATTGGAATTAGCAAATTTCACATAATTAGAAGCTTTTGCCCATTTCGCTTCTGATCTCGATAAAACTACTCAAAATCAATTAGCAAGATGTCAATGATTGCGCGAGTTACTTAAACAATCCCAATCAGCTCCTCTTATCGTGGAAGAACATATAATAACTATTTACACCAGAACAAATGGTTATCTTGATTCATTAAAAATTGGACATGTAAGGAAATTTCTTGTTGAGTTACCTACTTACTTAAAGACGAATAAACTTCAATTCAAATAAATCATATCTTATACCCATTTAATGGGGAAGTAGAAGCCCTTTTGAAGGAAACTATTCAAGAACATATGGAACTCTTTTTACTACAGGAACATATAGAAAAAAATTGATTAATCATTTAATAACTTTATAATTTCACTTTCAAATTCTTATAATTAGTATCTTTTAATATCTTTTTATTTCATTTGAATATAATATTAATATATAAATAAAATGAATTCAAATGAAAATATAATAATAAAAAATAGAATAAATAAAATAGAAGGACAAGGTATAAATTGCATATATGTGCATATATATATATATATGCAAATATATGCAAACAATTTGCATCCAATAGGATTTGAACAAATTAATAAAATTCAATTTTTTATAAATACCTATAACTAAATTAAGAAATTAAAATAAATAATTGATAAATTAATTAAAAATTATAGATTCATTCTATAAGAAAAAAGATAGATTCAAGTAGAACAAATAAATAGAGAATATAAGCGGGTAGTGGGAATCGAACCCGAATCATTAGCTTGGAAGGCTAGGGTTATAGTCGACGTTGATTCATCATTTTGATTTCAATTTAACGTCTCTAATTCAAAATCAAACGTGAAACTTTTGTTTCATTCGGATTCTTTACAAAAAAAATTACGAGATGAAAAATAAAAAAAATTGACCCATAACATCTATGTCAACCTTTTTGTCTTGTATGAATAAGTTTAAAACATCTTGCTTTTTAGATGATCCCTATAGAAGAGCAATATTATAATAATCTATGTTTTTTCTAGTTACTTTGTAACGACCCGCCACATCGCTACTCAATTATTAACTCATAACCATGATATAAATTCACGTTAAAAAAAGAAAACACTCATTTGGTTACTTGTGAAAACGATGATAATTTTTTTTATTTTGCGAGCATATATCAACTATTATCATAGAAAATACACGTAACTAAAAGCACTCATAAGACATTTAAAATATATGCATACATAAGACATAGTTTAATTACAAGTACAAAAGATCGCGTCCTAATACATGTACATCAAGTGTTTTAAAAAAGAAAGGAGAAGTAAAAAAAGTTAGGGGTGTAATTAGCAAAATATGAGGAGTGCGTCCTTTAAAAACAAGGGATGCATATAGTAAAATGCAACTCCTACCCGACGGCTCCAAATCAACACGATCCTCTCCCAAGCACCTACGGCTGCCCGTCTGCTCACATGAACCCAGTTCCCGATCATCACAGGTACCAAACCACAAGGTACAACAAGGCAAATGTGAGTTCATCGTATTAAATAACAACAATAAATACAACAATAGAAGTACACAACCCAGTTAAGAAGCAACACGGTCATCACCATACTAATACAAACAATTCAAACACCCATCAAGCATTTATCGTGCACGGACATACACAAACATTCATAAGTTAACTTATAACATTTAGCATGATGGATGCTCCTGGCTCAACTCTCAACATGCAATGTGGTACCATCCCAGAAATAGGCCATCCCTGTGGTCCGATGATGCAGTAGTTTGTCGGGATCACTCTGTCGTGCACAGGAATCACCCCCCCATGGTGATCAACCAATGGGTGTCAGAAGGAGTTCCCAACAGACGTGGCCCTCCAGTACCTTCATACCCTACAGCCAATCATCTATCCCATTTCCGTCATGCAAAAGTCGTATGTTACATAGGCACCATCAATGTATGACCCGGCTAGGAACACATCCTTCCTTGCAAGGATAACCTGTCATACACCCCCTATGTCTCAACATACCGCCCCAAACGAGGGTCCATCGATGCACTAACTGTGGTCCTTGCAAGGTTCACCACCGGTCTCAACATCTCACATCTATACATAGAATATCGTCACGACACCATCAATGTATGACCCGATTAGGAACACATCCTTCCTCGCAAGGGTAACCTGTCATACACCCCCGTGGGTAATTATGTATATCCAAACACATACATCATCTCAAGCCATCCCATAGGCCGAGCTCAAATGCTATCAATGTAATTACATATGTCACTCACAAACACATACAACCAAGTGAACCGGTGTGAAGTATGAAGTGTCCGGGTTGGCATTTAGACATACTGTCTCAAGGTAAGAATTCGAATAAGGTCGGACCAAGGCCGGTAGAACTCGGACAAGATCGGTAAGGGTCGGTCATAAGGGGTAAAGTTTGGACAAGGGAAGGCAAGGGTAGCAAGAGAGGATGAGGTTGGGGGAGGTCGATCGAGGTCGGTTGGATTTGGTAAGGAGTTTCCAAAGGTGGTCAAAGAGGTCCTTAGGTTTCTCATAAAGTTCCAAGGACAGGTCCCATACTATGTAATCGATTGCATAAACGCTATAATCGATTATAACAGATAACGCTTGTAAGATCCCAGGTTAACAATTTACAAAGTCGTAAGGGAACCCAGTAGTTCAAGAAGAAAGACCACAAACTCACTCGAGTAGAAGCCCCGGTGGCTCTCTTCCCAAGGAGACACAAGCTCATCCGAGTTAGAAAACCCGATGGCTCTCACTCTCCCTCTTGTGAAGTAACTTGGGCTTAACAACTCTATCATATTACTCCGGGTAAAGAACCCGGCACATCTAAAGAAAAGGAAGCGAGTCCTAACAACTCTTAAGGAGACAACCCTAGGTAGGTAACCCGGTATACAAACGTCCGCCAATAAAGACTAAGTTACGTCCTGCAGGCATGCATACTACGTAACCTGCTTAACTCGGCCTACCCATCCCGGTAGCCGACGTCAAAACACAAGGGGTTAATGTCTATGTGTAACATGACCAACTTATCCCGGTACTCATCACCTTCACGAACACTTCCGCATGTCTTAGAAGTTTTTCAGCATTAAAAATGCCAACTTCACATACATGCACGGGGAGTTCTTAAAACCTCTACTCCCTACAAGAACACCATCGACTCTTCATCCCAGAACATCAAACATCAACACAAAACGACATTCAACAGATTTAAGACATAACATATTCCATCCATAAAAGACCTAGCTTTCCTGGAAAACCACACACACATACACCAAGGACATGCAGTTATCATCACGGTTGGACTCCCTGGCCCCCAGACCATGGCATCTAAAGGTGTTATAAACCACGATAAACTCCCATTACCTAACAAGGAGTTCGTCCACGAGCTTCACGACGGTTTGTTTCTTAACTTCTGCTCCGACCATGAAGTTCTCCTTGGCGTCGGGACTCCACAACAGCTACGATGGTTCTCATAGGTTGAAGGTAACAAGGAAGGGGTTGGGAACAAGAAGGGTCTGGGCAAGTTTTAGAGAGGGAACAGAGAAAATAGAGGTAAAGCGCAAGGAATAAGAAAGGGAAAAACACCCTCTGCTGCTTATAAACACGAATGACAATGCATGCTCACTAACGTGTATGGCCAGAAACCATAAACAGCAGAGTTGACTTACATCCAATAGCTATCAAGCACGCATACCAAGGAAAAAGCACTTCAAACAGCAGTTTATAAATAAAACAATTAATCAATCAACATAACACATGTAATTAATCATCATATCACACACATAAACATCCAGATTAACAACTAAAAACTCGGGTCGTTACATACTTCGTTCTCTCTTTCTATTTAATAGAATCTTTAGGAAAAAAAGAAAATTTCCGTCAAGCTAAAAAAATGTAGATGTCTCTAGTAAACTAAAATAATCATTTAATAACTATTTTGCTTCAGTCTCTATACAAAAAAAAAATGGAAGATTTAGTTATGATTAGAAATAAAGTTTCTATATATCTCTCCATAGATCCTTTCGTCATACTAAAAAAAATTCAGATTATAGATCTAATTCCAAAAACTTATGTTTCATAATTTTAGAACTCAAGTTGTCAATTTAGCATTGATTCTTCTTGTATACAAATTACGATAATGTATATTATACCGCAAATCATTCATTGAGGGTATAAATGATTCCCTTTTAAGTAAGAAATAAATTTTTTGATCAGGATATGAATCAAACGGAGGATCCCTTAACTATTTAGGGGTCCATGGAATAATCACACTTTTACTACTAAACTATACCCGCTACAATACAATTATTGTATCTTTGTCGAACAAAGCAATCAGACAAAATAAATAAAGAAATAAAGGTGTATAATATTCAATATTCTAATAATTCGAGTATTGACATGTTTCATTAGAGTATCTTCTAATGAAATTTAAAAAACCGGGTAAATTACATTTTTGGATTTTTTTTTGCTAAAGGTTTTTTTTAATTAACATATATTTTTAACATATATATATATATATATATAATTTAATATAAAAATAAAATTTACGTTACCAGAAAAAAATAGAATGAGCCATAAAAAAGGACATTTTGATATTATCTTATTTCTTTTATTTCATATCATAGGAATCAATTTGTATCTCTTATTTATGTTTGATCGTGTTTTAATTACAAGTATTTTTTTGAATAAAGTACATTCAGTTCAAATAAATCATTGTTATTCAATATTCTTGGGAATCAAAAGAGCCTGACTAGGTGTTGGCTATGCTCTTTGGCTATAGAAAAACAAAAAGGAAACTAAAAAATAGAAGAATATATAGTATAATAATGAATTGAAATCAAATAAAAAAAAAGATAAAAAGATGTATTTTTTTTTCAAGCTCCATTTTTCGCTCTTCTTGTTTATGTGATATAGCATAAATAAAGTAATTCTATTTTTCAATTGGGGAGAGATGGCTGAGCGGACTAAAGCGTCGGATTACTAATTCATGGTACAAATTTCTATACCGAGGATTCGAATCCCTCTCTTTCCGTTTCTGTTGATAATTTGATATTTTTTTGTTGAACTTCTTTGTTTTTCTTGTTTGTTTGATTTTTTTTTATTTACTAGCTAAATATGTTAAACTAGAGAAAATCATCCTAAAATATTTCAAAATCCAGCACAAATAAGAAAACCTAGGTTAATTAATTAATAATTGAAAAGAATAGCCCATGCATAGTGCTGGTAAACTGACTAATTGATGTTTAAGTTCAACTTGAAAGTTTTAAATCCAAAGTTATGAAAACCGGTTCGGTCATTGACCCAGTCGAGGTAGTGGAGACTTGTCCGACCGGCCGATTTTGACCAAGTTAACTATATGACCGGTTCAATAACATAATCGGACCGGTTATGCTACCAGTTCTTGGTCCGAACTGATTTTCAAAATTTTAAACTAGTCCATCCCAATGAAACTTGCTTTTTTAAAAATATATTATTTTCTTATTTTGTTGATGAATCGTTTTTAAAATATCAAATATATACCTGACGTGATAATATAACAAGGAACTAGCCACTCAAATTTGATTTGGATTAAAACCAAATTCTAATTTGGTAATTCGATTCGGATTCAAACTTTCTCTAAACCTTTTTTTTTTTGTGGTATGAAAACAAAGACCAAGGAACAGGAAAGAAGAAACCTAGGTTCTTGTATGGACAATCCCCATACTATCAGAGATCACAAGAGAGACTATAACAGATGGACAATTAATGCAACCAATCAAGGAAAGAGTCATCATGATTAGCTCCATATTTTGCCATCCAATCTGCAGAAGCATTAGCTTCCCTAAGGGTGTGTTTCAGCTGCATCGTCCACTCCAAAGCTAGAAGGTCACGAATCCTTTGAATCAAAGGCAAGTGAGGGTGAAAACTTTCTGAGTGATTGTTGACAAAAGAAATAAAACTCAAGTAAAATTTCTCACTATTTGGTAATTGTCTATATTTATTTTAACACTTAAGCAAAACACATTGAATGAATAACACAAGTTACATATTATGCTTGATATATTAATTATGTTGTGATTTTACAAATTTTAAACGCATTCTTAGTAAATGTTGATTAATATTTCATTTTCATTAAATAAAAGTAATCACATTAATTTAAGATAAAATTGTAGTGTTAATTGGAAATAAAAAAATCAAATAAAATTTGTCACACCTTTTGACAACTATTTATGTCTATTTTCACACTTAGGATAATTATATTGAGTGAATAATACAGTTTAAATAAATCACTCGATTTTATATATGTATGTTTATGCACATGTTAAATATTACACTTGTTATATTAATTTATTTAATTATATTGTACTTTTTCATATTTCAAATATGTTATTAGTAATAATTGTTTAATTGTTTAATTTTATTAAATAAATAAATACATTTACAATAAAATTATAACATCAGTTAAATAAAAAAATCAAATAAAAGTTGTCATATTTTTTTGGCAAACATCTATCATCTATGTTCATTTTACAGTTAAATAAAAAAAATAAAATCCAAATAAAAACACATGAATCCTATGTTTATCCGTGTAAAAAATCTATTATAATATAATTATCTAAACATATGAGTTGAAATGTTGAATTATTATCTTATGTATAGGTATTTTCATATTTTTTATATGAATGTAAATTCTTATGAGTTTATGAGTCGAATTTATTGGACTGCCGCGAATTTATGTAAATTCTTGAGTTTGATGTATGCAACCGATTAAACTTGTAACCCATCAATATGAGAATCGCTCAAATCGAAGCGCTAGATGGTGGAAATCGATGGAGAAATAACTATGGATAGGTTGTATCAATTGAGCTGTTTTCATTTAAACAGTCTAGAGTTGCATGTTGAACAATCCTAATAAAAAGAACTAAAATTGACAACAAAAGGGAAAAATTTACTCTTATAGGAACTAATTATGAACAATAAAATAAATGAGAGTAAAAACACACAAAACTAATTATTAAAACTAAAACCTAAAATTTGAAATTCTAAATAGACTAACAGCTTATTTAACCCTATTTATATTAGCATTGCATTAAAATAAAACTCAAAATCATAAATAAAATAAGCAGTTATTTTATTATTTTAATTGAAAAACCGACCCCATATCATACTCTAAATTAGGGAGAGAAAAAAGATTTTAGATTAAACTAATGCATATGGATTGAAAATGTAAAATATTGGATGGGTATAAAACTTTTAATATTGTAAGTGTATTAAATTTTTTTTCTATATTGATAATATGTTTGAAATATACAAAACCACAAAGTTAATACATAATAAAATTGAAGTGCAATATTTAACTTATGTTATTTATTTAATATGATTTGCTTAAATTTAAAAATAGACATAGAAAATTATCAAATAGTATAAAAAAAGTCTTTAATATAATATCACATGGTAAACAAAGTGTGAGAGTATGTATGTTTAGAATTTTTTAATATCAAATGTGATTTGTCCAACCATAAAAATAGATTCTATACATATATATTAACTTTTAAATTAAAAAATAAAATATGTAGCCCAATATAAATGAAACACGTAGTAGAATAAATTATATTCATTTTTTTCTAGACTTTATTTACTTGATTATGGATTAGTTAGGGTCCATTTTCCATATAATTCATAGAGTTAAGAAAAAAAATTATATTAATCTTATTTAAAAGCTTTTGAAATATCTATAACAAAAAGCATTAGGATCCTGGAACATTTTGGCAAATCAACCGCCTATTTTTGTCTTTAATATAATTTACCGTATTGACTGATATTATTGATAATAGAAAAGACAAAATGAATAAATTAATTATAATATAGAAGTAGAATCGGCGGGAAAACGGTTTCCACATTATAATTTTGTTACTACTTTTATTTAGTTTATTATAATTTTGTATTACTATTATTTTAATATATTATATTATTATTATTATTATTATACAAATTATATTTAATTATTATATTTTATAGCATTATTTATTATGTTTAAATTATTGTATATTATATATTTTATCTCTATTATATAATGTTTAATTATTTCTAATATATAATTATGCATTTTGTTCTTTTATATTAATTATATATTTTATACCTATTGATCGAGTAGACCAATTTTGAGTACAAGCCCAAACCCACTTACCTAAAACAACCCTAATTTGTTCTCTTTTTTCATCCATCAGCCGTCACATTCTCTACCCCACCCCTTCTTTCAAACGAAAATAGTGCCGTTCAAATGGATTTATGATTCACGGGAAAAAAAAGTTTGAGAGGGGGGAGATAAGCAACATGATTCACAGAGAAGAAAAAAGCAGTTCAAAGAGAAGAAAGAGGTGATTCAAAGAGAAAGAGGAGCAAGTTTGTAAACCACGAATAGATCGAAGGATGCGCTCCCAAAATACGACCTAAACGATGTGCGTTTTAGGCAAAAAGTTTCGAACCTGACTGGACTCGTTGACTCGGCCTTGGAATCGCGAGTCTACACGAGTTTAAGGAGTCCACCACAAGTCTGCATGAGCCTACTCAAAAAAACGAGTTAACTTGTGAGAGGCAGCTGGACTCGCAAACTCGTTCGAGTCTACGAGTTGACTCGCGAGTTTGATAACCATGGTTAGGTATATACAGGTGGTAGAAGAAGAAGAATAAATTGACGAAACACATCTACATTGGTGACCTCAATGTAGCGTGAGAGGAACAACCCCTTGCAACAACATGGTTGGTTTCTAGTTGTTAAGGTTTTGACGATGCCACATCAGTTTCTAGTAACAACAACAAGGAGTGGTCTTATACGATGGGATGTGGTTGATGAGGAGAGAAAGTGGTGGCTTTTTGAAGAAACCAATTTAAAGATGATGTGGTTTAGAATGGGAAATGGATGAGCATAGCAAGAAGGCTTGAGTGTAGCGAGAAGGTTTCCATCACAGTGAAAGGCTAAGGCCTGTTTTCCATTATTACAAGAGTTTTCAAGAAAAAGAGTAGAAGACAATGAGAAGTTTGGCTTCTTTCCAAATTTCATTATCTTTTTTAACTGCAAATATTTGAGTTAAGAGCAGATATTACTAATTTGAACCTTGAAAGGACAAGTCATTTGCATTGAGCCAAGGGCATGTTGTAACATCCCAAATTACTTATTATTTCAGAAATTCGCATAATAACGTATGGTTTACAAATACACTATAAATGTATAAACATTGTAATAAAATAGTAAAATTTTCACTTAAATAAAACTTTTCACCAAGGCTCCTTAATCCTTTTTTATTTTAAATGAAAGCTACCAACATACATAATTACAAAACATTGTTTCATTTAAAACCACAAATTTATATACATAATAAATAGATAAATTTTAAATATAAAACCTTACACACACACACACATATATATATATATAAAGGTATGAGATGAGTCTCTATTATCACCAAAAATATGTAAATAAGTAACAAAGTTAAATAGTAAGTAAATAAGATGACTAAACACATATAAAAGTTTGTGAATCTTAGGTTACTTGTATCAATACACAAAATTGGACAAACCTAAATCTTAGAGCAGTCATCTATTCAAGCCTTGTGAAATAATCATGCCAGACGAAAATGAACCTACAATGAGAACCCGATGAAAAACATTTGAGAGGGATCCTCTCACACTCAAAGATGCTAACCCATAAATGGAAATTTGTCTTGACGTTCATCATCAAAACTTGAAAATGTTGGTGTAAGGGGCGAGTCTTCCATTCCTTTAGTAGCCACAAACCAAGAGATAGCACACACCGACCTACATAACCACTATGTGTGGTTTACTAACAAACAAATCTCTCATGGTAACTTAGTTTGCATGTCTATCACACTTTTTATTTATCTTGGGCGGCCCAACCTTCCATTGAGTTTTTCCTACTTTAATGGTCTTACAAACTTTCATGGATAACGATTGGACTTCACATTTCGCCTGGTACAAGTGATGTTCTTTTCTCAACCATGGATATGACTTTGTTCTAGTAAGGAATGTTGAGTGAGGCTCTCAAGTCCCCCATGCTAATTGGATCTATTGTCCTTAGTCGGGTTATCAGCACTCTTCATTTCCCTAAGGTTCCTTTTAACCATTCAGACCATCCCCCAACGTACCCATTGTGGTTGTGTATCCTTTCTCATTGTTGCCTCACTTTTTGTAGTGTAGAGATTCATTGTCCTCGGATTACTGGTTACATTGTACCTGCAGACGAGCATTGGAGGACTATGCTATAACTGGGTTTAGAGCCATCTTCCTCCGCCAACACTTCAATCTCTCCAACCACGCCTCACACTTGTCATCGACTTACATCCGTTTCTCATTCTGTTCACCTTTCCTTTCCTTTTTCCTTGTTGTATATGCCACCCTCATTGAGTTGCCAACTTTACAAGTTGTCACCACACATACAATAAGAGGAATGGGCATTCACTTTTTCACTACCTTAAGGTACCATTACTATGGTCCCTCAAGTGGATAAGTCTCCTCGCACAAGCAAACTAATCAACATCATTACCATGAACACAATCAATTCATGAACATCAACTTATGTCGAGGGTCAGACACCCCCGAACCCAAACCAAAGCTCGGATAGAATCACAATATAATATATCAATATATCATCATAATGAATCTATATATAAACATAAAGCATGAGAGTAAATTCATATCCACATCATGTTCATAACATCACCATTACATTCTACATTCAAGTTACCATACCTAAAGTCACATGCCATCAAAGTTATCTCTTCCACTACCATAAGCCCACAAGCAATCATCATATATTCAATGACTCTTAAAGCATCTCTTAGTCGTTTTGTCATGCTTCCATATAAACCACAATTCCTCTTGTTATTTATATCATTCATGATTAATGTATTAAATTTATATCATGCACTCTTAATCTAGAAAATCATAATTTCATAATAGAAACATAACTTAGAAGCAATCTTATGATAGAGCATAACTTAGAAGGAATCTTATAATAGAAACATAACCTAGATGTAATTTTTTCTATTGACATAGAAGTCCAATTTCTGAAAACTCTATATGTTTCTCTAAGTTTTCAAGCATGCTAAATCCATTTTTGAATTCCAAAAGTCCCAATTTTAGCCCCAATTTCACCTTTTCTAAGATAATGCAAATATCACCCTAAAATGGTTAAAAACTTGGTTATAACGTAACTTTCACTACACAAATTCGAATTCAACAAAACTTTATATGCTTTCCTAGGTTTTTGGGGTCAAGGAACTCAATTTGTGCATCCAAAACAGAAAAAAAAAATCATAGTAGTCCAAGTTGCATTAACATAGGAAAATACCAAAAATAACACTACCTTCCACAACATATAAATCAAAGCTTCACCCATTGCAACTACACATAGACCCTAAGGATTTGGAAAACTCCCCCCTTACCTTGGTCCCAAAGCTCATAGTTCTCAAAATGGAAAAAATGGACCACCCAATTGTAGTCCTTGAATAGCTCTACCTCATATAAAAAATACAAAGAAAAAAGAAGAAAAATAGAAAGGGAAAGAGAAAGAGAGAAGATGAAAATCCTAAGAGAAAAGAGAGAACCTTATCTCTCTTAAAACAAGCTCCCAAGCTCTCTCTAAATCATGGCTACAACATCTAAGGAAGAGGGGGGTCTACTTTAGCTTATACAGGGAGCTCCAAATTATGTATATGGATTCTTTAGTCATTCCCAAAATGTGATTTTTAAAAAAAATATTTTTGGGGCATATGTAACCATTCTATTTTAATTAATTTGACTCCAATAAATAAACCATATTGTTACATATAATTTTATGACTTCAAAGCCTTTGGAATCAATCAAATCTTGCTTGAAATGAATTTTCTATGATTAAAAAAATTGATAATGCTCAATAAAATAATTATTAATGCATAATAAAATATTTTATTGAACTAAAAACATGACAATTCTTAATTACAATTAAACTAATTTTATCAAGACTCAAAATAATTTTTGGCCTAAAAAATCGCATAATTACGAAAATACTATTAATGAGGAGATTTCCTTACTTTGACTAGTTGAGTATGGTTGATTGAATGTTGACTCAGGATTTTTAGACCTAAAACACATATTCTTAAGCCTAGAATTGGAATTCTAAGGCACTTATTATCCATTCAAGGATATGACACACGTAGACAAAACAATCATTTGACTACTTAAAATGCTATAACATTAACTATCATTCAAAAGTTAGCTATTTTTCTAAAAACTTTTCAAGGTGTGAAAATCAAAATGTTACACATGCTACACTCATAGAAAACCCATTGATCTAAAGCATATTCGATGTTGACATGTTGTGTTCATACTTAAAGCTATAATTTGTACATGCTACACATAACTTTGGTTATTTTATTCAGAAAAAAGCATATGTTGAATGAGTTTGTTTCGATGGGAAAAGAAATTTCAAAATTGAACTTGCCCAAACTCATTGTTAATTGTTTTGTATATCTGTTTAAAAATCGAGGATCCATTTGAACCCACCCAATAGGTCTCCATTTTTTTGTCCGAGTTCTTCAAATGTGGATCGAGTAGCAAGTTGTTGTCACCTCTACTTTTCGTGACTAATTATGAACAATGAAAATAAATAAAAGACTAAAAAGAAAAAAAAAACTATTTTAGAGGAACTAAAACCTGAAGTCTAAATTTCTACTGAACTAAAAACTTATTTAATTAATATAAACATTTCTTGGTTATGAATCATTTAAAAATAATCTTACATAGAATTTTAAAATCAATTATTAAAAACTAATGGTGTTACTATACATGAAAACTATCATAACAAAATGATAACATAAAAACTATCATAATAGGATAATAATGTATTTTTTTAAAAATTGTTATTATACCATGCAACAACACCCACAAAGATTGATTCAATGGTAACAAATTTGGATAACTTTCATAAAGTTGTAAAATTTAACTTGAGTAAATAACCACTTTAGTGTTAGAATTGAAATTTTTTATCATATTAGTTGTTGAATTTAAGGAAATTAAAAGAAGTTATTGAGATTACAAATCAATAATTACATTAGTTGAAAATATAAAAAAAACTATAATTTAAATGATAATATTAATTTATATTTAGATACTAAAATGACCATTAAATAATTGAATTTAGAGATTTATTTGACAATTTCCTAAATTTATATTAGCATGATATTATCATTTACTTCTTGAAATTACATTACCATTTTATTAAGTGTGACCATAGGTTGAGTTGGTTTGAATTTGAAATATATTTTGATCCAAATTGATAAACATTAATATGTTTTGATTGATTTGATTATTTAAAAAAAATAAAAATTGACAACTTGAATCAAACTAATCCAATCATTTTTAAATTGATTCGAACCGATCTTATAAAATAGTAAAAATAGAAAAAAATTTAAAATTATTATAAAATATAAGAAAACTAGTAGATAATATTAAAGTGAGAATTATAGAATTACACAACATAAAAATTATTATATTATTTTCTTCGATTTAATTTGGATTGATTGATTTATGGTTTCGATTTGTCCCCAAACCATCCTTATCTTTTTTTTTTTTTTATAACGTCCTTACTTTTTATTCATTTTAACCTCATTTCCATCATTGTATAAAAAAATATATCCAACAATAACATTTTTTTTTTGTTAGTAAAATTTGCACTTTGTTAGTTAAGTTAATCACTGATCCCAGTAGAAAGTAGAAAGTAGAAACTAGAAAGTAAAAGCATATTAAAGCGCCGGAAGTAACAAGACTTTATTTGAACCCGCTACAAATATATACACAAGTAGTTCCCTCATCTTAGGGTTTTTGAAAGGGTTTAAGCGTTTCTTCACCTATGGCATTCAGCGATGAGCAAAGGCAAGAAGAAGAAGAACCGCACAGAATGGAAGAAGACGACGACGAAAGCGAAGAAGAAGAAGAACAAGTGTGGGACGATTGGGAAGGAGAAGACGAAGGAGAGAGAGATTCTGAATTCGTGTGTCTATTCTGTGACTCCCGGTACAGTTCGTGCGGTTCCTTGTTCGACCACTGCGCCTCCCTTCACCGCTTCGATTTCCACGCGATCAGAACGACTCTCTGCTTGGATTTCTATGCCTCCTTCAAGCTCATTAACTTCATCCGCTCTCGGGTAAATGTTGTTATCGTTTTCTTCTATGCTTTTGTTAATTGACAAAGTTGCAAAATTGGATTAGGATCTTGAGAAATGCTGGGAATGCATTATTTGATACACTCTTTTAAACCTATTTAAGCTTACTAAAATTTAATCGAAGTTGCAAAATTTTGTGGTTCTCACACCCAATTTAACGAGTTTTCAATAAATTTTAACCAATAACGAGAGAGATTATGCTACTAGCACAGTAGTACTCTTCTTAGGATCTTCTCGTAAAGAGAATGACGCGAAGCAATCATACTGGTACTTGCTGTTATTTTCTCATAACATGACATTGTTTTACTTGCCAAAGAAAATTCAAATTCATTGTTATGATTATTTCTTGAGGTTGGGGTTTTTGGCAATGAGGAAGTGTAATTAAGAGAAATTGTAAATTTTGGATTTTAGATTTGAAAATGGCAGTTTATCTTTATCATGATTTTGGTGGTTACTTGTTAGTGTTACTTGTTCCTTTTGTTGTCAATTTAAGGATTGTTTGTACAGAGGATTTCCCTCTTTTAACCTGTTACTTTGGTTTATGAAAAAAATGGAGAAGGTAACTAGCGGATTATGTAAGTGATACTAGCTATATGTAGACATTCTAACTTAGTATGTGGACTATATATCAAATTTCAATTGTGTACTTTTTTACTTGTGTATTATCTTGCTAACTGGTGTTTTCTTCTGCTTTTTTTTGTTTTTCCTAGGTGGCAGAGAACATATGTTGGAGTTGTGGATTAACATGCCAGTCCAACTGTGACCTTCAGAATCATTTGCATGATGTAGTTGACTTTAATGAGATAAAGACTTTGTGGAATGATGATAGGTATCTGATACCTTTCATGCAAGATGATTCACTGTTGTACAATTTTGGTGATTGTGATGAAGAAGGGGAAGATGAACATATTACTCTAATTGATGAAGATCTTATAAAGGATCTAATGAACATTGAAGAGAGTATACATGCTGATCAAGATGTTGTGAAGAAAGTGGTAGTTGATGATGACAAACATGAGATTGCTTCTGTCTCTAATGATCATTTGAACAAGGCTAGTTCTTCAAAGGAACTTATTAATGGTAAGGACTCAAAAGGACATGTTTTGTGCAATGATAAGGATCCAGAAGGACATTTGATGGTTAATTCTCAAAATCACATTGCAAAGCATATTAAGAAGATTGATGAAAGTTATTTTGGGTCTTACAGTTCATTTGGTATCCATCGAGAGATGTTAAGTGATAAGGTATAGGATGTGCATCTCATTTGTTGGCTTTATATTTAACTAAATTGTTTTGTTCCTACAATAAATTGACAAACTGAAGCTCTTTAACCATGCTATCACCGTATTAAAGTAATATCTATCTTTATGTAGGTGAGAATGGATGCTTATGGCCAAGCGATTTTGAAGAATCCCTCTCTACTAAATAGTGCTGTGGTTATGGATGTTGGTTGTGGAACTGGAATTCTTAGGTGCGAAATATCCTTGATTTTTGTCAGTGTATAATATCATGCAGTCTATAAAAAAACAAAAAAAAAACTATGTATCCCATTACCCAGAGGCTCCTCGCTATGTGAAGGTAAGAGAGAGGGATATTGTACGCAGTCTTACCCTTGCATATGCAAAGAGGCTGTTTCCGGATTCGAACTCATGACCAACAAGTCACCAAGGCAGAACTTTACTGTTGTGTCAAGGCTCGCCCTCAAATATCATGTAGTCTATACTCTAGCAAAATCCTGGATTATATCTTTTATGGAGTTTTATATTCATACAATAAGACAATGAAACATATGATAATTAATGGTGGAAGGATGATGTCTTCTTAGTAAAAACATTAGGAAAAGAAAATTCCTTCAGATTACCAATATATAACTTGGGAGTGCTAGTTTACTGTCCCATCAACCTTAGATTGTGTATTTTTCTATTTTATATATATGTTTATGTGAGAAAGCTATCCTTTTTGGGCTCTATTATGATCTTATGGACTTTGGTAAATTACTTCATTTGAAGAGTGTTAAGATGTTCCACATTGGCTAGGAACATGGCTAGAATACTCCTTATAAGACTTGGACAATCCTCCTCTCTTGAGCTAACTTATGGGAGTTAGTCCTCCTCCTTATAAGACATGGCTAGAATACTTCATTTGAAGAGTGTTAAGGTGTCCCAAATGTTGGGTACTGAGTAATCACACGACAATCGAGATAGGAGAAAGGGAAGAAGAAAACAATATACAGAGTTTACCCTGGTTCACCCAATGTGGGCTACATCCAGCTATTCACTATATTTCCTCACACACTTGTACAATTGCACTCAGATTACAAGGAAATATATAGGCTTAGAAACCCTAAACACCGTAGCTATTCATGGCCCCAAGCCCAAACTACAAATAGTAAAACACGAGGCCAACAACAGTACTAGGACTCGAAAAAAGTTCCGGGGGCGCTGCCCCCTAGCCCCGGCTGGGGCGACTCCCTCGGACCCCCGTGCATACCTGCTGACAACACAATATGAGCCATACCCAACACCAAATTGGCTAGGAACATGGCTAGAATACTCCTTATAAGACTTGGACAACCCTTCTCCCTTGAGCTAACTTTTGGGAGTTAGTCCCCGTCCATTTCTAATAAAGATCAGCAAAAACTTGTCTCCACAAAAAAGTTTCCTCAAAAGAGGCTTAGCCTCCTAAGCTTACCTCTTGCCTATGACATGAAAAGCATACTGATAGGAGTGGGAGGTGGGGACAGTATTATAAAAGAAGGGTGTAGTTAGCAATTAGTGGTTAATTCAGTTAGTTATAACTAACTGGATGATAGCAGAAGTTATAATAGAAGGGGATGGCTGAGGAAAAGGGTACCTAGAAGGTAATTGTGGAGGGTGTGACCTCGAAATCACTGTACTGAAGGAGATTTTCTCCCATTAAGCAATAAAAGTTATTCTTTTCTCTTTTCTGTCTGAACCAGTTCTATCACATACCTTCCCATTTCATCTTTTCACCATTGAGGGTAAGCCTTGGCGCAATGGTAAGTTTACTATTGTGTTCAACTCCTAGAAATAACCTCTCCACTTGTGAGGGTAAGGCTGTGCACTTCTATACTCCCCCTAGACCTCAATTGGTGGGAGCCTCATGCTTTGAGTCACCCTTCTTCTTCATAGATGAAATTAGTTGATGCATGCTTGGTGGTCCTGGTCCTGTATGTAGGATAATAATCTGTATATACTACCCTGCTTATGTATAAGCAGTTTCTAAGTGAAGTAGTTCTCTTCATGGCCCTTTTTTCTCCTGAATATTGAAGATTTCATCTTCCCTTAATGCATGGTAGTAGTAGAAACCATTAATCATTTTCCATTAACCATATGCTTTCTCAAATTGATAGGCTACTTGTGAGCTCTTTCTGTTTGTTCAGTTTTTTTGGCAGTAGTGCTAATGATGCCTATGGCTGTTATTAAGTGCATTTTCCTGATTTTATCGATCTCTGCTTATAAGTTATTTTTTGGGAGGCTACATATTCACCCACCATATTTGATTGCTCTGTCATTTGAAAGTTTGTGACATTGTTTGTCTTTATTTTTTCTTTAGCCTTTTTTCAGCAAAAGCTGGCGCTTCAAGGGTTATTGCAGTCGAGGCTAGTGCCAAGATGGCAGCAGTAGCATCTCAGGTATAGATTTTCTGCTCTGTAGCTTCTGTAGTTACCTCTTCAATTACATGTCTAGTTCTGTGTTCATTTTCTTCTCTCCATTTTTTTTAAATTTAGGTTGCAAAAGATAATGGTCTTTTGCTGAGTAAAAGTCAAAATGGAGTTGATGGCCTCCAAAAGGGAGTCATAGAAGTGGTTCATGGTATGGTTGAAGAGATTGATAAAACAGTTGAACTTCAACCTCACAGTGTTGATGTATTGCTAAGTGAATGGATGGGATATTGCCTGCTGTATGAATCCATGCTTGGTTCAGTGCTTTATGCACGAGACCGGTGGTTGAAGCCTGGTGGTGCCATTCTTCCTGACACAGCAACTATTGTGAGTCTCTCGTCTGTCCATTTCTCAGCTTTTTCCTTTTCAGATTTTTTCCTTTGTTCTTTTTTGATCGGCAAGGGTTGTCTGTACTGTAAGTTTATGTAGTATGTATTAATTACTCCAGTTTCTCTTCTAGTTTGTTGCAGGATTTGGAAAAGGAGCCACAAGTCTTCCTTTTTGGGAAAATGTGTGTGATTTCGACATGTCTTGCATTGGCAATGAGCTTGTCATAGATGCTGCTCGAATTCCTATAGTTGATGTTGTGGACTCTCAAGATTTAGTTACCTGTTCTGCTATTCTTCAGGTTGGTGCTTTTTTGGCATATATGTGGATGTTTTGCAAGACATTGTTTATAGTACTGAATTTCTTATTCCATTTTGGTAATCAAGTCTTCAATAATTTAGCAATCACTGCAAGGCCAAGGATAATGTCTGTTTGTTATCTTTGGCTATAGTTTCTAATTGGTTATCTTGCAATTCTAAAGTAGCTGAAGTGGTCCTTTTGTGAACTGCATGTAATTTGTCGAAATCAAATATTATTTGTATATAATGATTATTATTTTTTGGGTTAAATGGTGAAAATTATTTTATCCAACAAGAAATGGCCACTCCCATGCCTTCTAATATGAAAATGCCGTTTTTTAATATGTAAGTGCATTTATACAAATGAAAATAAAAAGTATCATGCATTTCTAGATAATTATTCATTTTGACTCGTTTGTTATGTGCTATGAAGCACGGACACGTCTAAAAACAGAGAGAATCGTGTCCGACACGATCCGATACGGCGTCCGACACGTTGAGTATGTCCGACACGGTCAAGTGGCATTAAAACATACCATTTTCGGCGTGGGTGTGGCGTCGCAGGAGGCGTAGATGGAGGTGGCGTCGGCCTTGCAGAGGAAGGCCGCTAGGGCACGCTCGCACGCCTCGCACACCCACATGTGCTCATGTCACGTCAGCGAGACGTGGAACCTCGCGTTGCACGTGGAGCAGAGATAGGCGGTGCGGGAGCGGCAGAAGACGGTGGCTGGGCCCCACGTGATGAGTTTATCGGTGGTGGGATCGTTCACCAGGTTGTAGGTTTTTATGACAAACGGTGCGATCACATTGTTGTTGTTGACGATGATGTTGTGTTCCATCATTCCATTAAGAGAAAAGAAAAAAAAAAAGAAGAGGAAGAAGAAGGAACAATGAGAGATGGTGTGTGCGAAGTGTGAATGTGGGTATCTGAGTTTTTCTCCGTCCGTGACAGTGAGAGTGATTGAGAGAGAGAGGGTGAGGTTTAATTTTTTTTCCTTGGATGAGGGAGCACCATGTATATAAAGGGAACGCATGCACAGTAACAGAGGGGGTACAAGTGGTGAGCATTGGGAGGGAATTCTAAACTAAACAGTTCTTAGTTTAGTTTAGTTGAACTACAAAAAAGCTTAGAATTACATCCCCATTATATGCATTGATGGATATTATTAGTTTAGTTTAATTTTTTTTGTTAAATTATTGAATATTAAAGGAAATATACATTATATAAATTAAAAATATTATTTAATATTAAAATGTGTCCCAACGTATCAAAATCCATAATATTTTAAGATTGGCGTGTCGGAGAGCTCTCCGAGTTGTGTCGTGTCACGTGTCATGCGTCAGTGTCGGTGCTACATAGGTTACGTGTTGTCTTAAATTATACATATGTGCCATCCCAAGCAATAGGTTTTTTTATTGGGGGTGGGGGTGGGGGTGGTGGTGGTGGGGAGATGGGGGTAATTATCCTGGATTTTTTTATATAGTAAATCCACAACCCAGTTTATAGTTGTTGCATGCTGACTGTTGAAATGCTTTTTCTTTTTTGTCTTCAGTCCTTTGACTTGGCAACCATGAAGCCTAATGAAGTGGATTTCACCGCAACTGCTACTTTGGAATTGAAACCAAGTGCTTCTGGAACATGCTGCTGGTGTTATGGTGTTGTCCTATGGTTTGATACTGGATTTTCAAGCAGATTCTGCCGAGAAACACCAGCTGTGTTATCTACATCCCCTTACATGCCAACAACACATTGGTCACAAACAATCTTAACCTTTCAAGAACCTATTGTGATGGGATTTGGAAAAGAAAATGGGGGTAAACCAGAAGCAATTGGCACTGAGTTGTATCCTGCTGTGAAGATTGATTTACGTGTCAGCATTGTCCGTTCTACTGAGCATCGCAGCATTGATATATCCTTAGAAGCTGCTGGTGTTGGTCCTGACAGTCAGAAACGTAGTTGGCCTGCTCAGCTTTTTAATCTGCAGTAGGATGCATGACGCCACAACAGCAAAGATCATTGTGCAGCAGTTTTTCTTGTTGGCTGCCAGTTAAAATCAGTTTTGGAATGCTAACATTTAGGTTCCTATTTTTGTTCACTGGAAATAGCTACTGCTTGTTGAATGCTAGACTCTACGCCGCCCAATTACATAGAAAATGTAATGTTTCTACAATTCATATTATGTATGACAACTTACGCGCAGTACTGTTTTCTTATTCTGTTTTCCAATTAAAATTGGTTATTCATTTCAGTAACCCGTATGATATACATGACCATGAGGAGCGCTAACTGCTAGTTCGAGCCAAATATTAGATTAAGCCATTTATGTGTATTTTTGTAATTAAGCTTTGTTTTGTATTTGAGCAATTGATTGACCTTGCTTAATTAGTTTGTTGTTGGACCCTATTTGGGCATATGTGTGCTTGGCGTCTCCCTTTGGTGTTGGGCCTTTTAGGAATGAGCCTTAGTGGTTTTTTAGGTCAATATAAAGGGCTTTTCTTCCTACACCATTCCATTTTCTAATACACTCAGCAATAACAGTGTAATATCGATGTTGTTCTTCATTAAAAGCTTAAAAACCTTACGGATTGGGAATCCGTAAGGTTCTTACTGTTATTGACTTATAATGAAAGACAATATTGGTATTACACTGTTATTGAGTTATTGTTGGGTGTATTAGAAAATGGAATGGTGTAGGAAAAAAACCCCAATATAAATAGACCAAATGTTGACTTTGGAGGTTTCATTTGTCCACGTTGAATATGTTATTTGTCCTCTACTTTGTTTTGTATGTTATAACCTGATTAATTGTTATTAAATTGAACTCATCTTTTCTCTTTAGGGTTTCTCGTTCTAATTCTTTATATTTCATTCAAAAGCTGTATTTGTATCTGTACCTGTATATGATACATTTCAGATTTCAATTCTTCTCCAATACTGCCTTTATTCACTGACTTAAGCTATTGAGTGATTAAATTAAGACTTATATAACTTTATCTATGGAATGCAAATTTATTTCTTATTAGCCATTGATTCTCATTATGTACTGCATGTCTACAACTCTGTTTTCTGTTTGCAGAGGAAGAGGCTACATGGTAGTTCATAATGTATACCAGAGATGAACCTTGGTTTATGTGCATCATTGTTGTTTTGATGTATTGCTATGTAGTTGACTAGATTAGTACTTCTGGTTTTGTTTATTTCTTTGTAACTGATGATTATGGTGAGTGTTGCATGCCTATGGGCTATGGACCAAGAAGCATTTATGAAAGAGCTAAAGAATTTCTAAGGAGAGTGGACCTTGGAATTTAAGCTTCCTAAGTTTTATGGAGAGCCACTAAATTGGCTTAAGTATGCATAACTTTATGATAAGCATTCTCAATGCTAGTTTAAGTGGGTCTGATCTATCCCTTCCTTGATGCTAATATCATTGTGGTTCTTGCATTATAAACTTTAACATATCTTACTTCAAACTCAAGGCTGTCAATGCTATTGCAAAATAGTTCCTTCCCATTCATGCCTCTTGTAAGATAAAAAGGATGTTTTCATTGAATATAATTTGAACATTTTTGAAAATGTCTAGACGAGTGATCCACATGATTTCCCTATGCTTGATGCAAATATATGAATGATGAATTTATGATATGTTGAACTCTTGAGGTATTGAAATTGATGATCATGATTATGTTGATGTTGTAATGTTTATATTAATGTTGAAATGAATAATGTATGTGATGATGATGTGTGTTATGTAAATGTGAATGTTGAAGTTGGAACCTTTCCTATATGTAGAAAGGAGTTAGCTATGTCATTTAGGAATATTTTGTTTTTATTGAAAAAGGTTTACTTGGGAGGGTGAGTTCCATGCTAGAACTTTGTCTCAATAAAGTGACCTTAAGGTCTTGCGTAGTGTGGTATTTTTCTTAGTACTACTCCTATGTTTTGATTTCGAATGACATGTTTGAGTGTTGAGCACTATTTCCCTAGAGATTTAGTGACTCTTTAGTGTATATTTGATAAATTTTTGTTGATGGTAAAACTTGGATCCTTGAGACGGACCATAAGTAAGGTGGCAGGTATGATGGTGTCGTATCTCAAACCTCAAGGAATCTAAGTTTAGTTGTTGTGTGTGAATAGACACGTAAGTTCTGGGTGTTTGGTTGACCCTCAACCTAGTGTTGAAGATTTTTGTTGGCTAATGCTGAATAGGCCTACATAATAGATAGGTGGATGAGGAAGCCAATATCCACGTTCATTTATTTTCGATAAAATTACACTTTTTTCGTAGGATTAATTTGGGTCTCCCAGAATGGTTAGACGAGATGACTATGTCAAGGGATATACTTGGGTTAATTGCTCATGTGGTGTAAATATCCATTAAGTAGGGTATGTCTTTGGTGTTTATGATTGTTATGTATGGTGATGATGATTAATGAACTCATGATAATGATACTCGACAATAATGTATGATGTTAATTCTTGATGGTGATTCATGACAATTGGAAATGAGATGCCTTAATTATGGGTGATGAATGTATTACTTTAACTACTTTCTTTGTGATTTAAAGGTGATGGAACTTGTATAATTGTTAATCGTCAAGGTTTTAAATTGTTTTAAGTATGTTTGTTTTTTGTAAGCTTATCCTTGTGATGTGGTACATGTGGTTGTGATTGTAATAATCTTGAACTTTGTGTTCGTGGTAGCAGATGTCTAGGTGCTAGATATTTCCTTTGGAGACATCATGAATGGATGTGCATGGATGTGAAGACACGGTTCTTCTTTGCTTTTCCTTGTTTAGTTATGTCTAATGTTTGATTGGCTCTCAAGTTTAGGGAGTTTATCTTTCTAGGATTGTTTATGTATATCTGTATGTTATGAGGTGTGGAAAGTTGCTTTTATGTTGTATCTTTTGAAAATATGTTTTAGTGCCATAAGACACATGGCTTATTAAGTTGTTTTTATATCATGTGTCATTTTATCTTGTTTATGGACTTTAGCTTTTGTCCTTGGAAACACGATAAAGATTAACATGTATTTTTAGTAATTAAATTAATTAAAGAGTTTTTTAATTGAATTAAAATAAAGTGTTCCACTTTTATATTTTTTCTAGTTTCATATAGTGGTGGTGGAGTTAACTGCTCTATCTAGGTTTTGTCTTTTTTAATGTATTTTAGGGGAGTGTAGCTTAGATATAGTATTAGTATTGTAGTCATCTATTCTGTAACACCCTAGTTACTATTATGATTTCTCTTAATTCATTTGTGAAATTATGAAGTAAAGGAATTGATTTAAAACGAATTGTCCAACACCTTTTTTGAAAAAAATGAATAACTTCTTGCCATTGCTTTTTTTTTTTTTAATAAATATTATCGGAGACCTTTCAAAATGATAAACCATATTACGATACTACTGGTTATACATAAAATAAGACATCCATCAACATTATATTTTTCAATAAAAAACAATTTAATTGATAAAATACTTGATTCCATTAAACCAATACAAAACAATAAAAGTTCATTTGTACATTATCGATAATACCTCGTTAAACAACTACACTATACAATTATAACACATGCTTACATTCTTGAAATTATATACTTAATACATTTGAGTCACATACGAAGAATGATAACAACATAAGATCAAAACCTGATTGACCCTCTTTTGTGCAAGACAAGACCAAGACTCAGAGTAGTGACTTAAAGAAAAAATCAACCCTTATATACACACTTAATAACTCAAGAGGCATCATCAACAATCCTTCTTTTTCTCGAACAAGAACAACCACCATTTGGTGTTCATCGCAACTTTTCCATCCGATCTTCATTGTTGCATCGAATACTTCATTTTTCTTTGAAAAACAAAAGGGTGTATGGAGTAGTCACCCATCTCCTCTTTTGTGCAAGACAAGACCAAGACTCAGAGTAGTGACTTAAAGAAAAA
>CM023944.1:13672536-13707680 GCA_013407115.1 Glycine latifolia | reverse complement strand
CTCAACCCTTATATACACACACTTAATAACTCAAGAGGTATCATCAACAATCCTTCTTCTTCTTGAACAAGAACAACCACCATTTGGTGTTCATCGCAACTTTTCCATCCAATCTTCATTGTTGCATCGAGTACTTCATTTTTCTTTGAAAAACAAAGGGTGTATGGAGTAGGCACCCATCTCCTCTAAAACCACAAATAGACAACCTTACGATGACAAACATACATACTAACCACCACAATGTGGTGCTCTCAGTCTCACTTGCAATCATATTCACATTTCTAACAGATTCTTAACTTATCACATTACGGGCCCGCTGCTATTGGAACTTCCAAAACTCAATGGTCTTACACAATTTAAGTTGGATGATTGTTGGGAGTACACCCTCACCACGATACAATGGCAGGCTCTCACCAACCAATTATGTCTCCCATTTGTCAAGATTGTCAAGTTGGCAGTGAGGAAACACTACCACAAACTTAGTGCCATACCCCCAAGAAACAATGAGTCATCAATCCATCCCCTAGGTACTCTCTGTGTGGTCATCCAATCTCCGAGGACTAACTCCTCAACGAATTTCCCCATTGGAATTGTCCTTTACAAGTTTGTGTGGGCTCCTTTGTCAATGGTACCAAATGATGGTTAACTAAATGACATATGCTCATTAACACATCATAAGGAGATCAACATCTCCCCCATTATCTCAATTGGTCAATCCATCGTTACCTCGTCCTTCATAAACGTAACGCATAACATAGATGGAGCTCTCCACACAACCTCTCCAAATTTGGCTTCACATCTAGCAATCACAAGGAGATCATATTTCTCGAATGACGTGTTATCCTCATCACATTCTACACAATCTCACCATGACCAAAATAGGTCCCGTCTCCTTTTATACTCATGAACAAGCATGATCTTACAAACATCAAACTCAATTCATGAAAACACGTGCATCATGCACCGCAACAATACATCACAATCTATAACAATGACTTAAAGCATTCTCAGTCATTCCATGAATTGGATTCATGCCCCACCCCACGTTTTATTACATTTTATGTTCACCTTCCTTTTCTCAATATTATGCGGGGTTTACCATGACTTGTATTCTCCAAGCACAGGACCTAAGGCTTATTCTAAGTCCACTTCATAATAATGTACTCCAATGTGCAAATGTATCTAATGTTTACTAAGTCCTAATGATTCATTAGATTCACACCCTTGTTAAGTCTTTATTGATTTTTCATCACAATGAACCTTTATTAATACGAGGGCTAGTCTCTACAAATGCACTCATGCATTAAGTCCATTTGCTCCCCGCCTCAAGGATTTCATAATCTTTAGTCACACAAATAAATTTCAAAGTCATCATACAAGAACACACCAATCAAGATTTGCAAGGCACAATTTGCTAGAGACTCACAATTCCTCCCAATTTCCAATTCAGTCATTAATAATTCATTAATATCAAATTAAAATGCAAGGAAATAACCTTAAATCCATTCGACTCTCAACTCATAGATACTTATTAAAATTATATTCTCCTAACATAACCTTAAAAACCTATTTATGCATCTCATAATTCTCATACACTAATGAAATTCCAATTGAAAATTCATTTGAAAGTAATTCATACACATTCTACAGGGTTCTATACTTAAGCTTGGCTCGACCCACGCTTAAGCTTGGCTCACCCCATGCTTAAGCCTGAAATCCAGTAGCTTAAATTCCTTTGTAGGCCATCTCGCTTAAGCCTGGTTCAACCTAAGCTTAAGCTTGACTCAACCTACACTTAAGCTTGGTTCCAGCCATGCTTAAGCTTGAAAACCATCAACTCATTTTTCCTTATAGGTCATTTTGCTTAAGCACCATAACTTCGCAAAACTTTGAAAAATGAGTTTTTCACTTTCAATGGCTTGCAAATTGACCAAAATAGGATCTTAAACATGTTTCCCCACACCAAATCCCCAAAAGAACAACAATTTACAAATCTTGACACAAAATCTAAAGGAAAAGTACCTAAAGTGTTGATTTATGGAGAGTTAACTTTCTATGCTCCTACAAGACATCTAATGGAGAATACTCCATGAACAAGCAAGATCGTGAAAGATAACTCCTCCATACCTAAAGATCCACGCACAAGATGAAGGAAACGGGAGGTTTAAACACAAAATCCAAGGCTATACCCCTTTAGACGATGAGAAAAATGAATTTTCAAATACGTTGTTTATCTTATAATTGTTAAAACACAATTAAGTCCCAACGTCAGTTAACAAACAAAAAAGAAACAAGAATCAATAGACACAAAGATTTATACTGGTTTGTCTCTACCACTAAGACTATGTCTAATTCTTGGCAAACCACCAAGTTCGACTAACTTTTCAAGAGTTACAAGTATTATATCACAACCACTTTTGGCTCTTAGAAATCAAACTCTACCTCAAGTTTGATTTACACCCAGTATTCTTTCTTCTACCAAGCCACTGCTGACTCAAAATAAATCAGACAATATTTGTGATGAAAGATGGCTCAGGGACTAACACTTAATCATCTCACAGACGCTTAAACAATCTACACACTTAGTCTTTCTCTCTGAGGATGTTCAAGGTGTTTTGAGAGCTTTTCTATTCTTAAAAGAATATATTTAGAAAGGCTTGTTGAAGAAGAATAGTAGAAGAAATTATGCGTTCATAAAAAAAAACTCTATGAGTATTCAAAAACTTATGATTTATAAAGGCCTTCAACTTTAGATATCTGTTGTCTAGTAACAAGTAGATCTTGTTGGAAAAACAAGGTCGTTGGGTGCATTTAATACATATCCTTTCTTCATGCAAAAATCTTTTTCTTTAAGTCTTGCATGTACAAAGCTTTGCAGCAGGCAATCACATCTTTGTCAAAGCAGGTCTTGCATAACATAGCTCGTCTATTGATGGTATATCAAATCTTGACTTCCTTCATTCTTCATAGGATTTGACAAATCCTAAGAGAATGTTTCTGCAAACAGAATCTTAGACACATAATAATAAATGAAGTATTAAATATCATATACAATATCATATTATGATCTTATCTGTCTATCATCTGAAAACATTAGACACAGATATCAAATGCATATCATGTAGAATATTCCCTTTGTATTTGTTTACATCTAATAAAAATAATTAATGATCTTGATCAGTCTTTCAAACGTAAACATATTTGAACTCAACAATCTCCCATTTTTATGATGTTAATCAATTACAAATGTACAAGATGAAAACTAGTTTAAAGTATTTCGTTGAAAGCATATTGCCAATCTTATCAAATGCAAGAGAATATAAGATAAAAGAGAGATATAGAGCATCATTAGACTTCGAGACAAAGTCTGAACAGTTAACATGAAACATTTTCTTTTATTCATGTAAGAAATTTTCACATCAAAGAGATGTGTTTTGGAGTTCATAAAAGACAAAAAAGGATAAAGTTCACCAAATTCACTATAGGAGATCCCCCTTGGATTGTGCATCATTCAGTCCTAATAGCTCAACTCCCTCTCAGATTTTGCTTTCTTTAGACTTTGATACTTCTTCAACTTTATGAGGCTTCAAACACAATACTTTTAGCACCTGTAGTTATGCTATTGTGATGCTTATTTAGAGAATGACATGTATGGTTTTCATTATTGCAGTCGATTAAATACGCATTATGTAACACCCTGTATGCATCCGGTGTATTAACAATTACTTAATCAGATTTGCGCGGTAACTAATTTAATTAAAAACCACGGAAGCGATTTCAAAACCATGTATCTTGATTCATTATGTATGGTACGTAACCTCAAGTAAATATACGAATTCCAATACACTATAGCCAGCATCACTAACCCAAATAACATAAATAACGGCAAATACATCAATAATATCTATACAGATATATCAGGAGAACAACCACATGTATATACATATATACCATCAAGACACTTACTGTGTCTATACCAAAGAAGAAGCACCAAGTGCCACAATCTCACAGATCTCTTCCTCACACGAGGGTACAAAATACGGAAAATCAGAACATCATACTCCATACAGGACTCAAAATATATGTATACGCATATCTTCCCTCGCAGGGGTACAAAACAATATCATATACAAAAAGTAATGAGTCACAATGCTCTCAAAATACTGACCAAGCAGCTATACAGTGGCTGTCCCTACTGGGGCCTTCCGCCCTGGGAACTATCATCTCTGCCAGACGCATCATGTGTAAAACAACATCCCCAACAGGGGTGAGATACAATCTCAGTAAGCTCAGGGCTCTTGGAGGCTTCTCCTTTCCCCTGGCTCACTTCCATGATACACAACATCAAAGGCATCACAATCACCAGGCCTTCTAGCCCTCACAACAATACATAGCCATCCACTAGCTCTAATGTATATTCGCAGTACTACGCCCGCCAAAGATGCATCATCATCAGCACCTGGGACTCTCAGTCCCTAGTGTGAGACCGGAACTCACACCCATGTCATCCCATCGGGAGCTACTCCTTTACACATGGATGCACGTATATGGCACCTCCGAGAATAGGCTTCAACCGCGACGGGACCACCTATCTCTTGGTCTTAAGGGATCATCCTCACCCTTTACGTGAGCAAACCAAACTAGGAGTTGCGCTCTACTCCTAGGGAGGTCCATATCTATCTAACTGGCCAGAAGATCTATCCGAAAGGCAACCATACACACAAAGCATAGAATCATGCATACATATTATCGTGAGGAAAACTGTAACAACCAATTCAATGCACATGCATCATGTATGCAACCATCACTCCCTTGGAGTATGGTGGAACATAGGCAGTGGGAAACACTTCCCAAGAGCAAAGAGCTTACCTGGCAACGCAGTGCTCTGCTGTCCAATCCCAGAACTGTGGTCTCCGCCACTAACACCCTCGGTGTCACGTCCTATACAAAGGCACACAAGCAAATATGAACAACGGTTCTCAACCGTTCAAAAGAAAAGAAAAACAATTTCCTATCATTATAATCCCCTATTACTCTATTTCAAGTCTTTAAAGCTAGTCACCTAACTGGTGACTTGCAGACCCTCAACAGGATCTATCTCAGCCTAACCAAGGCATTAGAGTCTCTCTAAGACTCTACATCAGCCAATTCCATGCTCTAACCAGACCATATTTCAATGATTATTAAGTTCATCAAAATGGTTACTTCAACACTTTTCCACCGTTTATATGGTCTCCTGAACATATTTTGTAAAAGCACCTAGACTCATACATATCATAATACCCTCCATTTAACCAACATTCTTCCTACTCATACATATCTCAGAGTCAAAACCAAACTTCATCAAAAGTCATGTTTCAAAGTTCAATATTCATCAGAACAACCTCCTGAACATACTTTTCTAAAGAATCCAAGCCTAATTCCAACCCTAACACAAATGGGTCACTATTCATCCTAAGAACAATTTCACAAATCAATTGGTAAAACTTGAGTTTCTTACCTCTAAACTATCGAGGAAGGCTAGAGGATCACTTCTCCAAGCTTTAGCGTCCTTGAATCACCTTCTTTCCCTCCCAAATCTAAGTTTTGAGGAATTCCCTAGAGAACTGGATCTCTCCGATTGATGGTTTTCTCTGAGGACTGAGCTTGGAATCTAGCTCATAGAGGAGTTCTAATCAACTTTTTAGTTGGGTGGGAAGTGTTTAGATGAAGGATGGAGAAGATATAAAGCTTCCCTAGGTCGTTAATGGCGGAAATCAGTGGGAGGAAGAAGAAGGAATGTTTGTGTTGTCCCAAAACGCGAAAATGGCCTTTTATAGGCCCCAGCCCACGTCTTGGCGCTAACCATGCCAGATTCCCGTGAAGATTGGCCTTCTGGTGCCAATCCCATGCTAACGGCGCCAGGAACTAGCCGTCGCTAATTCCGTCGCTAACGCTTTTTGTGACGGAATATAGTAAATTTAATTTTTTTATTTTTTTTCCATGGTTATTACACATTATATATCTGAGGATGACGTTTGTTATGAGTACTAAAAATGAAAGAGGAAAACGATATACAAGAAATCAAACTTTAAAGAGTATTTTCTCAAATTAAGTGAATTCTTTATTTTATTGAAAAACAAAGTTTAGAAACAGGGATTTACAACTTTGTTCTTTGTTCATATACTTTGTAACACCCTAGAAATAACAACTCATAGATTATGTGCTTGTTTGATTTAAGTATGTGTTTTGATTAATAAAGTATTATTAGTGAATTATTTATGAAATGATTGTATTTGATTTAATTTGCTTGTGAAAAGTATTGATTTATGTGTGGTTATGGTATTTAAAAATAAAATGAAGTGTTTGATATATATATATATGTGTGTGTGTATATATATATATATATATATATATATATATATATTGTTTTATCTATTTGCTTGAGGGAAATAATTGCATAAAATTAATTTAATGGTGAGATATTAGTGGAATTAGTTTTATTAAGGTTAGATTAACTAATTAGTGTGATGAGTGGTTAGAAAAATAAAATTAAAACACGAGGTTCATTAACGAAAATGACTAAATTGCGAATATTCAAATTTGGGAGAAAAGGAATTTAAATAAAAAACTTATTGCATAAAGGCCCCTAATGTAATGACCCGCCTCGTCACTACGATATCACTAACTCTAAATGTGTAATTTCAAATTTTAATGAAGACTCCATTAATTTGATTATGAAAATGAGAGTAATTTTTTCAGGATAATACCCTTATCAAACAACGCACAAATACATAAATGAATACATATGTATGTATATTTTAAACCATTACATATCATTCACATGTCACAACTTAGTTTAGTTTTTACATTTATTTACGTCTGGAATTTACATGCCCAATCAAAAGGAATCAAGGAACCAAATAATAAAAAGTTGATAATAAAACACAACTCTTTTCCAAAATGAATTCCAACATTATCACGTTGGCTTGGCAGCTCCAACAAAAAGGATCTTACTGTAAGGTCACCTATTGCTGCTCATTTGCTCCCACGAACAAAGGTTCGCAATCATCACAGGTACAACCACACAGTACAAAAACTGCAAGGGTGGATTTATTAGACAAGATTAATAAATATCAGATGACAATGATTAGCAAGAAAACATAATAATAATAACCACAATCACTCTCAGTAATCAATCAGCTCAACATACACTCAACCAACTAGTCATCAACTTTTTCCACAATTCAAATCAATTATGCTCAGAATAATGCGTGTAACAACCCGCCTCGTCTTCACTGTATCACTAACTCTTAAACACGACAAAACTTGTTTTAATTGAAGATCTCTTTAATTTGATTATGAAAATGACAATAATTTTTTTTCTCCGTGAGCATATAATCGTTACCACGAAGCAAAACACGAATACATGAGTATATAATACATCGTAATACAAGTACATGTGAAAAGCATAATTTAGTTGGAATTACAATTATCCAGGTCTGAATATATAAGTTTCTCAAAAGAAACAAGAGACCAGACAACGAAGAACCATCAAAACGCAACTAGTGTCCGGGATCTGATCCATCGTCATCCCGGCCACTAGGCGGCTCCAACCAAAATGATACTTCCCTCCATGTCACCTAATGCTTCCCGTCTGCTCACACGAACACGGTTCGTGATCATCACAGGTATCAAACCAAACGGTACAACAAAGCAAAGGTGAGTTTATCATGTAAAATAACAAGCAACAGATAACATCAGTTAAGGAAGGCAATCTAAACATCACAATATCACCACTATATCACGAAACTCACATGAACAGTCATCTAAAAGCATTCCACAAGTCAGTTTATAATGCCTAGCATGATGCATGCTCCTGACTTATTGCTCAACATGCAATGTGGTACCATCCCGAAAATAGTCCATCTCAGTGGTCAGATGATGCAGTAGCTTGTCAGGGTCACTCTGTCATGCACAGGCTGCTCCCCCCTAGTGGTGATCAGCCATGGGTGTCAGAAGGAGTTCCAAACAGACGTGACCCCCTAGTATCCCGGTACCTTACAACCAATCATTCTATTTCTGTCATGCAAATGTAGTATGTCACATGGGCACCATCAATGCATGACCCAGCCAAATCCTTCCTCACAAGGGTGACCTATCATGCACCCCCCATGTACATACATACCGCCCCAATCACGGGCTGCCCCAACATGGGCTCATCGATGCATTGACCGTGGTCCTTGCAAGGTTAACCACCCGGTCCCGGTATCTCACATGTCTATACGTAGCATATCACCACGACACCATCAATGTAAGACCCGGTCCAGAAACAAATCCTTCCTGGCTGGGGTAACTCTTCATACACCCTCGTGGGTATCTACGTACATCTACCTGCATTCGATAACCATGGGCACCATCTGAAAATACAATGAATACCTAATCCAATAAACCAAGAGGGGGGGGGGGTGAATTGGTTTTTGAACCTTTTTAAACTTTTCTTGGAAAACAAAACTCAGCGGAAGAATTAACTTGGATCGTATCTTAAATCAAAAACAAATTTAGTAAACAATTTTCCTCTCCAATCAATTAACTCTTGTGTTGAATCAAAGTTTGAATTGATACACAAAATAATATCTCAAGCAATTAATGAAATGTATCTCAAAACATAACTGCACACAATTTTATACTGGTTCACCTCCAACCACTGAGGCTACATCCAGTTTATCTTCTAATCCAAACCAGATTAGAGTTCCACTAACACATTTTAATTCTTTACAAGCAATCAACAAGGTCTCTTTTACCCACCCTAGGCAAAACTCTAAATCTATTCCCTAGATTTATCAAAAGACCTAGAACCTGAGAACACTACTCAGTTCTACCCACTAGAAAACCCTTTCTAGTAATGCTTTAAAGAAACCTAACTGTTACATGGAAAGATTCAACACAAATTCCAGAAAACAAAAGAAGAAAATTACAAAGAACAAAACTTGATGTTCAAGAAGGATATCACCTTATATTCCTTTGCAGCAAAAAGGATATACACGAAATTTATAACCTGAGGTGATGAATGATATGCTTTCTTGATTGATCTTGACACAGCTCAATGCATGAATGATCACAAAATAACTCCTTCCCTTAAGCAAGCATGATGATTCTAACTCTTATGAACAACACTATCAAAATGATTCTTCTAACTCTTTGAAGCACTCAGAGATTACAAAAACTGTTGTATGAATGAAAGCTCTCGAAATCAATCTCTGGTTTTCTGAGACACTGCTTGCCTATTTATAAAAAAAAACAGATTTAACAGACTGTAATCGATTATTTCGTTTATGTAATCGATTATTTTAACATGTGTAATCGATTATTCCGTCTAATTAATCGATTAAGTTGTTCATGATATTTCTGAAAATCTTGAACGAACAAAGTAATCGATTATTTGATCATGTAATCGATTACGCCATAAATACAAGTTTTAGTCACAAGCATAGATAATCGATTATAATGTGTTTTAATCGATTACGCCAGAAGTACAAGTTTTAGTCACAAGCATAGATAATCGATTATAACGTGTTTTAATCGATTACGCCAGAAGTATTCATATTACTCTATAGCACATTTAATCGATTACGATTATTTGGTAATCGATTAAACCAGTTCATAGGCTAAACAGGATTATGCTGATACCTTATGTAATCGATTATATGACTTGTGTAATCGATTACATCAGTAAGAAAACATTTTTAATGCTAGTTTAGACTTATCAATGTATTTCTAATCAATTGCATATACTAATATGATTCTAAACCTAAGAGTGAATGCATGTATGTCTGATTTCTTTTATGACTGCAAAGGATTATTAGATTTTAACCTTAATGAACTAAGCTTAACCAAAAGAAAAAATTACAAATGCCATCATCACATGAGTGGGCATGAAACAAATATCAAAACAATACTTGTCTTCTGATTCTTCTAACACTTGAATCTAACACCATCAATGTATGACCCGGTCCAGGAACAAACCCTTCCTTGCTGGGGTAACTCTTCATACACCCCCCATGGTATCAATGCACAAGTAATCATCTCATAAACTAACCTTTTACTATTCCAACATTATCATATGTGTTCATTACATACGTATCAATAGTAACACGACATAGACTAGGAAGCCAGTGTAAAGTATTAGGTGTTCAGATTGGCACTTAGGTACTACATGATTATGAGGTACGAATCTGAACCAGGTCTGACAAAAGCAGACCTTGGACTTCATAAAAATACCAAGGACGGACCCAGTACTATGCATTTAATTACATAAGAGTTTGTAATCGATTAAAACAGGCAGCACTTGCTCAATACAACGGTGATACTTTTGATTGCGTTAATACCATGGACCTGCGCAAGGTTGCCCGAAATTTTGAGTGCCGAGTTGTACAAGGTAGCTTTTTGGTGGTTAACCTGTACCCGACAGTGAGTATGTATAATGGTTAGCTAATATCTGACATCTGACACCATTGACGCGTGGCCCACGCGCCAGGGCCATTTAAATGGATCACTTTTCTATGAGTCTGATCGCTCTCTGAAATAAAGGAAACGAGCTCATCCAAGTAAAAGGACCCGGTAGCTCACAAAGAAAAACTTGAGCTCAACAATTCTAAAGAAACAACCCCGGTTAAGGAACCCAGAATATTGACATCTGCCAGTAGAGGACGAGAAGTCTCGTTCCGCATACATGTATATACTATGTAATGAGCTCAGCCCAGCATACCCATCCCGGTATCCGACACCTCCACAAACACTACTAAAAGGTGTTTTGGGAGTTTACAGTATCAAAGTATCGACTTCACACGCATGCACATGGAGTTCTTACAACATCAACTCTCCCACGAGGACACCATCAAAATCTTCACACAAGAACACCAACAAACATAAACATATTTCCATCCATGCAATTATGAAGTATGAAACATGGGCACCATCAATGCACTGACCGTGGATAGGGACCGAAATTCTAAACAATCCCTTTTCCTCTCTAGGGATGCTTAAAATTCGCAAATCCTTCCTTGCAAGGACATCCAATAAGTCATGCACCCCCATGTACATACACATCATACTAACATGGGTTCATCAATGCACTAGCCATGGATAGAGACCAGAATTCTAAGCAATCCCTTTCTCTCTTCAGAAATGCTTAAAATTCGTAAACTCTTCCCCACAGGGATATCCTGTCAAGCGCCCCCATGTGTATCCACAACATACAATGACATTGTGAACATCAACATTATCTCTCATCAATGTCATCATTAACATCAGCATCATCTCATCTCAATGTTATCAACAACATCAACATCATTTCATTTCTATATTATCAACTATATTATCTCATTTCAACATCATCAATCACATCACATTATTTCATTTTCAACATCATCAACATCAATGACATCTCAATCTCAATATCATCAACAACATCAATATCATCTCATTCATTCACAATCCATATTACCACGAGACTAGTATTTTATGAAAATTCTAAATTAAAGAGGAGGACTACAATATAGAAAACCAACTCTTATGCCCATTAAAAAATTTAATAAAGAATTAAACAAGAGAACATATTATAAAATTTTGGGCGGAGTTTCATTTGTAATTAAGACTTTTCCCAAAAATCCAATCATTACAACAAGAACATAATTCACAGTTTTATCCATCAATAATAAATTCATCGCATTTCATTAGTTAAAAATACAGTTTTTCTTGAAAACGAGCACGCGGCAGGGACATACACACATCAATAATAAATATATCGTATCCCATTAGTTTGAAACATAGTTTTTCTTGAAAACCAGCACACAATAGGGATATATATACATTTCCATAATGGGTTCCCTGACCCAAACTATGGTATCAAAGTTATAAAAAACAATAAACTCCCCTCACCTATCTATAAATTCTCCCGTTAGCTCCTCATGGTGTTGTTTCGAGATCCTCAAGTTCGTGTGCTTTGGCCCAAACACATAGCTCTATATACCAAATCAAAGACAATTTAGTATAGATTTCAAAGACAAGGTTAATATCAACATTTGGGGTCAAATACCCACTCAAATTTAAAAAGGACTAAAATGGTGTTTTGAGAGTCCACATAAAAAATACATCATTTTAAAATTCTGATCACACCAATGTAACCGGGGCTCAACGAAGGTCACAAAAATGACATCAATTTTATAAAAAGGAAACTTTGACACCACCTCATTTTCAAAGGGTTTTCAAAGGAAGTGTAAAAACTCCTAATAACGATACCAAAAACACAAGAGACACTAAGAGATGCTTAAACTAACTAAGAGAAGACAAGGAAATCATGGTTACCTCAAAGAAACCAAGAAAGAAGGAATTGAGGCTCCGTTCTCTACCAAATCCTCGAGTTGAGTTTTAAAGATTCTGCTCCGATTAAAGTGTTCCTCTTCGTGCTATGGTCCGACGGCAAGCAACAGCGGCTGGTGGCGGTCACCGGTGGTCGTGGGTGGTGGAAGAGGAGGTTCTAGGGTTTGAATGAGAGTTTAGAGAGAGAAAGAAGTGAAAAATGCATTTTCTGTGCTGCTGGATGTATTTATAAGCTGCTCATTTCGCTCAGTGCAATTTCCTCTTTGTTTGGGAGCTATGCTTAGAACATTGGTCGCACTTAACGTGATAAAAATTTGTTATTTTAAAAATCCCAACGGTCAAAATATGAAGAGATGGGTTGTGAACCTATTGTCAAAATTTGAAGGCGATCCAACGGTTAAAGAGTCAGAGATTATAGTTTTACTAAAAAAGGTTTTGGGTCAACTATCAATCACACATTTTAAACATAGATCAAACAAACTTCACATAACTTAACATCCATACCAATAAATTGCACAAGGATAATTTACACAATAATTCAACTAATCTAAACTTATCAAATAATCAAATAACACAACAAATACATCAAACATCTTTTTTCAGTTATCAAATTTCTGGGGCATTACACCTAACATTGGAGGGCCTATTTAAGGAAGCAAAAATAGACCCCAACCCTAGGAGAGGTGCATCGGCCCTAGCTAGCCAAAGTGGGAGGATTTTATTGCTTCAAGTGTGAGGAAAGGTCCTAGGCAAGGAAATTGAAGGGTTTTTGACCATTTATCATATTTTTCTCTTCTAGCCTCAACCTAATTGTCAAGGTGTGGGGAATTTTTCATTTCAACCCCATAGATTATGTGTTTTGGGACTATTTTTTGGTCTTATGGATATTTGGGAACATCAATATGTTATGGATTTCATTCTATGTTGCTAAAATGGTGAAAATACACATTTTCCATTTTTGAGCTGAGATGCTTTCATTTTTTTTAGAAAATCATGGATGACTTATGTTTGGAACTTTAAACCATTTCTAAGGTTTTTGGGGCCTCTAGAACTCATTTTGATATTATAATTTATTTTGAGTACTCCTAATTTTAATGGAACTTCCTTGTTTTGCTCAAATCTATCAGTTTTCATTTTTTATTTTTAATTATCTTTGTGGGCCTTAACATAAGAAATTGTTCTGAGCGTTTCTTGTCTTGACCATGGGAATCAACCACAAAATTTGGCTAAGCAAGAAAATTAGGGAAAGTGTTTTAATTACCTAAAAAGTGAGATATGGACCAATGGACAACAAAGATGTTTTAAATTGGGAATTTTTTTTAAAGCTAATTGGAGTGTCATAGAATTTTATGCTATCTAAAACTAATAAAGTGTTTGGTAATTTTTTGGACTTTTATAAAAAATCATTTTCTATTTTTCCACAATTAATTAGTGTAATTCAGATTTTCTAAAAGTGGAGGAATGTACTTATTTTAAAAATAGTTGTGGTGATATTTGAAACTTTAGAAACATTAATTTATTAGGAAACATGCTAATAGTGACGTGTGCAAAGAATTGTGAAAAATCAATTTGATTTTCTAGATATGAAAATTTCAAAATATTGACTTTGGGTGTATTGACAGAAATTACTTTTAATTAAAATAAAATATTAAATGAGTGAATTTTTGTATGGTAGATTTTTTTATGATGAAATATACCTATTGTGGAATGTCTTTGCAAAATTTGATGGAATTCTAAGTTCAAATGATAATTTTAGATTTTTTACTCTTGAATTTGTAACTTACGAGAATAATTTAAATTCTATTTTCCTTTTCAGGATATTTGATAATCATGAGCTCTATTGTGAGGATTTCACCCATGATGGGGGATATCCATCAATATAGTGATTATTGATCTTGGATTTATGATTTTGAAAATCATGCAATATAAGTGTATCGCTTACCTATGATCTGAGTCCTGAGGAACGTTTCCTTAAGCACTATGTGTTGGGCATTGTTTGTGCATGAGTTTGGTTGAATTGGATGTTGATGTATGTCTAAACCCATTAGACATGAATTTTCCCAAATCTACCTTGCCATGAAACCCAATCTTCAAGCAAACTTCAAGAACACACAAGCTGTCCAACATTTCACATGAAACATGTGGCTGTTTGGAAGCTTTAACGGCGGCAATGGAAGATGGAAGAAAAGTTAGAGATGAAGATGGAAGACACCATGGAGAAGCTCTCCAATAAGTCTAAGAATCACCACAATAGCATTGAGAAGCCATTGATAAGACTCAAGAAGTTTTTGCACAAGACAAGAGAGAAATTCTTACACAAATTTCAAATTTGTATTAATGAACAAAAGTTTTTTTACATTCAGTTTTGGGCACCTTATAAATGCCACGGAATTACAAGCTAATGCACATGAAATGAAAATTCAAATGAAGCTTGTAGTGCACTCTAAAGGAGCCTAAAGCAAGCTTAATGAAACTTATGGTGCAAGCTTCTCCTAAGTGACCCTTGACTGTCCCAAACTCCCTTGGCTGTCCCATTTTTGTAAAAGGTGCAGTATTTTTAGCTTCTAAGTGTAGCCAACTAATCTACTAAGTTGATACACAAATTACACACAAGTGCACCTACACCTCTTTACACAATTGCACTAAAAAGCCTTTTTATTGTTTCTACTTTTGCTTCTAACAAGCACTAAATTTAATTGGAATTAAATTGAACTTGAGACATTAAAATCCAGCCCTTGTTATCCTTAAGTTGGTGTGCTTCCTCTTGCTTGTCCAAGTTAGCGTTGATGTGATCTTGAAGTGCTTGAGTTCTAGCTCTTGTCATGAGTCCTTTAAAGCTCACCAAAGGAAATGCTTCAAGCTCTCCTTTTAGACCTTTAGCTTGCAATGGACCTTCATCATCCCCTCCTTCTTGAGAGAAACTTGACCTCAAGTAGTCTTCCTCACTTGTACCTACATCGTACAAAGAAAGATCACAAGCAATGAAAGTATTACTCACACTATACTCACTTGGCAACTCAAGTTTGTAATCGTTGTTGTTGATGATGTAGCTTTTCCACTTATGTTTGTATCTCTTTTGCTTCCATAGAGGAAGTCTCACCACTTCCTTTGACTACTTCACAAGCATCATCACTCTTGTGACAATGAATGAAGTATGCCATCTTTGAGAACCTATCAACAACAACAAAGATAAAATCATTTCCCCTCTTGGATCTTTGAAGACCAAACACAAACTCCATAGAAATGTCAACCCAATGGGAGTTAGGAATAGGCAAAGGTGTATATAAATCATGAGGCATTAATCTAGATTTAGCTTTGTGACAAGTAATACATTGAGATACATGCTTATGCACATCATGCCTCATCTTTGGCCAATAGAAAGGTTATGTAAAATAGCCAAAGTTTTACCTATACAAAAGTGTCCCATGAAATTTTTCTCATGAGCTTCCCTCATGAAAAGTTCTCTCAAAGAGCTTTTAGGAACACATAGTTTCTTTTACTTTTCAACATGTAAACAAAAAGGGTTAGAAATCATATAATGAAGAGGTTGTCTTGCTAATAGCACTCTCTTGACTTCTTTTCCTCTCAAGAACAAACTCTCTTTAATCTCATGAATTTTTTTGCTCTCATTTTCTTCCACTTTTCTTTTCTTCTCACTAGTTTTTCTCTTTGGAAGCTCACTTTCTTTGCCTTTTTTTGTGCAGTATTTTTTTCAGCTCCTCACTTCTCTTTTCTTTCATCTTTATTTGATCCTCACACACTTGTCTAGGAGTCAAAGGCCTCAAAATAATTTTCTTGCCTAAGTGCTCAAACTCAAAAGTGTTCTCCATGCCATTGTGTATCACTTTTCTATCATATTGCCATGGTCTACCAAGAAGGATATGACCAGCCTCCATAGGTACAATATCATAAAGAACTTCATCATTATAAGCATTAATATAAAAAGGAATTAGCACTTGAGAATTTACCACAACTTCTCCACTTTCACTAAGCCATTGTAGCTTGTATGGCTTTGGATGCTTTGTGGTTGGCAAGTGTAACTTCTCAACAAGCCTTGTACTAGCCACATTGGTGCAGCTGCCTCCATCAATGATAAGTGAGCACACTTTCTTTTCAACTAAACACCTTGTGTGAAAAATATTTTCTCTTTGATTTTCCTCTTTTTCTAATTAAAAATTCCTCAATATTCTCCTTATCATCAAGAGATCATCCTCTTCGCCCTCTACAAGTGTAAGTTCCTCTTCTTCTTCACTTGAAGAACTATTTGAGTCACTTGAAGACTCACTCTTTATGCCTCCATCCTCAAGCAAAATCATTGGTCTCTTGTTGGGACATTGGGAAGCAATGTGACCCTTACCAAGGAACTTAAAATACTTGATATTTCTTGATCTTGTTGGAGTTGGGTCCACAATTTTTTTTGCTACACCTTTTCTTCTTTATTTTTCTCTTGAAAAACCTCCCTCCTAGGCCTGTTCTTCCAGCTGGAAGTTGCAGCCCATTGGTTTTGGAAGCTTTTCTCCTTTTTAGTTGTTGCTCCACCCTTTGAGCTTTGTGGACTAGCTCCTCAATTGCTGTATAAGAATGTAGCTCCATCACAACTTGAATATCTCTATTCAAGCCATGTAGGAACCTAGCCATGGTTGCTTCTTGGACCTCCACAATTTCAGCCCTCATCATTATCAATTCCATTTCCTTATAGTATTCATCAACACTCTTGTAGCCTTGGAAATGTCTTTGGACTTCTCTTGCATAATAAGTTGGAATAAATCTTTCTCTCAAATTCCAGCCATGTATTCTTCCTCTCCTCAACCTCCCTTTGTCCCTTTGAATTTGGTTCCACCACACCAAAGCATAACCACCAAATTCTAGAGTTGCTAGAATCACTTTCTTTTCTTCATCAAATTGTTGGCATGAAAAAATTTGTTCTACTTTCATCTCCCAATCAAAGTATTTTCGGGATCATAATCACCATAGAATTTTGGACTTTTTATTTTCACTGCACTCAATCATCCATTCCTCCCTTCTCTTTCTTCTCTCCCTTCACTCCTAAGCCTTTAATCTTCCTCATCTCTATTTTTCTTTCTAGGATTGTGTCTCCTATTATTTTCTCTCCAATCCTCCCTCTCATTATCTCCATAATTTCCTCCATGAGAGGAAGCATAATCACTCATCCTCCTATCACCATGAGCATCTCCATCCACACTTCCAATGAGATTACTGCTTCTTTGGGTCTCCTTTTGTAGCTCCTCAAATCTTGCATCCATTTGGGTTTGCAAGTCTTTCATTTGTTTTGTCATGGCTTTCATCAACCTAGGGGTCCTAGGTGACAAAGCCTCATCTCCAATTAAGTTCATCCTTCAAAACAAATGGTTAGCAAAACACAAGTATATAAGGAAATTCTCACCACTCTCTAAGTGTTTGCCACTCACACTCGTATTTGCACTCTTTATCTAGGCTTTTTCTTTAATGTTCTCTCTTGCCTTTTTCCACTCTAGCTTCTCTATAGTTCTTAAGCAACACTCTCAATCCAATCAATTTTCTTTACTATTGTCAAATACGAACAATTCTAAGCTAGACTCAAGAGTCCAAAGAACAAGAAAACTCTAAGACAAAACCTTGGAATTTTTAAGAGACAAGCAACAAAAGTAAAATTTGGAAAAGCACAACTCAAATTGGAATTTAATGAGACAACTCAAGGAAATATATTGGCTGTACTAAAATGCACAAGGAGGATATGCCAAGTAAATTCAATTGTTAGAAGCCAAATTTCATCAAATTTGCATGCCATACAAGTTCACTTAATTTTGTGGTTCAAAGGAAATTTTGGAACTTGTAATTTTGTAACTTTCTCTACTTCTAAATATTTTTTTTTCCAGCCACCAAATCAATACTTTCTTGGCTTCACTTTGATTGTTTTTCCAGCCACAAATCACAAACTTTTTGGGCTGCTCTTTGATTATTTTTCTAGCCACAAATTCACAAACACCTGGGTTGCACTTTGCTTGTTTTTCTTTTGAACAAGTTCAATAATCCTCTAAGAAATTGATGAACCATGAAAATATGATGTATAACAATTGTAAAATTTGATTCTAACAACTCAATTCAGTTTAGGCATGAGAGTAGAATCAAAACAAGTGGTCATACAACACAAAAAACACTACTAACAAAAATTGACAAGAATTAAGACTAGAAAATTAGAAAAATTTGAAGAACAAATGAAGAACATGAGGACATGAAGATCATGAAATCACAAGAAAACTTGAAGGAAAGCACAAGGTTATGTGGCTGAATCACTACACAGGCCACACCACCAAGAATCAAACAAAACAAACAAGAAAACAAGGAATTGAAGAAGATTTTCAGATTTTCAAAAGTTGCAGATTTTTTTACCTTTGAAGAAGTTCTAGAATTGAAATTGAGGAAGAACTCCACAAGGATTAGGTTCCAGATACCACATGATTTATGGCTGTACCATTAGCCATTAGTTTTCCCAAATCTACCTTGCAATGAAACCCAAACTTCAAGAACCCAAAACTATCCAGCATTTCATGTGAAACCTTGGCTGGTTGGGAGCTTTTAATTTTAGCAATGGGAGATGGAAGAGAGGTTAGGGATGAAGGTGGAAGACACCATGGAGAAGCTCTCCAATAAGTCTAGGAAGAATCACCGCAATAGCTTGAAGTCATTGATAAGAAACAAGAGGTTCTTGCACAAGAACAAGAGAGAAACTCTCACACAAATTTTTAGATTTGTATTAATGAACCAAAGTTTTTCACAATCAGTTTTGGGCAGCCATATATAGCCCACAAAATTACAAGGTAAATGCAAGGGAAATACAAATTGAAATGAAGCTTGTAGTGCACACTAAAGGAACCTAAGGCAAGCTTAATGAAGCTTGTGGTGCAAGCTTCCCTAGTGACCCTTGGCTGTCCCAAATTTGTGAAATGGTGCAGTATTTTAGCTTCTAAGTGTAGCCAACTAATTTACTAAGTTGCTACACAAATTACACACAAGTGCACCTACACCTCTTTATACAATTGCACTAAAAATCCTTTTTTTATTGTTTCTACTAACAAGTGCTGAATTTAATTGGAATTAAATTGAACTTGAGACATTAAAATCCAGCCCTTGTTATCCTTAAGTTGGTGTGCTTCCTCTTGCTTGTCCAAGTTAGCCTTGATGTGATCTTGAAGTGCTTGGGTTCTAACTCTTGTCATGGGTCCTTTAAAGCTCACCAAAGGAAGTGTTTCAAGCTCACCAAAGGAAGTGTTTCAAGCTCTCCTTCTAGGCCTTTAGCTTGCAATGGACCTCCATCAGATGTTGTTGTGGGGACGGGAGTATGAGTCCTTGTGGGAACAAATGGACTATGAGTGGAGGGTATTTGTGGAAGATTAATTTTATTGATTAAGACATTCATTACGAAGAGTAAATAATCTTTTATTATTAATGCGAAGTAGTTTTACTTAGATTTTTTTCTCTCCAATTTTGCATGTATTCTCCTGCCCATAATGTGACATTGAATCACGTAAATTTGAATCAATCCATGAAGAAAAATAAAAATTAATTTTTATTATATTTGAATTTCATGAATAAGATTAAGGTGTTGTTAATTGATGTGTAAGATTATAATAAATGATGTTTAATTCCAATAAGCATCTCTTTGTATTCAACTATACAACAATAAGTAGGGATAGAATTCCACATTAGTCTTTTGCAATCTTCAATGTTTAGTAAATTAACTTGCTAAAATATTTTGATATACATGTCCATAATTAATTAACTATTCATTTTTGTTGCAAATAAATGGCATGTTCACAGCTACAAAAATGATTTTTAACGACACACAATTTAAGACGGTTTTTCCAAAATAATCATCGTCTAAAACTCGATAACATTTTTGTAAATAATTCAGTTCTTTTTACGAAGATTTTATAAAAATCGTCTTAAACCAAGTATTCCATGACGATTTTTTAAAACCCATCTTTGAAATCAATAAAAAAACGTTTTCCCCCAACTACTCTTCTCCAATTCATCTTTCCCTCTTCTTCAACCCTAACTCCTCTTCCCAACCATACCGTTCAAGATTCAAATATACCATTCAAGAGGCTCATATACCATTCAAGATTCACATATATCATTCAAGAGGCTCATATACTGTTCAAGATCCACATTTTGATGGACCACAACATGAAGGAGAGATTGTGCTTGGAGGTGGAGCGACTTGGGGTTAGCTCTGTCATCATGAGGAGCCATGACTTCGACACTCTCCACTGGCGTCATTGTCGCAATTGTTGTGGGGTCTGTTCTTGGCTTGGTGGTGTTGCTGTTGTTGCTGTTGTTGTGTCTCTGACGATGGCAAAGATAGCCAGCAAAGCCACCAGAGGTTGTTGTGGAAGAGCAAAATGTGTCGGCAGAGGCTAGGATATCGTCGTCGAAGAAGGATATCATCGGGGGTTCAACGGAGGCCGAGAGGAACAAGCTTGTGTTCTTCGATGAGGGAATTTATAGTTTCAATTTGGAGGATTTGTTGAGGGCTTCGTCGGAGGTGTTGGGGAAGAGTAGCATGGGCACTTTGTAAAAGAAGGTACTGGAGGAAGGAATCACAGTGTTGGTGAAGTGGCTAAAGGATGTTGTGGTGACGAAGAAAGAGTTTGAGACACAAATGGAGGTTTTGGGGAAGATTAAGAATAGGAATGTGGTTCTTCTCAGAGCCTTCTACTTCTCCAAGGATGAGAAATTGTTTGTTTATGATCACATGTCGGCTAGGAGCTTGTCTGCGTTGCTACACAGTACAATGTTGTCTGTTGCTGAAATCCTTAATTCATTTATCTGTTTGATGAATTTTCCATGCTGCTTAATTGTGTGTGCCTAAAGTTAATAATTGTATGATGCCATGTATCTTAACCAGTGTTTATCTTATTTTCTGGTCTGCACTATTATGGTATGATGGTATTTTCTTAGTGCTCATCAATCATTTCTAATACACTTCATTAAAGCATAATGACATTGTCCTGCATATTCTGTATTGCAGATTCATTGTTTTTTCTTCCTGTATATTCTGTATTTTTTTCATAGAAAAGTGCTGTTTATTTTGGTTTTTATTGTCGCATGTTATTGGCCAGACACCATCATGTCGCAAATGACAAGGGTTTTGGAGTTCATTAGAGAGTTATTTTTGAGTTCATTGGATAGATATTCTTTGGATAGTGAAACTATAATTATATGTATTTCCTGTAACTAAATATTACATGCTAATTAATTTTTTAAATGTATCATATAATGACTTCTAAAAAGGATTAAAAGTCGCAATACATTGTATTGCAAATCCTGAGAGGTTCAAGCTTGCAAAGGACACAACATTTGGACAAAGGCACTTGAATACATGGAGTTAGTCATCAATTTCCTTGTGGATAGTATGGACATACTTATAGATAAAAAAATGATAAATCTCTTCAATTATCCTTTAGCTAAAGTCTAAATTTCAAGTTTTTAGTTTGTTATTGACACGTAAATTAATTTCAAAGTTCCTCATTATGCTTTTGTACTATGCTCGAATCAGGTTAGCTTCTTCAAACAATTCTCTGGATCTATTAAGAAAGTTTGAATATTTCTCATTAGGACATGGATTTATCACAATGAGTTGTACTTGATTAAAAATGTACATGTCAAAGTTTTCGATTTGCCTTTTTTGTTGAAAAGACATATTCAATAATGTAACATTTAAGATATGTGATTTTAGGCACATATGGCTCTGAGAAGTGATGCAAGATTTGATTTCTAGAAGTATATCAAAAGATCACTTGATGAAGATTTTAAAGTTGTAGTCAACATAAGGTATGGATATGTTCTACTGCTTTACGTTGCTTTAATTTCAAAAACTTGAAAGATAAATGTTAGTAATACATTGTTTTAAAACTCTTTCCCATATATTCTATTTGAACCAGATTCATTCGGATCTCTCACTATATATATGTGTCCTCTTTTCGTTGTAGGTCTCATTCAATAACTAATTGGACTCGTATATTGAGTATTGCTATCATTCTTCCTTAACTTAAATATCAAATTAAGCTCAACATTTTTTTTATCTTTGCAGCCCAATCATACGGTTCTTTGCAGTGTTATTCCTGCTGACTAATACTAGTGGTAAGCCATATTCAAGTTTTTAATTTGATTTGAATATGACATGTTAGTCACACTTGATTGGTGTTTATGTGGTTTTAGTTTAACATTTTCTAAACAATGCAATATAATAGTAAATATTGATCATTATGTCAATTACGATGATTTTATATAATTCAAACAAAGAAATTTTTGTTTCAGTATCACTAGACATTTTAATAGAAAATGTTGTTTCACTTAGTGTAATAAACATTCCTACTTCTTGTCACGCTCTTACATTTCTGAACTAGCAATCTCAAGCAACTTATTTGAGCAAGAAGTTAGAAATTTTGAAGTTGTAGTTTATCTTACTACTTGTAGTTTAACCTTTTGGTTCTATGTTGACAGGGTGGTATTCTTATTATTGGCTTCCATTCATCCCATTAATTGTAAGCACAAACTACCACTCATTATGTTATTTCTTTTTTCTAATTTTTTTTCCTAGTTACATTTCCTTTCTTGATTATATAGATCAAATAACTGAGTAAATTTCATAGGCAGTCTTACTAGTGGGTGCTAAGATACAAATGATCATAACATATGAGATTGAGGATTCAAGACAAAGGGCATAGATGGATGTGTTCAAAAACCATACTTGATTGTGTTGAAGCCCTTATATGCGCTTATTATATTGGGGGTGGGCATACTGCTGCACTTCATGTAGCAGTGGCTGGGAATGAATGTTGGGCAGGATTCACCATTGGTACATGAAGCCATCACCAAGATATTATTAATGTCCTATGTGCCAAAAACTTATGATATCAATGCCTTGAAACTAAAGCTTGGGTATGAATTTTCCACTAAGGGTTTGTTATTGGAGGCCATGACACATCCATCTCAGCAAGAGCTGGAATTGTGAATTTTTTATTGTTACCACGTATCTATTTTGGAAAATTGTCATGAGATTTTTTTTCCCACCTTTTCTCCCTCCCCATTATTTTTTAACATGTGTTTTTAGTCATCCTTTAAACTAGAAAAAAATGTTTTTACTGTCAAAGAAATTAAGCTACTTATTTGTCCACATGGTTCTGATATTAAGGAAAATAAGGTGATAAATGATTAATGTACTTATTAAAATCTGGAGTTGCCCTACGTCAAGGTGGGTGGAGGTGGTCAAGGTAGGCTCCACGATCTCGTACGTCGAACAGTGTGTACCCTTTGTTAGGAGGACAAGAGGGGAGACTTGCAAAACAAAGGATTCTGATGCTCAAGTAAGTACGTGAGTTAAGTGAGAATGAGAGATGAAAAGGGTGAGATAGAACCTGGTAGTTATAGAGTGGAGTAGGAGCTACGGGTCTTTGTTTGTAGGGGCTATTACAGTGGTGTAAAACCCTTGCAAATAATTACTAGTTTGTAGATAATAACTAGGAGATAATTGTAGCTTATAGATAATGTGTATCTTATACATAATTGAGTACCTGCCACTTGATACGGAGGTTGCAATAATATCGTTAATATTCAAATAATGAGGTATTAGAGATAACCTATTTGTCCTAGTAGCCCGACTGCTACGGGCAAGGCGTTTGTGCTTCTATGTCAGGGCTGACATGAGGGATGATGTGCGTACTGGAATACCACGTCTGCCACATGTATTTTATGGACCTGACAGTACAATTAATAACAACAATAATGTGATATGTCCTAAAAGACCTTAAGAATTTTTACTATTTTTTTATCTTATTTGTGGTTGGCATTCATATTGATGGACAAAGGCTCAAAATTCTAGGTGATTCAGTGTTGGGCTTTCTCATTACACAACATCTTTATAAGATCTACCTTCATATTGATCCTGGCTTATTAACTGATTTACGATATGAAGCTGTTAGCAATGAAAACTTGCTCAATACTATGTAAGGAATCTTCAACCTCATCTTCAACATTGTTCCGGAATTCTTCAAAGTCAAGTAACAAAGTTCATGAGTTCAATGGCAGAAACTAAGAAATCCCCCAAATTAATAGTAAAAGTTCCAAAGGTTAATTTCTGAATTACATTGCTATTTATATATATTAACATAAATACAAGTAAATAGGAAATTTATAGATGTATGTTAGAAACATCTGCTTATGGTATATTGGTTACAATCCATAGAACAACTTACACTTCTACTAACTAAATGCTATACTCTAGTACTTTTAGATGATTGTAAAATTCAAACGCCCAATCCTTTATAGTAGTTGATAACAACAACTACTGCAGTCATTACAGGGGTAGTAATATAACATGCCAATTTCAAACTAATCTCTTATCCTAACATCTTTGCATATGTTCATATTATGATACTTGAAATGTAATAGAATAAGAGTATTTTATACCCCAAGTGCCTTTCTAAGAGAAGAAAACATGATTTCAACAATGTTGACATTTCATCTTTAGTGGAAGAGGGAGTTGGTATATGTAATCCATTAACTGGTGAAGATTCTCTTAGAAACAGAAAGCAAAAGAATGGAAGTGATTGCCCAGCAGAGTCAACTGAAGATTTTTTCGTTCCTAACTAATGATTGTTCTAGGAAAATTTGTAGTGTTAGTTCCACCCCACCAGGTTTGCTCCATATATACATCTCCTTGTGGTTATCATGATTACATTTGATACTTAATTTTAATCTACTTATAGAATGAACTTTGCAAACTGCAATACTTCCTCAATAGCTCTTGCATGTCTAGTCTTACAAGAAGATGCAACTAAGCTTCCGCATAATTAATAATTGGTTTTTTCTTTTCTCGATACCCCCAATCAAAAACTAAAAATGAGAAGCAAAAACTTTTCCACTCCTCAAATTAATTTGTACAAAAAATGAATGCCAAATTTTCTACAAGAATTGATCATATATGCTCTTCCTCTCTTTTCCTATCACTTTTGTGCATATAATTAATAATATAACCTTAGGAAGCTTTTGCATGTCTAATAATTATTTTTCTTTTCTTTGTAAAACCAACCAACAACTAGAAAGCAATTTTTTTCTAAGTCGTCAAATATGTGTGCGATAAATGAATGCAAAATATGTATAATCTTACTAGTCACCACAACTTTACATATGAGATTTGGAATTAGTAATATATAATGAAAGCTAGAATTTGGAAATGGTTTAGTTTTATGTATAACTCTAAATAATGATGGTATCTTACAATTGAAATCGTTTAGTTTCACATATAACTCTAAATAATCATAGTACTCTTGCTTTCACTTTCTTATTTATTCCATGGTTAGGGGGACTTATTTATTATTTTAGGTATTCCTGATATCAACTTGTGCTGATGGGCTTGGATTAAACCTTATCAGTGCAAAATGGGTTGAGAATGAGGGGTGTGGTGAAAAAAAGACTTTTTAAGGCGGTAAGTGGACATTCTAAGACAGTTTGTTCAAACAACCGTCTGAGAAACATCCATTTTTTTTAAAACATTTTTTATTAAAAAAAACTCTAAGATGGTTTCGTGAAGAACCGATGTAGAAAGAACAAACCTAAGATGGTTTAAAAACCGTCATGAAAAGTGTTGACTTTCCATGACGGCGACTTCAAAGACGATTTTTGAACTGTTATGGAATGTGCGATATAGCCGATGTGGAAACTGTTTTTTTTCTTCTAGTAGTGGTTGTTGCAACAAATTGTAATTCAGCTTGTTCATAATTCTATTGTTTCCAATAAGCTTTCTCTAATTCTTCTATTACTTAACTTATAAAGTCAATCAATAAGGAGCATTCAATTCACTTATTTTTCCAAGGCTAATGCACGCCTTTTTAAAATAACATCCAAAGGTGGAGTATGTTCCATTCTCCAACAATACTACACGCCATTTTTGGATTCAACTTGCTAATTCCATTTGGTCTTATTTTCATGTCTACCAATGATTTATTTATAAACATTTAGAAAACTGAAATTTTCTGCTCTTCTAATTGTGTGCTTATATTCCAACTTCACATGTGAAAAACGTAATGAAAGCCACATTTGCTTCTTCTAATTAATAAATCCTTCATATTTCAATTTTTAGGTTCATAAGATATAATCTTAAAGGAGGTGTGTTGATAGAGTCATAGTACTATCCTTCATTTTAAGGACTAGGAACCTCCTAGAATAAAAGTGCTGAAATTTTTCTCTATCCTTTTATTTCATCAATTTTATGTTTATATAGCAAGAGTGACCAATACATCTATTGGTCCTCCACAATTACAAGGAAGGAATATCAAAAAAAAGGATAGAAAATAACAGTCATGACAACTCATAGACCTATCCAAAATAAAAAAACTCTTGAGTTTAATAGGAATTATTCTAGCAGGTTCTATTCTCCAAAACGCACAGGTTTGTTGATTGTTCTCTTAAGCCTATTGAAATTGGTTTCCAAGTACCTTAGGCTTGCTGTCTGCATTCCTAGTGTTATTGGGCTCACTAACATTGTCATCCCCTGGTAGAATCACCTTGTCCTCAAGGTGAAAAGTTTGAGAAAGGTCATCCCATTGTTCCCAAGTGTAATCTTTGAGAGAAAGGCCCAACCACTAAACCAAAACCCATCAAGTGGGAGGAGAAGTGTCATTGTCCCATTTAGATTGCAGAGTAGCTAGTGGCTGAATTAGTAGATGATGCTTGTGGAAGGTGTGGGGAAAACTTCAAGTTGAGTTGGAGGGGGACCTTATGTGGTTTGAGCAAGATATAACGAAATACCGGATGAATTTTGGAGTTAGGAGGTAAGGCCAGTTTGTAAGCAACAACCCCTATACATCAATTACCTGATAAGGGCCATAAAAATGTTTTTTCGAGTTTGGTGTAAGATGTCCCTGAAACCAACAAGTGACGGTAGGGGCGCAAACGAACATAAACCCAATCTCCAAGATTGTAAGACAAGTCTTGACACTGCTTATCAGCTTATAACTTCATGACTCCTCCAAGATTGTGCCATAATTTTCTGATGAAAATAGGATCGCGATCAGACACCAAGCTGCAGGGAAATCCATGATGCTTGCTAACAAGTTCAAGAAATACTTGAGCAACCTTTAATGAAGTGAAATGGCTTGGAAAGGTGCCAAAATGAGCCGCCTCAGAGAAGCGATCGACAAATACATAGCTTGAGAAGACAATACATCCACATCCTCCTATTCTTCTAGTGAAGAAGAAGTTGCAATTGTGTGATTAATAGCTAATTTAAAGGATGACTCCTCAACCATTGAAGAAAATGAGGTACATTCGGAATTTGAAGAAGTTTTGGAAGCGTTTAATGAAATGCATGAGGAAGCCCAAAGGCTTGATGTTTTGAACAATAAGCTGAGAAATGATTTAAAATGGCATATCATTAAATTGGCTTCAACACAAAGTGAGCTTGATAAATTAAGCATGAAAATGAAAAGCTTGTTTCTAGTTATAAAGCCACTGGTTGTGTTTGTGCTTCTACTTCTCTTAATATGGATGATTACAAGTCTTCACAAAATGAGTTTGAAAAGTTGAAAAAGGATCACTATGAGGAATGTATGAAGTTAAAAACTGAGCTTTCCTATCTTAAAGATCTTTTTAGAAAAATGAATAAAGGAAAAAGTGATCTTAGTCACTTACTCAATGTGAAAAAGCGTACTACAAATAAGACTGGTTTAGGGTATAACAAGCAAACTGAATTTTCCAAGAAAACTAAGTTTGCATCCTCCAAAAAGGTGAACCCAAACAAATTCTCCAAAAAGAAAAAACATAGTGTATCCTAAGCCTAATGCAAAGACTTGTCATTATTGCATGAAAAAGGGGCACACATCCTACAAATGCTATGTTAGGAGATTTAACATTCCTAGAGGTAAATGTGTTTGGATTCCTAAAGATTTTATTATGAAAATTAACCCCATTGGACTCAACCTCAATTGGTTACCACCTGTCTAATTGATTTTGTCTTGTAGGTGTGCCTAAAAGCAAGAGAATCCCTATGGTACTTGGATAGTGACTGCTCTAGGCACATGACAGGTGATAAGTCCAGACTTACTGACCTTGTGCTAAAGGAAGGTGGATATGTCACTTTTGGAGACAACAATAAGGGAAGAATTATGGGAGAAGGAAATATGGGAAATCAACACAAGACACAAATAAAAAATGTTTTGTATGTTGATGGACTTAAGCACAATATCTTGAGCATAAGTAAACTATGTGACAAAGGCTTCAAAATTGAATTCAACAAGAATTTTTCTCTCATTTATGAAGCTAAACTGGTGAGGTTGTTCACATAAGTAAAAGAATAGGTAATATCTAATGCTTAATATTGAACATGCATTATTTCATGAGCTTAGTTGCTTGGTAAGTAAGATTCATGATTTGTAGCTATGGCATCGTAAGGCTGCATATGTAAACATGCATCATCTCATTCATTTAGTTAAAAAGGACCTAGTAATTGGTATTTTGAAACTCAAACTTCAGAAAAATAAAATATGTGAAGCATTTCAAAAGGGGAAACAAGTTAAAAACTCTTTTCAAAGTAAAAATGTTGTTTCTACTTCAAAACCCCTTGAACTACTTCATTTAGATTTATTTGGACCGTCAAGAACTATGAGTTTAGGTGGAAACTACTATGGCTTAGTAATTGTTGATGATTATTCCAGGTTCACTTGGACTTTGTTTTTGAAAACCAAAAATGATGCTTTTGATGTTTTTCGCAAACTTGCCAAAGTTATTCAAAATGAGAAAGGTCTTAATATTGTTTCAATTAGAAGTGATCATGGAGGTGAATTTCAAAATGAGTATTTTGAAAAGTTTTGTGAAGAAAATGGAATTCACCGCAATTTTCTACTCCAAGAACACCTCAACAAAATGGTGTTGTGGAGTGGAAAAACATATCTCTTGAAGAAGGGGCTAGAACTCTTCTAAATGAAACAAAGTTACCAAAGTATTTTTGGCTGATGTTGTGAGTATTGTTTGTTATACTCTCAACAGACTTCTTATAACACCTATTTGAAAGAAACTTCTCATGAGATTTATGAAGGAAGAAAACCAAATATTTCTCATTTAAGGGTTTTTGGATATAAATGCTTTGTTTTTAACAATGGAAATGTATCTCTTGGAAAATTTGATGCAAAAGTCGATGAGGCAATTTTTCTAATGTTATTCGTTACAAAGCAAGGCGTATAGAGTGTTTAATACGAGAAATTGTGTGGAAGAATCTTTACATGTGTGTGATGAAACTAACTCTGTTGTTCAAGAAAATCCTTTGGAAGATGAAGATGCAGATTTTCAGGATAAGGACACTGCACTTGAAGATGAAACCAAGGTTAAGGATCTTGAACAAAGCAAGAAAATCACAGCCACACCTGATTAAAGACATCCCAAAGGAATGGAGAACTCAAAGAGACCTCTCATTGGACAACATAATAGGTGAAATATTAAAGGGAGTATCTATTTACTATAGACTTAGGATTTTATGCAATAACATGATATTTGTTTCTCAGATTGAACCTAGAAACATAGATGAAGCATTGCATGATGAACATTGGTTGTTGGCTATGCATGAAGAACTAAATCAGTTTAAAAGGAATGAAGTCTTGGACTTAGTCCCTAAACCTTCATCTCACAAGCCAATCAAAACCAAATGGGTGTTTCGAAACAAGCTTGATGAATCGGGCATCATAGTTAGGAACAAGGCCAAATTGGTTGCTACATGTTACAACCAAGATGAAGGCATTGACTATGATGAGCCTATGCCCATGTTGCAAGGTTGGAAGCCATTAGACTATTGCTTGCCTTTGCTTGTATTATGGATTTTAGGTTATATCAAATGGATATGAATTTTTTTTCCTCAATGGATCCATTGAAGAAGAGATATATGTAGACCAGCCTCCAGATTTTCTAAACATCAAACATCCTAATCATGTTTATAAGTTGAAAAAGACACTCTATGGTTTAAAACATGCACCTAGATCTTGGTATGAAAGATTGAGCAATTTCCTAATTGGACAATCCCTTGTAAGAGGTCAAGTTGAGCAAACATTGTTTATCAAGATATCAAACAATAGTTTGTTGGTTGTGCAAATTTATGTTAATGACATAGTTTTTGGCGTTACTAATGAAGCTATGTGCAAGGAATTTTCCAGTTCTATGCTGGATGAATTTGAGATGTCTATGATGGGAGAATTGACTTTCTTCCTTAGACTTCAAGTCAAGCAAATGAAGCATGGAACCTTCCTATGTCAAACAAAGTACTATGCAAAATTGATTAAGAAATTAAGTATGGAAAAGTGCAAAGAAACATCAATACTAATGGCAACATCCACTTATCTTGACTTGGATGAAAAAGGTAATTCAATAGATCAGTCAAAGTACAAAGGTATGATTAGTTCACTCTTTTATTTGATCGCAAGTCAACCTGATATTATGCTAAGTGTTTGCTTGTGTGCAGGGTATCAAGCTAATCCTAAGGATTATTAAGTACCTTAAGGGCACAACCAATGTTGGTGTGTGGTATCCCACAGGTACCTCCTTAAGTCTAATTGGATTTTAAGATTTTGACTTTGTAGGATTCAAGCTAGATAGGAAAAGCACAAGTGGGACATCTCATTTCTTGGGAAGTTCAATTGTATCTTGGAATTGCAAGAAACAAGCCTGTGTAACACTATCCACTGCAAAAGCATAATATATTGTCGTTGGAAGTTGTTGTGCTCAAGTCTCTACATGAAACAACAACTTGAAGAATTTGGGGTAACCCTTGATCACATTCCACTGAAAATGTGACAGCACAAGTGCTATAAAATTGTCTAAGAATTTGGTCATGCATTCTAAAACTAAACATATAGAGATTAGGCATCATTTTCTTAGAGATCATATATCAAAAGATCATTGTTGCGTTGAGTTTGTTGATAGTGAACATCAACTAGCAAACATCTTTACTAAACCTCTTGCTAAAGATAAGTTCTTCTTTATTAGGATTAAGCTAGGTTTCCTAGTTGGATCCAACATTGAGTGATGTTATGCTATAGTATATGTAGCTTGATATATGCTCTTTATGTCTGTCATTTCTATCTTAAATATCTATGTATGTTGATATGTTGAGATGTGTTTGAAAATATTTTTCTAAAAATACATGTTTTACCCTTTTTTTTCCATGTTTTGACTGTTTTAATTGATTACGTGCTTGTTTTAATCAATTACATAGTGTTGTTGTGTGTTTATTAGTTTTTATAGTTTTCTGTTGTAATTGATTACTTGCTATGGTTTATGGCTTCTTTTGGCTGGCTTTGTGTTATGTTTTAATCAATTTATTTATGTCTTAATTGAGTACAAAAGCCTTAGGGGGAGTTTTTTTTGTCATATTTAATCGATTACCCTGCGTTTTAATCGATTTCTTATATCAGCTTTTGGTTTTTGGGTGAAATCAAGGGCCAATTTAATCAATTACCATGTAAGTTTAATTGCTTACTTGCATGTTTTTTGTGTGTTGTAATTCGTTACACCTCTTTGTCTTCACCTTATCAACCACCTTTATTGTTGCATTTACTCCTGCCACCCACCTCAGCCAATCAAAATGCCTCAACCTTTCTTTAAAAGCCAACCTAAACCTATCCACAAATAACAACACCATTTCTCAACTTTTTGTTACCACCCTTCTCTGAACCCAAACCTCTTCTTTTCTCAAACCTTCTGTCTTTTCTTCAATATGGCAAGTAACTCCTCAAGAGCTCAGATGAAGGCAAAATCCTCCAAAAGGAAGCAAGGTGAATGCTCCTAATTTGCTATCAACCGCTTTGGCACATGGTTCACAGATAAAAGCAAGAAGAATTACTACAAGATGATATATGTTGTCGAAAAGTGAGGGTACCCAAGTATTTGGACTTGGAATGTTTTCTCGGCAAGGATTCAACTTTCCCAATCTGGTGGAAGTGCAAGGGCGATCAAAGCTAGTGCATATGAAAGGGACATTTTATCCAGAGGTAGCAAAGTTTTCTACACTTGTGCACATGCAAACCTTGAAGGTAACCTTTTCTCTACTTTTAATGGAGTAAATATGGTCATTGATGTTGTTGTATGGAAGGAAGTAGCTGGTCTGGACATGGGTGAGTCCGTAAGTTTGATGAAACTACTGATGGTTAGAACAAGATATAGACCTATGGAGGAATGCTTCTTGGCGCTACTAGGATATTAAGAAATCACTTAGGAGTTGGTGGACTAACTGCAAAGGACAAAATGCTAGTATACCTTATCACCTACATTCTCACACCAAGGTCAAGCAATCATGCTTAGGTTACAGATGATGATCTACAAACTATTTATTGTCTGAAATCAGGTATCAAGAGGAATTGGGTATTGTTGATTGAAAACATTATGCTGAAATGTCATCGCCTTGTAGATTAGGAATTTCCTTATGTTGTGCTTGCCTCTAGATTCATTGACTACTTTAAGGTTGATGTCTCTAATAAGATTGTGGATTTTACCAAAGCCTCTAGTGAGATTATTGAAAGGCATCTCAAGAAGCTTGGAATGAGGTTTGTTGATCATGAATGGATAACGGTTGGAGAGCCTATTACTGGAAACATTGAAGACATGGAAGAAGATGATGAAATTGAAGCTCAACATAAGCATGCACCTCAATGGAGTCCTTTTGAATCTCTTATGATTTGGAAGATGAATGCTATGCTTCACCTCTATCAAGAACACTCAGCTGAAGTTCACAGTTCTTTGGAGAATATAACTTCCAGGTTGGAAAACATAGAGACTAGTCTTATTCTTAGCAACCTCTTTAACCTTGATGAGGATGAAGCTTAGTTATGTTTTAGTACTTGTTTCCACTGTTTGGTTGTCCTTTCTGATTCTTTTTAATCTTGTTTTTATTTCTCTAGTCAGTTGTAATGTTTTGTTTAAGTTTTTTTTGTTTTTTTAAGTGTATTGATTAATGATATGAATGAAATGCTATGATCTTTTCCTAGTTCACATCATATGTTTGTCTGGTTTTACTTTATGAGTGTTTGTGACTTTTGGCCTTGTTATGCCAAAAAGGGGAGAAACATTGCATTAGCATTGCATTAGGAAGAAGTATTGCATTGCATACGTACATTCTTATTTAGTCATTTGATAACTCTACTTTATGATGATGGTGAGATATGATTTGGCACTTCTCTTGGCCATAAGGTTTATAATAACCAAGGTTTAATAAATAAAAGAAAAAGAAAGAAAAGTTTAAATTTTCTAAATTTCTGTGGCAAAAGCATTAGCGACGGAATTAGCGACGGATTTAACGATAGAATTAGAGCTGAAGGAGCCACGCCGGTAGCGTGGGAGCCACGCTGGTAGCGTGGGAAGTGCTCCAGAAAGCCATTTTCCACTGGAATGTCACGCCGGTAGCGTGGGAGCCATGCTGGTAGCGTGGGAGCTCATGTTGGGGGGCATATAAAAGGCTATTTTTACGAATTTTTGGGCCAAAAATGTTTCTTCTTCCTCTGAGCCATTCCTCCATTGTTGAACTTGGAGAGCTCCATAACCGCTTATTCCTTGACCTAAACACTTGATAACCAACTAGGAAAGTGATTAAAACCTCGAGATGAGCTAGATCCTAGTTTCAATCTCTCGAAAAGATAGTCAATTGGAGAAATCCCGTTCTCTAGGGAATATCCTCAGAGCTTGGATTTCGAGAAGAAATGAGTCATTTCAGAGGCGTTCAAGTTTGGAAAAGCTATCCTCTGACCTTCCTTGACAGTCTAGAGGTGAGAAACTCGATTTTTAACCGATTGAATTGTGGAAATAATTCTGGATGAGTTCTGATGAATTTTGGATAAATTAGTGAGTTAGGGTCAAAATTAGGCTTGGATTCTTTAGAGATATATGCTCAGGAGGCTGTTTAGATGAAAGTTAAGCTTTGAATCTTGAGTATTGGTAAAGTTTAGTTTTGACTCTGACATCTGTATGAGTAGGAAGAATGTTGATATAATGATGAGTTTGAGTCTAGGTACCTTTACAAAAGATGATCAGGAGGCTAAATAAACATGAATATGTGTTGAAATAGCCGTTCTGATAAACTTGACAAGTATTGATATATGGCTTGGCTAAGGAAATTGAATCCTTTGAATCGGCTTATACAGAGTCTTAGAGGGACCCTAGTACGTTAGATAGGCTGAGATAGATCCTGTTGAGGGTCTGTGAAGCGCCTTTGAGGTGATGAGGTCTAATAACCTTAAGATAGAGAACAAAGAGGTTGAAACGGAAAGGCATTGCGGTTCTTTTCATTCTAACGGTCGAGAACCATTATACAGTATTTAAATGCCTTGTAAGGTTAGGATGGTTACTGATATATGCTTGTTGCCTTGATATAGGGCGTGACACCGAGGGTGTTGATGGCGTAGACCACGGTCCAGGGATTGGACAACAGAGCACTGCCTTGTCAGGTAAGCTCTTTGCTCTTGGGACTGTTTCCCACTGCTTGTGTTCTACCATACTCTGAGGGAGTGATGGTTACAATCATGTTGCATGTGCATTACATTGGCTATTACAGTCTCTCATAATGATATGTATGCATAATGCTATGCTTTGTATGTATGATTGTGTTCTGAATAGATCTTCTGGCCAGTAGATAGATATGGACCTCCCTAGGAGTAGAGCACACCTCCTAGTTTGGTTTGCTCACGTAAAGGGTGATGATGATCCCTTAAGACCAAGAGATAGGTGGGCCCGTTGCAGATGAGACCTATTCT
>CM023944.1:13623408-13672436 GCA_013407115.1 Glycine latifolia | reverse complement strand
AGGAGTAGAGCGCAAATCCTAGTTTGGTTTGCTCACGTAAAGGGTGATGATGATCCCTTAAGACCAAGAGATAGGTGGGCCCGTTGCAGATGAGACCTATTCTCAGAGGTATCATATATCGTGCATCCATGCGTAAAGGGGTAGCTCCCGATGGGATGACACGGGGTGTGAGTTCCGGCCTCACACTAGATGCTGATGATGATGCATCTTTATGTAAGGGTGATGATGATCCCTTAAAGACCTAGAGATAGGTGGGCCCATAGCGGATGAGACCTATTCTCTGGGGTTTTCTGTACAGGGTGATGATGATCCCTGTTGTATACATTAGAGCTAGATGATGGCTATGTATTGTTGTGAGGGCCTGGAGGCCTAGTGATTGTGATACCTGTGATGCTGTTTGCCATGGAAGTGAGCCAGGGGGAGGAGAAGCCTCCAAGAGCCCTGAGCTTACTGAGATTGTATCTCACCCCTGTTTGGGGATATTATTTTCAGGTGATGCTGCTGGCAGAGATGACAGGTCCCAGGGCGGGAGGCCCCAGTAGGGACAGACTCTGTGTAGCTGTTGGGACACCATTTTGAGAGCGTTGTGCCTCAGTTATTTTTAGTTATGTTATTGTTTTGTACTCCTGCGAGGGAAGATATGCATGTGCATATATTTTGAGCCTGTATAGAGTATGTACAGAGTATACTGTGTTTTGTACCCTCATGTGAGGAAGGATCTGTGAAGATCAAAGCACGTGGTGCTTATTCTTTTGTATAGACACTGTGAGTGTCTTGATGATGTATATATTGTATTATATACATATGATTAACTCTCCTGGTATATCTGCATAGATATTATAGTCTTATCTGCCGTTATTTTGAGTCATCTGGATCATTGAGACTTTTGTGATGTCTTGGCATTCGTTTCTGTTACTTTGATTTAGTATCATACATAATGAATCAGGAAACATGGTTTCGAAAACTCGCTTCTGTGGTTGTAATTAATGGGTTTTATATTAATTACTGCGCTTATCTGATTAAGTAATATGTTAATACATTGGATGCATACGGGGTGTTACAAGATTCAGATATTTTTAGGTGTATCTCAAGAGAAGTCTTTACTCTCAAGACTCTCCAAATGCACTCAAATGGAAATTCAAGTTTGGCATCATCAAAGCCAAAAATGGGGAAATTGTTAAAGATAGGGGGAGCATCATGAAGATCAAACTTTGAAGTTTAAAGAGTTTTGTCTTTTACATGCCCAACTCTTTGAGTGATATTTGTATTAATTGTTGCATCTTATCTTAATCTATCCATATATACATCATGCATCATCATGTAGATATAAGAATATTGTTTCTAAAGTTAGAAACTTCTTTTAGTGCATAAACTTCTTTAAGGCATGAAAAAAGCTTACAAAAAAGATAACAAATGAAACAGATGAAGATATTGACAAACCTTGTAGAAAAGCAAAAGAAAAAGAAAGCAATAGGCTCGTTTTCTAACAACAACAAAAGAGGAGAAACTTTCCCGAAATGCAAAAAGAGAAAATTTTGTGATTAAGAGAAAATCATAATTGCAAATCCCACATGAAAAAAAACCTAGATTACCCAATACCATAGAACACCATGTGTATTGCATTGGAGACAACAATAAGTAGAAGAAGGAAAGTAGTCAAATATCAGTTGTGAGGAAAAAACATCAAAAATGGAAATCGTAGATGAATACCAAAAAACCTTTATTACTAGCTTCCGACATGCATTTTGCATCCTAGAGAGCGATGAGAGGAGTCACCGACAAGGAGAAAAAGGAAAAAAAGAAAAGAAATAGAAGAGGCACATAAGGTTGTAGATGAAAGAAGTAGGCACAAAACCTACTTCTGTTTATTGATTTGATTTTGCTCGAGAATTGAGTATGAGTCCTGTAGAAAGTTTCATTTTGATGGCTGGAGAAGTTCAGACTTTCTACTCACAAAGAAGGCTCTTTCTCTCTCTTTCTCTCTTTGTGTAAATTTTATTTTAGTCAAAGAAGAATTTTTTTTTCCATGGTGCTAGAAGTCCATTGGGCGAGAAATGTGACACAAGATAGATTGACATGTGGACAAAACCAACCTTGATTTATAAAGGGTTAATAGATGACATCTTCCTCTTGACAAGGAAATGACAAATCTAATTTGACCATTTTCTAAATGCAACCTCTCACCCAAAAACAAATATGAAACACCTTCCGAGTCTTGTTTCTTTAGGAGGAGACATGAAGCATCATCGTCTTTGGATAAGAAGTTATCCAAATACGCACTCCAGAATTGAGGTTTAATAGAAATTTTGACAGTCAAGTGTGCACAATGATTCAAAGATTTCATGAGAAATTTTGACAATATCTATAGTACAACTTCATGAATATATTGGTGTTGATGTTAATAATCACTTTGTTCTTCATTGTGGTTGAGACCATGTGTAAATATAACTATTTCAATGCAAAGATAGATGGCAAATTGTACCCTTGCTTCTATTCAAAATGTATTTGAGCGGTTTGGACTTATAGAAAGGTTTGGACTTATAGAAGATTGGTTCAAAGCAAGTATACAAATAATTAATTATCTTCTTAATTAAATAATTTTATTCTTTTAAAAACTTTATATCTTTATTTATCAAGATCATATATTTTTCTTCTACTTTTTCCAAAACATCTATTTTCGTAACTGTATTTTCTGTTTCTTCTTTTTTTGCATATGAATATATTTTTAAATTGTGATATTTTTTCCTTTTTTGTCTTTCCTATAATATATATATAAAAGTAAAATTCACTGAAAGAATTTTAAACTTCACATTAATCATTGATTTCATTTAATTAAATTTAATATTATCAGATGATTAAATTACTCATTAACGCTCTTTATCATATAATTTATGCATATACTTAAAATAATTTTATAATAATATTTTAAATAATTTTATGGTTTTTTTATACACATTTTGTGGTATAATTTAGATACTATAATAATTTGATTTAATTTTATTTATTACTTAAATTCAAATCTTATAATTTAATATACTTTTGTTTTTAATATAATTTTATTAAAATCTTAATTACTATCATAGATACTTACAATTTAGAAGTTACTATTCAGTATACTCTGTTTTTGAATTTGATTTTATTCAATATACTATTATGGATATACTATTATTATTATTATTATTTTAATTTTTCTTACCAATAATGATTTTTCTAAAAATATATATTTTAATGTTTATTATTTTATTTAATTTTAATATATGTTATAAATATATAAATATACAAATATTATAATATAAACATTTAATTTTATTTTTATTTTTTATTGAATATTATATTATTCTTATTCTCAATTTTATTTACTTTTTGAAATCAGTTACATTACAATATTTTTTACAAGTAAAAATAGTAATTATCTTTTAATATGCTTCTAAATATTTTAAAAACTCAAAATATTAACGTAAATATATATATATATATATATATATATATATATATTATATTTATATGAATATAATAAAATAAAATCCGTGGGAGTTTAAAATCTAGAATTTTTGATAAGATAATTTATTTTTAAGAGATTGAAAATAAGCATTGCCCTACTGAATCAATAAAATCATAGTATTTAACTAGTTAATGAGTATATCTTAGTTAGTTAGTAACCCATGTTGAATTGTAGAAAAACCATATTTAACTTATTTAAAAAAATGATATAAAAGAATGATTACTCTATTTATGTTGTAATTTGTGATTTTTATGAAATAATTAATTAATTTCCCCATGGGTTTTTTTTTTCTTAAATAGTTGAAATAATTATTCCAAATTCGTTGAAATTTGTGAGTACTGGTACTAAGCGCCTAAGCGGTGACTTTCCAAGGCTTGTGTTCAAAAGTTCAACACATCGAAATCGTTTTCTCTCTGAGCATTCGCTATATCACTTCAACTCTGCATTTGAGTGAGTGCCTCCACCTTTCTCTTCGATTTTCCAAGTTGTGTGCAATCAAAACGAGATTTTCGCTTATTTTACTCTATTCTCCTGCAGAATCTCAATTGGGGTGTTTTGCTGCCATATATTTCAATAGAAAAAGGGGATTTGTCTGCAAACTTCGTCATGGTAAGCTTCCTTCTTCATTTTTCCAGTGAAACATTGTCAGAGGTTCAATTTTTAATGGGTAAAATTAAAAACCAAACCCGTTCACCATTTTTTTTCTTTTTCTTTTTTTGTGTTCGGTGGGTTTGGTTCTCGAAGGGGCATGGTGAATACTTTATACCCAATTGTTTCTATGACTTTAGCGTTGTGCTGTGTATTTATTTATTTATATAGTTGCTAGCTAGACTGTGTAATGCAACTAATTTGTTTATCAGATCTTCTAGTATCAAACTAGATAAGTTTTTATGGCTGAACTGCAATTCCATGTAATTTGTTTTTTGTTTTATATGGTTGGGATTTTATTTTCCCCCCTGTTGTTTGTCATTTGTTTCGATTTCATTTGCTTGTGTTTTCTGGTTTGTTGTTGTTCTCAGGAGGTATTCAAAAGGGCCATAATACAGCCTGGGCCACCGGAAAGTTTTGCTTTGAGGACCGTTCAAGAAGTAATTAAGCCTCAGGTACGTGTAATATTGTGAAAATTTAACTCCTCTACTGTACTTGGTAATGAACATTGTGGAACTAGTTTGTAAAATTATGGATGTAATAATGATTTGAGCTCTTTATTCTAAGAGTACCTTAGCAGTGGTGGCTATAGAATTGATTGTGTCTGTTAGTCTGATTATTAGTTCCTTGTTTTTTCTCTTTCTGAGGGGCAGTGGTGGTGGCTGGGTGTGGGGTGATGTGTGAATGGTTCAAAAACGGAAGAAATTTGTATTTAAGGCACTGTAAGAAGAGAGGGGAGGGACTGTTGATTCATAGTAGTCAATCCCAAATAGTGGCATGGAGCAACCAACCCCAAAAATGCTATAACAGGATAGTGGGATGACTGCCCTTTTGAACCGTAAACCTTATACTACACCTGTATATATGCTGAAAAATAAAGAAAAAAAAATACATAAAATTAAAGGGAGGTCATTGTTGTTTAACTGGTTGAGATTGAAGACAGAAGAGAAGAAAGAAGTAGATAATAGGTTGAAATGGCAGTGGGTAGGCAACAGCAGTGACTAAATCTCTGGAAATTGGTTGGAGACAAGATAGATCCCTGCCAAGCAGTGAGAACAGAGCCGGGAAATACTGAAAATTGGCCAGAAAATAGCTACACAGCGGTCTGTGATGGTGAGTAGAAACTGGTGGAGGAGTAAGTGCTGTGTAGAGGGTAGGGGTGCACGAACAAATGTAAGGGAAACCAGAGCTGGAAGCAAGTAAACTTGAAAGCAAGTCAACTTGAAAACCTGTCCAATTTTCCAATTCCTCCCCCCTGCCCCCCAAAAAAAAACAAAAAATTTGAACCGACACTTTGGGCAGGGGTGAAATAATCTTCGGCCCCATATATAAACTAGCAGCTGCGGAGGCAATAAACTGCTGCAATGACAGCTTTGAATCATGCCCCTAACCCGTCAGTCGTCACAGTTCTGGCACAGCACAATAGAGTGCTATAGTGCGTTATTAACTACTCTGTTGATTGCAGAAGGGTTTTGGGTTATATGATATCTATAGCTTTAGTTGTGAATAAGAGTATATGTTTGTCTTTGTCTTTTGACTTGCCTTGTTAATCTGTGATTCCATTCCATTTTTTTTTTTGCTCAGCAAAGATATTATATTATATAAATATGTGAAAAATACAAGTATAACATATAAAACTATACAACCTATCAAACAAAACAGACCAGAACTGTAGTTTTCATGTGATTTTATTAACCGCTGTAGCTAATTAAATTGAGTTGTGTGACAGAAACAAACGAAATTGGCCCAAGATGAGAACCAGTTCCTAGAAAATATTCTACGTATGCTTCTTCAGGAGTTTGTGGTATGTCTAACTGTTGCCCTTGTTCCTACATTGGTCTTTTATTTTTTCTGTGCCTGTTGAATGTATAATAACAATCGAATTCTACTTAAAAAAAAATTCTTGTAAATTACCAATGAGAATGCTCATGCCGTTTATCCATCATGAATGGTGCTTTTTAGGATTTTTTCCCCTATGGTATGCTTTTTATGCTTGATATTTATGGGAATGGAAATTTAATATACTTTCATTTTTACAACAGGAATTTTATTCCGTTAATTAAATGCACAAGAACTAAAAAGCATTATGCTTGTTAGAAAACAAGATTTCAAGCGAGTGATGGAAAAACAGGACATTTAGACAGAGAGAATATTAAAATTCACTAACTACTTGGACTGTCTGTGACACAAAACGCTGTCTTTATTCTCATATTTATACTAATACTATGACTACCAAATGACACTTATACCTATACTTTGTTTGCCTACAATAACTACTCACTTAATCCCAAAGAGCTTTCATATCATTATACTATATTCTTAACACAAATCCTCACACTAGAAGCTTACTAGGATTTCAACATGTTAAGAAAAGTAACATCAATAAAGCTAGCAAATCAGGATTCCTATGTTTGTTGCATTTGCAGCCTGAGTTATACTACCATGACATCAACGTGGGAAAAAAATAAAATTAAAATCATTAAGTCACCCAAAAATTCCAAAAACACTTAACTTTCCTTGAGTTTCTCATAGTAGTAATCAAGTAACAAATTTACCAACATAGGCTCATTTTCTTTCTTTCTATTTTTTTATTTATAAAAGAAGAAATTTGTTATGACGAAGGAAGGAATATTACACAGGGCTTAAAATAAAGAAAACAAAATAGTTTATATTAAGGAACAAGACTAGCAATATGTTTAATTTTACTCAATAATAAAGTGTTATAAAAATTGCGTAAGATAATATGTTGAAATTATAGTGTCAGTGTGTTGTTAGAATTTCTTTGAAGAACAATGGACATCAATGTAGTAAAGCTATCCAACCCTTAACATATTTGTAAGACAATGTGCTTTATACCACATGTAAGACAAATGTCTAAAATATTCCCAAAACAACTGCTTATCTAATGAGTTATGCTACACCCAAACGCAACAAAGTGTATCCAAAACCAGTAAATATGGTCAGCAAAAACTGGTCCAAGTATTTTCTTTTTACTCTTTTTCTTTGTATTGAAATGTTATTGAATTGTATCGTATGGAGTGTATCTAGGCACTTTATTGACTCATATAAAGTGAACTCTTAACTAAAAGATTGTTTTAAGAAACATATTTTCAGATATGGGCATATCTAATGCTGTTGTTCTTCTCCTTTCTCTGTTGCATTGTTGCCTTGGTCATGTCTAACTATGATCTGAATTATTTTGCTTGTACTTTGCTTCAGTCAGCAGCGGTACAGTTTGGGGAGAAAATTATGCAATTTGGCCAATCGATTGATTCTAGAGAAACAACCCAGGGCCACATTCCTCGCCTTCTTGGTCTGTGCACCATTTTCACTTATCAGAAAACATTCTTTCTAGTGCTTTACATTAATTTGTTCTTATATTTTGATGTAGCGTATGTTGTGCTCTCCTACAAGGATTTATTTTTAATTATAGGAATTTGTGAACTTCCATGTTTTTGTTTTGCTTAAAGTAAAATGAGGGAGATGTTTTGAACTAGAAGCATATAACTTTTTTGATGGTTTGCATCGTTGAGAATCTGGTAGTTTGGTCTTTCCGAAGGAATCTATTTAAAGATTCTTATTTGCTTACATTTTGAAAATCTATGTTTTAATTGTGGGTTTTATTTTGGTCATTAACTTTTACATTCTAATCCTATTTTGTCCTTTTAGGAATGCTTTAATTAGTTATAGTTACATCTTAAATGTATAGTCCTATGTTTCTCTCCTATTCATGTTGTATGTGGCTTTTGCTTTTCAGATATCGTGCTATATCTTTGTGAGAAAGAACACATTGAAGGTGGTATGATTTTTCAGCTGTTGGAAGACTTGACAGAAATGTCAACAATGAAAAACTGCAAAGATATTTTTGGGTATATAGAGAGTAAGCAAGATATATTGGGCAAGGTATATTTCTCAGTTGTTTTTAGCTCTTTGTGCTTGTCTATTTCATTATTTATTGCATAAGTACTTTATCATGACCTGTATTTCTCTGGAATTTGTGTTTGCATGACATACAGCAAGAACTTTTTGCTCGAGGAAAACTTGTGATGCTGAGAACCTGCAATCAGCTTCTTCGTCGATTGTCAAAGGTACATTTGTTACAGATTTAAATAAAAAAAGTTAGATTTTGACTAATAACCATCTCTAAATATACTATGGGCCCATTTATTACAGATTTAAATAAAAAAAGATTCTGATGTAAAACAATTTAGTGATTTTTTTTAAAAGATGTTTAAGAAAAGAAAAAGCTAATTTATGTTTGTTTACAATCATAAAAATCACTTTTTGGAAGAGAGAAAAAACTTAAACAATGTTTGAAAAACCTTTAAAAGTGAGTATTTTCTTAAAAATGTGTTTTTATAATGAAAAAAGCTGTAACAAATGGATCCTACATTATTCCTGCTTCTTTTAGATATACATTTCAACTTTGAGTGCTCTTTTTGTCTCCTATTTTCTCCCTTTACTTTTTTTTTTTTTCCAATATTCACCTGGGAGTGAATGGTGGCATGTATTGTCTGCTCATTTGGGGGTAAACGAGGACATTTGCATAAGAGTTATCATCTAAATATGATCCAATTTTTATTTGATGACATTTTTATAGATTATAGAGCATCTGTCAGTGTTTGCAATCACTATGTTTACTGGAGAATTTTTTATGACATGAATTGCTGCCTGAATCACATTGGTAGTACATGCAGACAAACGATTGAAATAGAAAAAACTAGGCTGATTATTACTTATAGAATAATATCAATTAAAAGATGAAGTCCCTAAACTTATTTTGAATTTTCTATAATTCTATATCCCTTGCTGTGATCTGTTTTTGGTTCCATTGTGGTTTGAATCATGTGGCTGCTGCTGTCCCTATTCTAGCGCTTGCTTCTATATTTCCTACTTTTAGACTTGTTTGGAAACCTAAATATGTATGTCTTCCTGTCAATGATCATTCTGGCAGCCCAGAGGTTCATACCAGTGGTGAATTTTCTTACACCGAAGAATCATTTAGAAGACATTGTTTTTTTGTCATCAATGAGTCATATGATGATGAATTGGTTATATTCATACCATCACATGATGCAGTGTGCAATTTAATTCCTTGCAAGCAAAGGAATAGCATGGTGTTTTTGGAAAATTAGAAAACAGGATATCTTGGTAAAAATACTTCTAGTTTGGGAACAATTAACCACTATAGTTGTTTACTATTTTATTAAATCAGTTAGTTGTTAATCATTAACCACTGAATTTTTTAAAATTGAACATTGCTGAATGTCCACCGACCCCAATTAGCTTGGGTTAAAGGTGTTGTTGATGTTGAACATTACTAAATGAATGTAGACTGAGGCTCCCTCCAATGCAGAGCTTGGGGAGGTCATCTGTACATAAACTTTGCTTCTATGTGAGGATGGACTGTTTCCCTTATTTTGGGGGAGGAGAGGTGCTAAGACTGAATTTCACATGGGGGTGTGGGATTTAAATGCCTGCATTGAAAGTAAAAAATATACTCAGTTGGAGCTTAGTGTCCCTGGTTCCTTTTTTTTTTTTTTCTCCAGCTTCCTTGCTTTTTGATAAAATACACACTCTCCCATCTCTTGATAGGATACTTTGCATAATCAATGAACCAAATCATATTGTCACAATGGTTTGAATTGTTTGCTGCTTTCAAGGTAAGGAAAAAAAATGATATGCCGTTAGTTTGTTGCTTCTTGGATGGTAGAGACATCAACTATCCACGGTTCTATATATTGAAAATTTTGGAGTTAACAAACAGATATCTTTATCCTTTGTTCCATTCTTGTAGGCTGTAGCGATAGGATAAACTGTTCATTTGTCGAGCTTTATAGTATTGAATGAGTATTGTTTAAGTCAGGTTTGCAGGGTATCCATATTTCTGTATGAAGAAATCTCTTCATTTGTTTTTTCTTTTCATGACAGTCATAATTCGATATGTTGTTTTTTGATGTTACAGGCAAATGATGTGGTCTTTTGTGGAAGAATTCTCATGTTTCTAGCTCATTTCTTTCCGTTATCAGAGCGATCAGGTATAGTTGTGTGAAGCCTATCTTCCCATTTGGTTTCAATTTCCTTTTCTTGAGTCCCCCTTGTCACTGATGTTTTTGATAAACATTTGCAGCCTTAAATATCAAAGGAGTGTTTAACACATCAAACGAAACAAAATATGAAAAAGAACCCTTGGAAGGTACATCCTTGCTTATTATTTTAGCTTGCTTAATTGCCATTCTTAATACATTCTTATTAATACAAGGTTTATTATATCATTCCAGCTAATAATTTATTTTTCCTCACTTTACAGGCATATGTATTGATTTCAATTTTTATCAGACTTTTTGGGGTCTACAGGTAGGTCTTCAATGAAACTTTAGTTCTGAAGTTGGAAAGAGGTCTCTTCCATTTTCTTAGGTTGAAGCTTGTCTTGCTATTTGACACTACCTATTTGACTTGCTTTGCAATGTCATATTTATAGTATGATCTTATCATAAATACAACCAAATCATCAAATCAAAGACTGCATTTACGACTTCCTTCTTTCTAATCATTGAGGGGAGGGTCTTTAATTCTTATGTGCTCTTTGTCATAATTTGATGCTTGTACTTTTGTGTCATCTGTAATGGGTTTATTCGTTGCACATTCAGAGGGACTGGATATGTATGCATATTTTTGTTATTGTTGCTGTTACAAGAATTCCTGATCCATTTTTTATGTTTATTCTCTGTTTCTTCAAAAAATTCTTCTATCTTGACAAAATCTGAAATTCATGGATGGTCCTTGTTTCTGTAAGAAAGTTACAAAATGGTTACACTTGAGATTTTAGAACTCTAGGTATTTTAGTGTTTATCACTCAGCCAAAAGACTTTTATATATATAGACACAAGGTCATAGAGTACAAGACAAGAAAGGGTGCAGACTGCACCCTCTGAATACAGCAGAGAAAAAGAAAAGAAAAGAACTGACAGTACAAGCATAAAGAAATATATAAGTACATATACAAAATCCCAAAAGACATATTAGTTCTAACACTCCCCCTCAAGTTGGAGCATATAAATTGTATGCTCCACGCTTGGAACATATGAAATCAATCTGAGGCCACCTTAAGTATTTTAGTCAAAATATCTGCAAGTTGATTATTTGAGCTGACAAACTCTAGCAATCTCCTTGGACAACAACTTCTCTCTCCCAAAATGACAGTCAATCTCTATATGTTTGGTTCTCTCATGAAATCTGGATTAGAGGCACTATGGAGGGCTGCCTGATTATCACAATATAACTTCATTGGCTTAACTTCACAGAACTTTAGCTCTTGAATAAGTTGTTTGATCCACCCTAATTCACATGTGACTAAAGCCATAGCTCTGTATTCCGCTTCTGTACTTGATCTAGCAACATTATTCTGCTTTTTGCTCTTCCAAGAGACAACATTTCCTCCAATAGATACACAATATCCTGTAGTTGAGCGTCTATAGGACACCCTGCCCAATCAACATCACAATATCTTGAAATTTGAGTGTCTCCTTTATCTTCATACAATAGTCCCTGTCTTGGAGTCTTCTTGATATACCTAAGGATACGAAGAACAAAATTTCATTGATCAACATGAGGAGCTTGCATAAACTGACCAACAATTCCCACTGCAAAAGAAATGTCAGGCCTGGTAATTGTAAGGTAGATAAGTTTCCCAGCTAATCTTCTATATTTCGAATATGATTCACCTTGATCTGCCATTAACTTTTGATTTGGATCCATGGGACTATCAATGGGTCTACAGTTAATCATGCCCATCTCTTCCAAAATATCCAAAGCATACTTCCTTTGTGAGATAATAATGCCTTCCTTGGTTTGAGCTACTTCTGAAGTACTTTAGGCGGCCAAGATCCTTGGTCTGAAAGTGACTAAACAAATGTTCTTTCAACTGGGAGATTTTAGAATCATTATTCTCTGTAATCACTATATCATCAACATAAACAACCAAGTAAACACATGTACTAGGGGAAGTGTGTCAATAAAAAACAAAGTGATTTGCTTCACTCCGTTTCATCCCAAAACTCCGTACATGACTAAATTTTCCAAACCAAGCTCTTGGAGATTGTTTAAGCCCATAAAGAGATAAAAGAAGTTTGCAAACCAAACTAGACTCCCCCGGAGCAACAAACCCAGGAGGTTGCTCCATATAGATCTCCTCCTCCAACTCACCATGAAGAAAAGCATTTTGAATGTCTAAGTGGTGAAAAGGCCAATGACGAATGGTAGCCGTGGCAAGAAAAAGGCAAACAGTATTGATTTTGGCCATAGGAGAAAAAGTATCCCCGTAATCAAGACCATATATCTGAGTGTAACCTTTTGCACTAATCGAGCCTTAAGATGATCAATTTAACCATTAGGATCAACCTTGACAGCATATACCCACCGACAACCAATTGCCTTCTTCCCAAGAGGAAGAGGAGCTAACTCCCATGTACCATTATGTTCAAGAGCCTGCATCTCAAAAATCATGGCTTGTTGCCATCCAAGGTGAGCAAGTGCTTCATAGACCATTTTGGGAACAGTAGCAGAAGACAAAGAGGAAACAAAGGAGAAGTATGAAGGAGACAAATGATGGTAGCTCAAGTAAATTGGATGAGGGTTTCGAGTAAACCAAGTACCTTTTCAAAGGGCAATAGGCCAACCTGAGTCTACATCAGGAGAAAGTGATGATGGAGAAGGATCCGCTGTAGGATTAGCTGAGGAAGAAAGACATGAATCAAGAGAATATTCTTGCACTATGGAACTAGCTCTTCGTGTCCTACTCTGGGATGTAGAAATAGAAGATGGAGATAATTCAGCCTGATGATTGACTGGAGAGATGGGCTGAATTTCTCCTTGATTGGATGTTGTATGAGTAGGAGGTACCACTGGATGAGATAAGGAATAGGAAAAACCTGTTGTATAGAGTTGGACTCCTGTTTGGAGAAGAACATGGTTTCTTCAAAGAAGGTAACATCAGCTGATATGTAGTATCTCCTGGTGGTTGGAGAGTAACATTTGTATCCCTTTTGAAGGCGTGAATAACCAAGAAACACACATTTGATAGCTCTTGCTAAGAGCTTATCAAGACCTGGAGAAACATCATGAACAAAACATGTACAACCAAAGACTTTGGGAGAAACATGCTAGAAGGGTTCATTAGGAAAGATATTTGAGTGAGTAATTTTATTATCAAGAGACGAGGAGGGCATCCAATTTATTAAAAAACAAGCAGTGAGGATTGCATCACCCCAATGGTGAATAGGGACATTTGCATCAAGCAATAGGGTTCGTGCAGTCTCAACTAGACAAGAAAGCGTGCAGACTGCACCCTCTGAACAAATGGCTATAGCTGAGAAAAAGAAAAGAACAGACAGTACAAGCATAAAGAAATATATACGTATGTATACAAAATGCCAAAAGACATATTAGTTCTAACAGTTACTTCTTTTGGCAAGTACTCTAATAATTTTTGAGACAATCATAAAATATTAAGCTTGAAATTTTTAAAGAAATTAAGCAAGTGGATGAAGTACATTGTTTTGAGATGTGTCTTTAAATGGCAAAGTTTATAATGAATGGTTCTCATATTAAAGCCACAGTATACCACTTTTACTTAAAAAAATGTTAAAACAAGTATGTTTGATCAGTCTTATTTTATTTGATGCAGGAATATTTTTCTAACCCTACTTCCATCAGTCATGCTCCGGCAAAGTGGCAGAAATTTACCTCGAGTTTGTCGGTAATCCTTTGTTTCACAGTTTCTTGTTTGTTTGTGTGTGCATGCGGTTTTTTCTCAAATTTGATATCGCTTTGTTTCTTTTTTTTCTTTTTTTACATCGAAATTTTTGTTGGACAAAGGTTGTATTGAATACATTTGAAGCCCAACCTTTGAGTGATGAAGAAGGAGATGCTAATAATTTGGAGGAAGAGGCAGTTAATTTTAGCATAAAATATCTTACAAGCAGCAAACTAATGGGTCTAGAGGTAAGGAGTTTGACTAAGTCTTGATGCTTACAACTAAAAATGCATGCTCAATTTTCATTTAAGATGTTCATGTCCTGACTCAAGATCCCCTTTGTTTTTGTTTCTCTTTGTTGGTGGAATTCCTAAAAGTTAAAGGATCCAAGTTTTCGACGTCATGTTCTTGTACAGTGTCTTATATTGTTTGATTACTTGAAGGTAATAGTTTTTTAAAGATTAATGTCGCTCTGATGTATATTTTACGCAATCTATATGAGCTGATGGCTACAACTTCATTTGCTTTAAGGCCCCTGGAAAAGGTGACAAGGATTTGCCATCTGAAAACATGGTCAGTGCTGCCTCCATGAACTATTTAGATTATGCAGTATATACTGTATTGTCTTCAGAGTTATATTTATACTTTTGGCTATAAAAGTCCAATAATTGTCTTTCTAAGTGCTCACTATTTGCTATTATTGCCTTTCTTGACGTGATCTATACTATTTCTCCTAAATTACTCCTATAAAATATGTCTAGATTTATTTCTTGCTTTTATAATTGAAGGTGTGCCCTTCCTTGCTTGAATCCTACTGGAGTACATATCATAGTTATTCTTTCTTCTTTTCCTATAAGAAGCTTATAACAGGGTTTACTGTGATGTTGTGTTGTCTTAGATGACCACATCTCATCTTTATTTATAATGCAGAAATCAGAGTCAGTATTGATTACATATCAATCAATTACTGATTATTAGGTACTTACATATCAATCAGAATCATAAGTTTCTATGTAATAATAAATACATGATAATGTAATGATAAATGTAATTTAATACTCCCTCTCAAGCCTGTCACATGAATCGAGCTTGTTACAAATGTGGTCAACCCGATAGAAATTAAAGGCTGTTCACCGGAGATGTGTCACGTCGTGTGTGAACTTCACTCACCAAGGCCCTGTGTGGGGCTGTGTGCAACGGTGTTTTGAGTTGGCTGTGCACGTGGATGGCGTGGTGGTCTTCAGCAGTGTTGTCAAATAGTAGCTATCGGGGCACTATCACGCTATAGCGTAACAGGCTTTAGGGAAAACGCAATCACGACGGCGTTGGGTTCATTAGTTCATTCTGAAAGAAAGGAAATCGGGTCAGGTGTGGATTCAGGTAGCGTCTGCAGTCTGCGCGGATCTTGTGTCTCCATTAAGAAATTGCAGAGCACAAAAGTTTCTCAGCTGTTATAGAGCAGAGTCGATGTAGTTTCAGATTTAGGGTTCCCATGAAGGAGATGATTGATGTTTGGGCTTGTGGGTCTTGGACAAATTTGGCTCATGTGCCTTTTTAAAACATAATAAAGATTCAGATTTTTTTTTTTGTTTTATTCTATACTAACACTCACGTGAGTTTTTAAACTATGGAGTTGGAGTCAAATGTGACTTGGGCTTTCTTATTTTAAAATAGGCCCAATGTAGCTTTATTTATTTCTATTGCATTCAACCTTTGAAGATCAATGCCACTTAAACATCTCTACGTAAACCCTTCCTCCCAAAACTCAGAATCCTTCTACGACATGCTGTTGTCGTTGCCATATTCCATATGTAACTTAGTCATCTCTGCCTCGCTCCCCAGAGTCCAGCCTTCTCCATTCCTTTACTAGGACTTCTTTAGTATTTAGCTCTTTTTTTAATGTTTCCAACATATTTTGTCTTGCACAATTTAACTTTTAAGTTAATATTATGTCAATGTTTATCCATCTTATTTTTGTTTGTAATATAGCTTAATTTTTTTATACATATTTAATTGTTATATATATATATATATATATATATATATATATAAATATATATCTATATATTATATTTCAACTGCTATGCTGCTTCCGCTACTTGCCCGGGACGCTATCCACTATACGCTATAGCAGACTTTCAGCTCATTGCAATTTTCCGTGATCTGCTGTTGACAACACTAGTCTTCCGCGATTGTGATGTGTACTGTTCATCCATGAAAAAAGTAAAAAGATCCTCCGGGGATGCCTTGAGTCGGAGGGAGAGAAGTCAGTGTGACACTGGCTGGAGTTGTGTCACGCGTCGTGTGCGTGAACTTAACGCGTTAGGGCCATGCACGGAGTCACGTGCAGTGTTTGGTTTGAGTTGGTTGTGCATGTAGACGGCATGAGGGTCTTCTGCGATAGGTGACTGTGGTCGAAGGTGAGCTCCGAGGAAAAGGTGTCGGGAAGTCTGTCAAAAGGGGGGGCAAAGAAGCCATGATAAACGAAAACAGAAACACAAAATGTGATTAAAACAAAGTGCAGAAAATAAGGTCACTAGCAGAAAGGTCCACTAGGGACAGTATGTCCTCTGTGGAGCACAGGTTTCATTATTCCTCTCTCAAGAAGAACCTAAGCTTCATATAACAGGGTTTACTGTGATGTTGGATTGTCTTAGATGACGACATCTCATCTTTATTTATAATGGAGAAATCAGAATCAGTATTGATTAGATATCAATCAATTACTGATTATTAGGTAATTACATATAAATCATAATCATAAGTTTCTGTGTAATAATAAATACAAGATAATGTAAAGATAAATGTAATCTAACTAAGTTTTTCATCAAGTAAGAAACAGCAGGAAACAGGAGCATAGGATTAGAAATCTTCTTTGTGCTACTAAAGTATACTAAAAAAGAAAGAAAGAGAAAAATATTAAGCTGGAAAGAGAAATCCAATCATATTATACATATCTATAAATGTTTGTGGACGCAGCAATGGCCATCAGAAACTCCCTTCAGTGTCTCTTCTCTGAACTAGAAACTGCTGTTTTGATTGAAGTGGTTTTGTTTACATGTAACCTTGGACTGCATATTTCCTTATTTAATTCAGAAAGAAGAGATTACATCATGGGAGGAACGTGTTAAAAAACTTCTTGAACTGACACCACCAAAAGGGACAGAATTTCTTCACAAAATTGAGCATATATTGGAACGAGAAAAAAATTGGGTGAGTATCTTCCTTAAACTCTTTCTCCCTATGTTCTCTTGCTTTCTTGCTCAAAAACATGTGGTTGCTATTTATCATTAAACGTTAATATTAGTTTTAGTATTTAGCTAAATATAATCCCATCCTGTCTTTTTAGGTGTGGTGGAAACGTGATGGCTGCCTCCCATATGAAAAACAACCTATAGAGAAGAAAGCAGTACCAGATGGGCCCAAGAAGCGGTATGTTGTTAACTGACAAAATGTTTGTCATGTGATAAGGGTTTTAGATTAAGGATTAGAAATCTTTCAGAATCTCCAGGAAGATAAAAAAAAAATTATTTGCTCATTTCTTTACGTCTTTGTTTCTGAATTAAATAAATACTAGTTATTTATACATGGATGTTGCAGACTTGCAGAGTAGCCAATCGTATGCCAGTTTAAATTGGGGAAGTTTATTTCTGATTAATTGAAACTCACTCTGGTTCGGTGGTTACATGCAATATACACTCCCACACCTGATGGCATTATTTCAATGTTGCTAGTTTTGGCTGGGCTAAAACACACCCATACTTTTGAGCTGCCATGGAACAGAACTTTACTAAGGACCTTCTCATAGGTTTTTTTTTTTTTTTTTTTTTTTTCGGGGGCAAGTGGGGGTGGGGGGATGAGAATTCTGTTTTGATTTGTAATTATCTACTTATATAAGATGTGGTGTTTAGGATAATAAACATATTTAAAGATTTAAAGGCTAGAAACATAGAGGGAATGTATGTGTTCAATTTAAAAACTACTTCTGTGTAGAGGGTAAAGAAAATTTATATTGTTCGCAACAAAGAAATCCACTTCTGGTTAAAGGTGACAAATGGACAGAATATAACTAGTCTAAGGCATGTGAAATTCTTTTTGTAGATTTATTATTATTATTATTATTATTATTATTATTATTATTATTATTATAATGTATATGTCTCGCTTACATTGTTCTATCTTGCTATTTGCAGTAGGCCAAGATGGAGATTGGGTAATAAAGAACTGTCTCAGTTGTGGAAATGGGCAGATCAAAATCCGGTATGTTACTCTTTACAGAAGCTGTGACTAGTTTTCAACATGCAATGCCTTTCTGTAGAAGTTAGTGATTGTGGATGCTGAACACTAGGGTCATGAATGAGTAGATATTGTCTTGACATTCTGTACTTTATCATCAAAGCTCCCTTGTAATATGTTTTGAATTGGTCTGTCAAAACCCATCACAAGCTGTCTAGATATTCCGCTTTCCTGATGATAGTTCATTCAAGTGAAATCTAGCTGATAGGACACCAAAAACAGAAACCACTGTAAGTGCTATTCAATTTAAAAGAACTGAGCTGAAGCTCTTGCAAGGACAAAACCAGAGCCTTGGGCTCCTCAGCATGATATTCTCTGTCAAAATCAACTTTAACCCAAGCTAATTGGGGTCGGTGGTAGATGAACCTAATGATAGATACGAGAAGGTTGAAAAAAAAAGGGGGAAAGGAGGGGGGAGATGAAAATGAAAGAGACTAAAAAAGGATCATCTGGAACATAAAGATAACAATGGGTCTAATCCTCCGCCAAACTTATAGCTTTTCTCCATTTTGTCCTAAGACACACCGTCCGTCAATCTATATCTCACTCCATTAAGTTTTGTTTAACTACTTTTTCCCAGGTAAGTTTCGGTTTACCTCTACTTCTCTTTGTATCGAGCTTTTGGTAACAAACTTTTGTTCTTACTGGAGCATCCAAGGGCCGTCTCATTACATGCCAAAATCACCTCAATCTATATTCCCTCATCTTTTCACTCACCGGTATTATTGCTACCTTTCGTCGAATATCTTCATTTCTTATCTTATCCATCTTCGTATAACCACACATCCAGCCTAACATTCTCATTTTTTCTACCCCTATTTAATGCTTATCATGCCTATGTGCTGGCCAACATGAAGTTCTATTTAACATTGCAGGTCTTACAGTTGTTCTATAAAATTTTCCTTTTATCTTAAGAGGAATTTTGGAGTCACACAACCACCCAGATGTACTCCGCCATTTTATCCACCTTATTCTGATTTTATGATTTACATCCTTATCAATCTCTTCACCTTTTTGCAAAATTGATCTCAGGTATCTAAAAACATATTTCTTGAGTACATCTTGACCAAGTAGATACTCGGGGTCTTGATCATCTCCTCTTACCAATAAAATTCACATTTCATATGCTCAGTCTTGCTTCGGCTTAACGTGAGTCCTTTAGACTCTAAAGTGTTTCTCCACAATTCAAATTTCTTATTAACACCGTTTTTGGTCTCATCAGTAAGCTCAATATCATCTGCAAAAAACATAAATCACGGTACTTTCTTTTGAATATCTTTTGTTAGTTCATCGATCACTAAGACAAAGAGATAAAAACTAAGAGTCGAACCTTGGTGTATACCTACCGTGATAGGAAAATAACTTGATGTTCCATTACAAACTTTCACACACGTGATAGCTTCATCATATATATCCTTGATTGCATATTGATAAGAACCTTGAGAGAACCACACCACAAAAGCTAGCTATTGTAGTTGGAGAGCCCAAGGCCCTATAAACCCCACACTAGAATCCGATACTTCCAATGTGGGACTCCAAGTCCCATACCTTGCAATTGGATCCTAACACATTTACATACTTCAATAATACTTTTTTCTTTTCAAGAGCCCACCATAAAACTTTTCTTGGGACCTTATCGTATGCTTTCTCAAGATATATGAACATCATATGTAAGTCTTTTTTCTTTTCTCGATATCTTTCCATTAATTGTCGCATCAAGAAAATGACTTCCATGATACATCTTCCTGGCATAAATCCAAATTAATTTACAGAAACCTTGGTTTCTCTCCTCAAGCGATGTTCAATAACTCTCTTCCACAACTTCATAGTATGACTCATAAGCTTAATGCCTCTATAATTAGAACAATTCTGGATATCTTCCTTGTTTTTGTAAATAGGCACAAACATACTTTTCATCTAAGCATTAGATATCTTATTTGTTTGAAGAATCTTATTGAAAAGATTAGTTAGCCATTTTATTGCTACATCCCCCAGGCCTTTCCACACTTCAACAGGAACGTCATCAGGTCCCAAAACTTTATTGTTCTTCATCCTCTTCAAAGTATCCTTAACTTCATGTGTATTAATTTTGCGTACAAATCTTCTATTCAAATCATCATAAGCATCCTCTAAATCTACCTCACTTTTATCGCGATCACCATTAAAAAGTTTGTTAAAGTTGTTCATCCATCTTTATCTTTTACTAAAAGTTTTTGATTTTCATCCTTGATGCATCTAACTTGGGTGAGGTCTTTACTCTTTTTATCCCTCATTTTTGCAAGTTTGTATATACCTTTTTTCACCATCCTTGCTCCTAAGATTTTTATACAAATTGGCGAAAACCTTGCCTCTAGCTTCCAGCACTGCTTTCTTTGCATATTTTCTCGCTAATCTAAACTTTTGCAAGTTCTCATCATTGAGACTTTTTTGCAAAGATTTAAAGCATTTCTTCTTTTGTTTAATTGCCTCATGCACCACTCCATTCCACCACAATGTTCCTTTGTAAAAAATCTGTTTCCTTTGCTTTTTCTCATAACCTTCCTTCCTAAATTTTGGATACACTTAGCCATCTCATTTCATATTTCATTTGCTTCTCCAACAGACTCCCACTATCCTTCACACAACATGCTTTTCTTGAACTCTATTTGTTTTTTTCTCCTTTAGCTTCCTTCATCTTATCCTTGGGTTTTGAACCATCTTCCTTATATTAAGTACTTTGCTGAAGCGAACCTCTAGAACTACCAACTTATATTGTGTAGCGACAACTCTCCAGGGTAGACCTTGCAGTCGATACAAGAATTTCTATCTTCTCTTCTAGCTATAAAGAAAACAATTTGACTACGATTTTGGCCACTATGATAAGTGATAAGATGGGACTTCCTTTTAAGGAAAAAGGTGTTCGCTAGCATCAAATCGTAGGCTAGTGCAACGTTCAAAATATCTTCTCCAGTCTCATTTCTCGTCCCATAACCAAAACTTCCATGAATTCTATCAAAATCGCCACTGCTTTTACCAACATGACCATTTAGGTTTCCTCCTAGGAAAATCTTCTCCTCTCGTGGTATCCCTCTCAAAACCTCATCCAAGTCTTTCCAAAATTGGTTCTTATCATTAGATTGCAGTCCAACTTGGGGTGTATACACTGTGAGGATATTTAAAATTAAATCATCCACTACAAGCTTAATCAGCATAATCCTGTCATCTTTCCTTTTGACATCAACGACTTTATCTCTAAAACTTCTAGCGATCATAATTCCCCATTTTGACTCTTGTTTATACCTGTATACCACAACTTGATACCGGTGTCATCCACTTCTTTGATCTTTTCTCCAACTCACTTAGTTTCTTACAAGCAAACAATATTAACTTTTCTTCTGGCAAAAACATTTGCTAACTCCCTCAGTTTACTTGTTAAGGTTCCTATGTTCTAGCTTCCCAATATTCCTACTACCTTCCTAACTGATTTGCCAACTCAGCTTAACAAATCATAGGTATTAGAATCTTACATTCATGATTCAAATTGTACGGTTAGATATGATTCAGTTAGTTACCAATTCATATCATCAGATGAATATTAAACGACCTTGAATCTTATGATGCATTAATGAATCGATTAAGTTGTATTTATTTATCATGATTCATGGTGTCACTAATGATGCACCTAGAGCAAAGTAACTTTTTCTATACATGGAACATTCTGCTGCTTTATGGCCCAGTATAGTTTGTTAGGCATGCTTTTATGTATCCTTCCATCAATCTGAGTAAAAGGAGAATCTCAATGAATTATCTATTGTCTTTGCGATGTTATACTTAGTTCTTATTCCCCATGGTTAAAAAACATTTCTTTATTTCCATTCTTTGGTCATATAACATGGATCGACTTTTTTCTATTATCAATTTACACTCAATTTTTCTGAATTACCAGAATGCTTTAACTGATCCGCAACGTGTTCAAACACCTTCAATTATGGAGTACTGGAAACCCTTGGCTGAAGATGTAAGCTTCCTTATTCTTTTGCAATGAGCATGTTGATTTTCGCTTCCTACCTTCAGACCCTGTTTAATATTTCAGGAGTGGTTATTATGAATTTTCCCCATTATTTTTTTATTTACTTTTCTCTCTCCTCATTTTACTGAATATTAAAATTCTTTGCATTTTTGAAATTACAGATGGATCCCTCTTCTGGAATAGAAGCCGATTATCATCACAAGAATAACAGGGTAATCCTCTGATTAAAATTTAATTTTGGATGGCAAAAGTGGTTTTATTTAAGAGAAAAGAAGGAAGGGAGAATTTTGAGAATTAGGTATCTTCAAAAATAACAAATACTAAAGAACAAGGAAACTACCAATATTTCTAGGCTGCCTATTCTCTCTTCATCTCAGAGATGGAAATTCCCTTGACAGTTGAAACAGCCATGAGTAGAATAGTGAAGACAACCAAAAATATAAGCATGTCCAAAAATACTTATTTTAGGAATTAGACATGTTTGGCTGCTACCTATTGCTCCGGAGTCTGTACTATCTATAGTAGCCATGGCTAAATGGCATGGAAGGTGGTGGATATGACATCTGCAAGGATGAATGGCAGCCAGAGGAGGAAAATTCCTCATCATTCTCTTATTTGTGATGTAATTTTATAGAGCACTGTGCCTTTTGACCTTGTCTGTCAATTAAAAATCTTATTAATTTGACCAAAGCATACCCTATGTCAAAGCATCTTTCATAAATAAATGCGTGACATGAGGATTAGCAGCTGTTCCAAGCTTCAACTTCACTAGAATAACCAGACTTTGGCAAAAATTACCTTTCATCCTTGACTTTTTTTTTTATGCATTCTCTCCAGCGATGTGATTTTTTGGACAGGGCCAAACAAAAGAATTTGGTTGGGGATATTTTATTTTCCCCAAATTGGTTTAGTCCAGCACTTAATGCTGGTTCACTAGTAGATTAAAGATCACCTTTTTCAACCATTTCTATGATCTCGCTCTATGATACATCCCTGATTTCACCAACGCTAGTGAGTGTGGTGAGAATTGCTGGTCCTATAAAAAAAAATCATAAAATCCAAACACGAATTTAACAGCCTTGGTCTCCATGTATATGTGGCTAAGAGAGGAATTAAAGCTGTTTATGGGTCAACTGGATCAGTTGAGTAACCAATGGTTTAGCCTCCAAATGGAATATGTTAAAAAGTATTGCACCTTCTGGTAACATCAAAATATCTTCTAAGTTTCCTCAGTAAAGCAACTTCGACCCAGTTGGAAATCGTTTTGATTAGCCATATTCATTCTACTGTTTATGTCTTTATCTCATAAGTTGCTTACTTTTTAATCTTAGATGATATACTGCTAGTGGAAACAGTAAAACATGTTAAGTATAAATTAAAAAATAATTTACAATAATTTTATTTGAAAAAAAGAAAAATGCAAATAACAGAATAAAGAATGCTCTTTGGGAAAAGAAGATAAAAGAAAAATTAAGAATAAAGCAAGGCCAGTGGAAAAACAAACATGAAGACAAAAGAGCTCTCCAATTACTCCACACCTACTAAAGAGTAAAGACATTCTTGTGAAACACCCTTATGCTGATTGCAAGTGGGGTACCACAACAGCGTCCTTATCTAGTAGCAAGTCTGAAGAGAAACATTTTAAATTAAAAATATGAGCATTTTGTCAAACCCAGAGTCTCAAAATCTCTGCATACGTATCATCTGGCCATAGAACAGGATTTAAATTAACAAAAGAAGTCTTCCAAATTTAGTGGGAGCATGTTTATTATCTGATGGTTAGCCTTCAACTTGAAAACATACATATTATATATCTATTTTTCTTTTCAATTCAGGTTTATTGTTGGAAAGGTCTTAGGCTTTCAGCACGACAAGACTTGGAGGGATTTTCTAAGGTATCAATGATTGTTTTAATCTGTAATTTATTCTGCTCATTTTCTTAGGTCCAATGATAATTGTATATTTTTTGGTTGCAGTTTACAGATCATGGCATTGAAGGGGTTGTCCCTCTAGAACTTTTGCCACCTGATGTCCGATCTAAATACCAAGCTAAACCAAATGACAGAAGTAAACGTAGTAAAAAGGAAGAAACAAAAGGCACTGCCCATCAAATTGAGGAAAATCAGGTTTATTCATTCAGATACACCTTTCATTTTTCTTTTTTAATTACATCAGCTCAAGAGAAATATCTTTTTATTGTTGGTACTGAGCAACACACAACAATTGAGAAAAATAGAAAGTGAGAAAGGGAAAGAAAAATAATACATAGTGTTTATCCTGGTTCACCCAATGTAAGTTACGTCCAGCTTTTCTCTATATTCTCCTCACACACTCATTACAGTGCACTAAGATTACAAGGAAATATATAGGCTTAGAAATCCTAAGCACCATAGCTATTCATGGGCCCAAGTCCAAACTACAAATAATAAACCCCAATGCGAGCGGCTTATCTTCAGAAGGCAAAGTATGAGCCATACCCAAAATTGTTCCACTTGGCGAATGCTTTACATGCTTCTTCAATCCCAATGCAGTTGTACACCATTCAAACTTCTCTGAACTCACTGCCTTGGTAAGAAAATCAACACTATTCTCCTTCGTGTCAACTTCTTCAGTATTACTACCTTGTCTTCAATCTTTTCTCTGATGAAATGGTACTGGATGCCTATGTGCTTGGTCCTCGCATGGAATCCTGAATTTTTAGCCAGAAATATAGCACTCTATCACACCCAACAGTCACATCTCCTTGTGTAAAGCCAAGCTCTCTACACAATCTTCAGAACCAAATAACTTCCTTGATAGCATGTGCCAAGGCCATGTACTCAGCCTCAGTAGTTGATAACGCAACTGTGCTTTGCCTCTTGCTCATCCAACTAACAACTCCACCAAATGAAGAAACAACATATCCACTAGTAGACCTTCTACTATCAATGTCACCTCCCCAATCAGCATCCACAAAGCACTCTAGCTCTAATGGTGGCTGTCCCCTTGAGTCTTTCACACCTTCATAGCATAACCCAAGGTCAGATGTACCACGAAGATAATGGAACACACGCTTCATTGCCATCCAATGCTCTTTTCTTGGCTTGGACATAAATCTACTCGATACTCATTGCTCGGGCAATATCAAGACGAGTACAAATCATAGCATACATCAAACTCACAACTGCACTAGCATAAGGAACTGATGTCATCACTTCTCTTTCTTCTTTAGTCTTGGGACACTGATCAGTTAATAACTTCAACCCTTTAGACATGGGAGTCAGCATCGGTTTACAATCAATCATATTGAATTTCTTCAGAACATTTTCTTATGTACTTCCTCTGACTCAACCATAACCTTCCTCTATGACACTCTCTTTTGATCTGCATGCCCAAGATCATACTTGCAGGGCCCAAATCTTTCATTTCAAATCCCTTTGCTAGTAGACCTTTTACAGCACTAGTCATCTTCAAACTGTTGCCAACAAATAGCATGTCGTCAACATACAAGGTTAGAATAACAAAGCTATCTTCTACCCTTTTCATGTAAACACAATGATCAACATCACAACGGTCAAAAATAAGTTTCAACACATAAGTGTCAAACTTCTGATACCACATCCTTGGGGATTGCTTCAGGCCATACAGAGACTTGTTAAGCTTGCATACAAGGTCTTCTTTACCTCTTACTATGAACCCCTCTGATTGCTTCATGTAAATAACCTCCTCCAAATCACCATGAAGGAATGCAGTCTTCACATCCAGCTGCTCCACCTCTAAGTCATAAGCAGCTGCCATAGATAAAACAAGTCTTATGGAATTTAACTTTGCAACAGGTGAAAATACTTCACCATAATCAACCCCTTCTATCTGTGAATATCCTTTTGCATCAGCAAGCTTTGTAACGTTCTATCTTCCCATTAGCACCAGTCTTCTTCTTAAACACCCTTACAACCAATTGCCTTTCAATCTGTGGATAGTTTCACCAAACTCCAAGTTTGATTGTTAATGAGAGTTCATCTCTTCTTTCATGGCTTCCTCCCACTGTTTGGCATCATCTGATTCCCTAGCTTGCTTTACAGTGTTTGGATCATCATCTATGATACTCAAAGCATAACTATTATCAATGACACAAAAATTATAATTGTCAGGTGTATACCTCTCAAGTGATTTTCTCTCTCTTGCGGATCTCCTCAACCTCTGTGTTTCAACTTAGCCTTGGTATCACAAACTGTATCTTCCACCCCATCATATTCAATAGCTTCAGAATTTGAATTTTCCTCTTCAACTTGTAAGCTATCAACATCAAACTCTACTGTCTGTGGCTTTTTAGGAGCTTCTGGAAAAATCCGATTCAGTTTTTCTTCCTTGAACACAACATCTCTGTTGTAAGTTACACTTTTAGTTTCTCGGTTCCACAGCTTGTACCCTTTGAAGCCATCCTTGTACCCAATAAAATAGCACTTTTGAGACTTACTGTCAAGCTTGCTTCTTTTCTCCTTGGGTACGTATACATATGCTTCACAACCAAATATTCTAACATGAGAGGTGTTTGACCTTTTTTTAAACAGTGCTTTCAAAAGGAGTTTTATCCTTCAAAGCCAATGTAGGAGACCTGTTCTTCAAATAACAAGCAATAGCAACTGCCTCCACCAAAAACTCAGCTGCCAAGCCTGCACCACTTAGCATGCTCCGTGCCTTTTCAATGAGACCGATTCAACCTCTCTGCTACCCATTCTATTGAGGTGAATAAGGCGTTGTCTTTTGCCTTGCAATACTACTAGCCACACAAAGCTGATCCAAGTTTGCAAAACAAAACTCTCCACCATTGTCAAATTGATTTTCTACCAAAGCTTTGAACTCGTGGAATTTTTCGAACACCTCATTCTTGTTATGTAAGAAATATAACCACACATTTCTAGAATAATCATCAGTAAAAGAAACATAATACCTAGATTTTCCGTGTCATGCTACAGGTGTAGGTCCAAACACGTCGCTGTATATCAAGTCAAGAATCTCTTTAGCTCTTCCTCCAATGGACTCAAAAGACACCTGATTTTGCTTGCCATGTAAATAGTGCTCACAAAACCCGAAGCCCATAGAACAACTTGGAATCCCTTCTACCAACTTCTTTGATGTTAAAATCTTCAGACCATTCCCATCAATGTGACCTAGCCTCCTGTGCCATAGCAATCCAGTGCCCTCCTCTACGTGCTCAGATATACAGCCATCACCACTAAACACTGTGTGACCTAGCAGTTTCCATAGTTTGCCATGACGCTTTCCTCTAGCAATTACCATAGCTCCACGAGTTAGTTTGCATGAATATTTATCACTACTAAAACTTATACATGCATTTGTCATACTTTCAATGGAGATAAGATTTCTAGTCCGACCCAGAACATGCATTACATCCGGTAGATTCTTGACTGTTCCATCTTTTATCTTTAGCCTTACCTTCTCACGTCCCGCAGTTTACAGGGTTGTGTCATCTCCCATTCTCACTGTACCACCAGAACATGGTTGATAAGTGTAGAACCACTCCTTGTGAGGTGTCCTATGGAACGATGCGCTAGCATCAATTATCCACTCATTGCAGTTGCTATGAGGATTTGACACTACATACAGATCTCCCACGCTATCATCATCATCCTTTTTTGTACCAAAAGATGATGACTCATTCCGTTTCTCAGAGCCCACACTTCTATTTCTGCAATTCTTTTTTATGTGTTTAACTTGGTTGCACTTCCAGCACCTTGCTTTGAATTTATCACGGGACTTTGACCTTCCCCAAGATTTGCCTTTGAAACCTGATTTTGATTTATCAGTATTCCTCCCTCTAGCAAATAGAGCCTAATTAGTAGTACCCTCATAATCTACCCATCTTATCTCTCTAGATAACAGGGTAGCAACAATGCTCTCTAAGGACAATTTGTTAACACCAGTACCAATAGAGATGATATGCTCCCAAGAGTTTGGCAGTGAACACAACAAGGTGCATGCTTTATCTTCCTCATCCAGGTTGACATCTACAGATGTGAGTTATGCGTAGACAGTGTTAAATTCATTTAAATGTGCAAAAAAAGAATCACCTTCAGACATCCGTAGATTATACAGTCGCCTTCGCAGGAACAATCTATTCACGAGTGACTTGCTCTGATAGAGACTGCCCAGCTTCATCCAGAGATCCTTCACGGTCTTATCGGAGGTCACGTTCACCAGAATGTTGTTAGCAAGACACAACCAAATTAGGCTTTGCGCCTTTCGATCGTTTTTTATCCAAGTCTGCAACTCATTTGATCTTTTAGACTCAGGTGGCCTTGCATCTTCGATCACGTACCACAGGTCCCTGTCAACGAGTAGAGCCTCCATCTTCAGTTTCCATAACTCGAAATCCTTTCCTCCAAAATTTTCAACCTCGATTTGCGATTGACCAGTCGACATCCCTCAGATTAATTTTGCAATTTTCTTAATGTCAAGAAAATCCTAAAACAGCGAAATCCCAATCGCAGAACCTTAGTTCTGATACCAATCGTTGGTATCGAAAAATCACAAAACAATCGAGAAAAACAGAAAGTGAGAAAGGGAAAGAAAAATAACACACAATGTTTATCCTGGTTCACTCAATGTGGGCTATGCCCAACTTTTCTCTATATTCTCTTCACACATTCGTTACAATGTACTCAGATTACAAGGAAATATATAGGCTTAGAAACCTAAAGTATCGTAGCTATTAATGGACCCAAGTCAAAACTACAAATAATAAACCCCAGGCCCAACAATAGTACTAGGCCTTGAAAAGTTTGCGAGCGACTTATCTTTTGAAGGCAAAGTATGAGTCATACCTAATATTTATAGATGGCTGTGTAGAATTTGATGGTTCCAATTGTTGTTGGTTATATTCAACATTTTATTCCTCCCGCACAGAGGAAATTGTTGGCAGGATATAATTTCTGTATTGCTGTGCTTCTAGTTCAACTATTATATTTAAGCTGGAGTAGACAATTCACTTTTAATGTCAGAGATTTTATATATATATATATATAAAGGTGATGATATGCAAAACGTCAAAGAGGCCAGGACATCCCAACTAGGTTGGCACTCCAAGACCAGCTCAAATTTATTATAATTTCAGAGATTAATGCATTAGCAACTTAGCATATTCTAAGCTGTTGATTTTCTTGTGTCACATAAAAGGCCATTTCTTTAATGAGATTATGCCTGTGACTTTGTAGCCAACTAGGATCTAGGTTCCTCTGAAAAAATTTAATTCCAGGTTCAATCCTTGGTATGTCTCAATACTTGTTCCAACTAGTATCTAGGTTTTTGGACCTTCCTCGTAACCCAAGAGAGAAAAAGGAGATAAAAATACCACCTAGTGTCATTTTTTTTTGAATTAGTGAAAAAAAATAATAAAGTTGCTTCCACTACTATCAACATCAACATCAACAATACCTTTAACCCAAGTTAATTGGGGTCGATGGTAGATGAACCCAATGATAGATCAGAAATAAGACAAAAGAAAGAGAAAGGGAGAGGGAAGAAAAAAGGGAAAATAAGACAAAAGAAAGGAAAAAAGAGAAGCTAAAATAAAAGAAGGGTGAAAGGAACATGGAAGAAATGAAGAGGAAAAAATGGAATAACTGGAACATAGAGATACTAATGGGTTTAACCCTCCACCAAGCTTATAGTTTTTCTCCACTCCGTCCTAAGACACATCGTCCACCAATCTATTTTCTACTCTATTAGGTCTTGTTTAACTACCTTTCCCTATATAAGTTTCGGTTGACCTCTATCTTTGTGTCGAGCTCTTGGTAATAAACTTTTGTTCGTATGGGAGCATCCAGTGAACGTCTCATAATGTGCCAAAACCACCTCAATCTATGTTCCCTCATCTTTTTAGACACCAATACTACTGCTATCTTTTGTCGAATATCCTCATTTCTTATCTTATTTATCTTTGTATAACCACACATTCACCTTAACATCCTTATTTCTGCTACCCCTATTTTATGTTCATGTTGCCTATGTGCTGGTCAACATTTTGTTCCATATAACATTGCCGGTCTTACAGTTGTTTTATAGAATTTTTTTTTTAACTTAAGGGGAATTTTGCGATCACACAAAAATCTAAATGCACTCCGTCATTTCATCTATCATGCTCTAATTCTACAATTTACATCCTCATCAATGTTACCACCTTTTTATAAAATTGATCTCAAGTATCTAAATACATTTTTCTTGGGTACCTCTTGACCAAGTAGATGCGTTGTCTCTTGATCACTATCTCTTACTTGCGAAAACTAACACTTCATATACTTCGTTTTGCTCTTGCTTATCGTGAATCCTTTAGACTTTAAAGTGTTTTTCTGCAATTCCAGTTTTCTATTAACACTATCTTTGGTCTTATCAATAAACACGATATCATCTGAAAAAGCATAAACCACGACACTTCCTCTTGAATATTTTTTGTTAGTTCATCGATCACTAAGGCAAAGAGATAAGTATTAAGAGCCGAACCTTGATATACACCTACCGTAGTAGGAAAATTCCTTGATGTTTCATTACTAACTTTCACACATGTGGTATCCCTATTATACATATCCTTGATTACATTAAATACTTTAATGCTACATTTTTTTCTTAAGGGTCCACTATAAGACTTTTCTTGGGACCTTATTGTATGCTTTCTCAAAATTTATGAACACCATATGTAAGTCTTTCTTCTTTTCCCGATATCTTTCCATTAATTGTCGCATTAAGAAAATAGCTTCCATGGTACATCTTTCTGGCATAAATCCAAATTGATTTACGGAAACCTTGGTCTCCCTCCTTAGGCGATGTTCAATAACTTTCCCACAACTTCATAGTATGGCTCATAATCTTGATGCCTCTATAGTTAGAACAATTCTGGATATCTCCATTGTTTTTGTAAATAGGCACAAATATACTTTTCCTCCAAGCATCAGACATCTTATTTATTTTAAGAATCTCATTGAAAAATTTGGTCAACCATTTTATTGCCACATTTCCTAAGCCTCTTCACACTTCAATAGGGATGTCATTGGGTCCCAAAGCTTTACGATAAAGCTTCCTTAATTTCATGTGTATTAATTTTGCGAATAATCTTCTATTCAGGTCATAAAAAATGTCCTCTAAATCCACCTCACTTTTATCGCCATCCCCATTAAAAAGTTTGTTAAAGTAGTTTAGCCATCTTTCACTTAAATCTTCATCCCTATCAAAAGTTTTTGATTTTCATCCTTGATACATCTAACCTCGGTGATATCTTTACTCTTCTTACCCCTCATATTTGCATGTTTGTAGATACCTTTTTTACCATCATTGCTCCTAAGATTTTTACTAATCGTCAATAACCTTGCCTCTAGCTTTCACACTGCTTTCTTTGCATTTTTTTTCGCTATTCTAAACTTTTGCAAATTTTCATCATTGGGACATTTATGCAAAGATCTAAAACATTCCTTCTTTTGTTTAATAGCTTTCTGCACCTCTTCATTCCACCACCATATTTCGTTTGTAAGAACTTTGTTTTCTTTGTTTTCACCCAACACTCTCCTCCCACATTTTGGACACACATAGTCATCTTATTTCATATTTCATTAGTTTTTCCAATAAACTCTCACGGTTCTTCACGGAACATGTTTTCCTTAAACTCTATTTGTTTTTCCTCCTTTAGCTTCCACCATCTTATCCTTGGGTTTTGAGCTTTTTTTCCTCAAATTAAGAACTTTGTTGAACCGAACCTCTAGAACTACCAACTTATGTTGTGTCGCAACACATTCTTCAAGGTAGTCCTTCCAGTCAATACAAGAATTTCTATCTTTCCTTCTAGTCATAAAGAAATCAATTTGGCTAGAATTTTGGCCACTATAATAAGTGATAAGATGAGTCCCCTTTTTCGAAAAAAATGTGTTCGCTGGCATCAAATCATAGGCTAGTGCAACGTTCAAGACATTTTCTCTAGTCTCATTTCTCGTTCCATAGTCAAAACCTGCATGAATTATATCAAAACCTCCATTATTTTTACCAACGTGACCATTTAGATCTCCTCCTAAGAAAATCTTCTCTCATGGTATCCCTCTCAAAACCTCCTTCTAGTCTTCCCAAAATGAGTTATTTTCATTTGATTGCAGTTCAACTTGGGGTGTATACACACTAAGGATATTTAAAATTAGATCCCTACTACAAGGTTAATCATTATAATTCTGTCGCCGTTTCTTTTGACGTCAACGACTTTATCACTGTAACTCCTATCTATCATAATTCTAACCGCATTTCGACTCTTGTTGTACCTGTATACCACAACTTGAAACCGGTGCCCTCCTCTTTCTTTTTCTTTTCTCCAACCCACTTAGTTTCTTGCAAGCAAGCAATATTCGCTTTCCTTCTTGCAAAAACATCTACCTGTTAATGTTCCTATGTTCCAGCTTCCCCATTGCATCCTTAACCCTTGAGCGGTGTTTATCCGCCACGCTCGTCCATTTGCGTGTTGAGACCTTTGCCTATTTGTCACTAAATCCGGGTGAAGACCTGGCGCCTTTCCTTTCAGCATGGACCCTAGCTCACTTATCGCTACATCCTGAGATTGATATAGTCTCTTGCTTTGTGGCAAGGACCTTAGCTCATTTTTTGCTACACCCAGGGCCCGATGTAACGCATCGCTATGAAAGGTACGTCCCAACGAAATATCATAAAGGTTCATCACATAAAAATAGCTATTTTTTTGCGGCCGATTTGTAACCCTGACGCCTACCCTTCTCCTTTATCCTGGCTTAGAACAGGGCATGCATGCAAACACACTTAAGCGGAAATTAGAAGATAAAATGAAAGTAATGTAATTTTTTTTTGTAATTGAAACTTGAGAGTAAAGAAAGAAAAAGGAAAACAACATTTTCTTAAGGTAAACTAGCTCTTAGACTTCCAAAGGGTTTTATCAACATGCAAAAAGCTCCATTGAATGAATGAGTTTTTGAAACTGTTGAAAGATTTTACTTGAAAATGCCCCAGAAGCTTTAATAGGCTAAATCCTTTTGTTTGAATTAGAAAACAAATGGAGTCAATGGAATCCCAAAAAAAAACTAGTATAGAAAATTCCCTATCATTCTGTTGTACCACGTCCATCTAGTCTTTCATGTTCAGATTTTCTGTATGTATATATGACAAATAGAATCCATCTATGAAGTTATATACTGCCCTTGATGGTCATTAGTTATGTGCGGTTTTATGTTTTTTGTAGTATATTTGTTAATTGAATAATCAAATAGTAATTGCTATCAGTGCTACCCATTCAATGATATTGTCAGATTAGTTGTTATATGCACGAGTTTCTTTCTTCTCTCCATCCATGATTGGGAAACCCGCGGATCCATTTGCAATTCCTTTGAAAATATTACCCGAATGATATTTCTTTCCCGTATTTCAAATACTTCACACAGTGCCCAATAAGTTATTGGGCATTCTTTTAATGGTTTCGGTACCTACAGGATTATTAATAGTGTACCCTTTTTGAAGAATGTTAATAAATTCCAAAACCCATTTCGCCGTCCAGTAGTAACCACCATCTTTTTGATTTGTTCTTAGAATATAGGGAATATCCAAAATATTCCCATATATTCAAATATATCCAAAAATATTTTATCCTACCTTACATTATTATCTAGGATTTGTTTCCTTAATTAGTTAAGATCATAATTAGTATAAATAATGGTTAGCGCTCTATGTTTTATGAACATATCAAATACACCAATACATTGTAACACATAATTCTTTAGTCTCAACAGTTCTCTTTAGAGTATATAAGTGGGGAGCTATTCTTACCTTATAAGTCGATTTTTTGTAACACTCTTTTTTAGTATTTGAAATAAGGAATCCAATGTTTAAAAGGAGTCCTTGAAACCACTTTAGCTCATGCCAACTTTTTCCCTTTTGAAATAATAGATTGCTACAAATGCAACTGAGATCGATGGTGATGGCATTAGAACAGATACCACAGCAACACCTATGGAATTTGATGCTGCAACTGCCCCTGGTACACAAGGTGGGACCACAACGCCTGAAGAACTTCAGAAGCTCAGCTCAGACACTGATGGTGGTCAGGAAGCAGGCCAATTGGAAGCTGATGCCGAAGTTGAGGCCGGAATGATAGATGGAGAGACAGATGCAGATGTTGATTTAGATACTGTTGGCTGAGGCGAGGCAAGTTCACGGGTCAACATGCTAAGGATGATGAACATTTAGAGTGAATGTCGGCATCATGTTTTTTATGACATAGCTGCAACATTCACCACACCAAATTCAAGGCACTTGGTTTTTTAATTCTCTGGTGGCAGGAAGGAAATTAGATGGACTTTTGGTATGAATGTCATTTGAAAAAGGAATGAAATATACTAAATCTGAGTTTTTCAATAACGTGCTTTCCGTGCAATCAACACTTGAAAGTTGAAACTGTTATTATTAATGTCAAATGCAAAGTTGTTTGATGTGAATAATACTAGTAAACATGAAATTTGACTCCTAAGGTTAGGTGTGATAAATGAGAAATTAAAAACATCTATTTTACATTTGTAATTAGTTCCCGAGAACAATGGCACGTCATGTTTGCTGTGGCTTATTAATTCCTTTCCAACCATTTTTTTGTTTCGGTTGTCACGATGATTATGATGAAACCTATACCTTTTGTATTTTTTTGTAGTAATATTTTTATTGTTTTTGTAGGAATTGTATTCCTTGAGCAAAACGAGGAATCTCCATGACAAAATAACAATAATTTTGTAAAGACAAAAAGTAATTTTTTTACTAAATTATAGGAACTAAAAAGATATTTAAACCTTTAATTTAAACAATGTAAAATTAAATATTTATTTTACATAATCAAAATTTATAACAAAAATATTTTTAAATACATATTATGTTATAATTAAAATACATAATACATAATATTTTAAACATGTAAATTATAGTTTGAACTTATGATAAAAAAAATTATATTATGATACCAAATTATTTTTAATGGTTGACAGTTTCTTTTAAAATAAAATACTAAAATTTAATTTGAAATTAAAGATGAAACGAATAAATTAAAAGATGTTAAATAAAAACTCCTAAAATCTCACATTCAACAAAGACATCTTAAAAACACTCACATTCAAAGAATAATACTTAAAAACACTCATTCAAAATAACTATTATTTGCATTTGTTTTCTTCTTTACAAAATTATTTTATTTTTATTCTTTATAAATTATGTTTTTTTTTTAATTTTGTAGTGTTTTAGAAAACACATTTTTTATATTAGTTTACGCTATTGTGTGTGATGCACGAATGCAAATTATTAGTAAGTGTAACGACTCGTCACGTCGCTACTGTATTACTAACTCATAATTATGACATAAATTCATTATTTAAAGAAAAGAACATCTCTTTGGTTACTTGTAAAAATGGTGATAAATTTGTTGCAAGCATATAACGACCATCATCATAGAATATACATGTAGATCAAGGTACTCATAGAACATTTCAAATATATGTACGCACTTACAAAACATAATTTAATTACAAGTACAAAGATTATGTCTCAAAAAGAATATACATCAAGTGTTTTACAGTGAAAAGATAAGTAAAAGAGAAATAGAAATCAGGGGTGCGATTAGCAAAACAAGGAGTGCATCCATTAAAACAATGGGTGCATCTAGCAAAATGCAACTCATGCTCGGGGTCAGGTCCATTGACATCCCGGCAAAACACGGCGGCTCCAAACAACTCGGTTCGCGATCATCACAGGTACCAAACCACAAGGTACAACAAAGCAAGGTGAGTTCATCATATTAAATAACAAAAATAAACACAACAGGAAAGAAGCACAACCTGGTCAAGAAGCAACACGGTCATCAACATATCAATACAACATTCCAAGCATTCATCAAACACCAACATATACGGACATCCACAACCGTTTCATAAATCAACTTATAAACTCTAGCATGATGCATGCTCCTGACTCAATTCTCATTATGCAATGTGGTATCATCCCGAAAATGAGCCATCCTTGTGGTCAGATGATGCAGTAGCTTGTCAGGGTCACTCTGTCATGCACAGGAATCACCCCTCATGGTGATCAGCCAATGAGTGTCAGAAGGAGTTCCCAACAGACATGGCCCCTAAGTACCTCCGCACCCTCAGCCAATTATCAACCCCATTTCTACCATGCACCATCAATGTATGATCCAGAACCAGGCTCAACCCGACCTGGCCAGGATAACGCCATACACCCCCTATGTAACCTACCGCCCACACAAGGGCCCATCAATGCACTGACCGTGGTCCTCGCGAGGTTTACCACCACTCAGTCCCGGCATCTCACGACTATGCATAGAATATCACCACGGCACCATCAATGTAGGGCCCAGAACCAGGCTTGTCCCGACCTGGCTAGGATAACGCCATACACCCTTGTGGGTATTTATGTGTATCTAAACGCATTCCCCATCTCAAGCCATCACATAGGACGAGTTTGAATGCCACAAACGTAATCATATACGTCACCCACAAACATGTATCAACAAGTGAACCGGTGTGAAGTACGAGGTGTCCGGGTTGGCACTTAGGCATACCATCTCAAGGTAAGAATCCGAACAAAGCCGGACGAAGGCGGACAAGGTCGGTTAAGGTATGTAGAACTTGGACAAGGTCAGTAGGGGTCAGTCAGAGGGGTAAAGTTTGGGTAAGAGAAGGCAAGGGTAGCAAAATGGACGAGATCAGAAGAACTCGGTCAAGGTCGGTTGGGTTTGCTAAAGATTTGCCAAAGGCGATCAAGAGGTCCTTAGGTTTCTCGTAAAGTTGTCAGGACGGGTTCTGCACTATGTAATCGATTGCATAAGCGCTATAATCAATTACAATAGATAGCGCTTGTAAGACCCCGGGTTTGTATTTCGCCAACCCTCACAATGGTGTAAGGGAACCCGACAGCTCATTTTCCAAGAGTATACAAGCTCTACTGAGTAAGGAACCCAGCAGTTCTCAAAGAAAAGGGTTTTGGACTTGGCAATTCTGAAAGGAACATCCCATCCCGTGTGAGGAACCCAGTCTCTCTAAGAAAAGGGAAGGATGAGCTTTTAGAGGCGACACATGTATGTAACCCGGTCGTTTTAGAAAAAGGAACACAAGCTCAACCGAGTAGGAGAGTCCGGTGGCTCTTTTCCCGAGAGAACACAAGCTCATCCGAGTTAGCAACCGGTAGCTTTCTCTCTATGGGGAAGTAACTTGAGCTTAACAGCTCTAACGTATCACCCGAGTAAGGAACCCGATATACCTTATAAAATGGAAAACGAGTCTTAACGACTCTAGGGGAACGACCCCGGGTAGGGAACCCGGTCCACTGACATCCGCCAACAAGGACTAAGTTACGTCCTGCATGCATGCATGCTACGTAACCCGCTCAACTCGACCTACCCATCCCGGTAGTTGACATCAAAACGTGAGGGTTTGACATGTATATCTAACTCGGCCTACCCATCTTGGTAGCCGATATCAAACAAGAGATTTATGTCTACGTGTAACCCGGCCAACCCATCCCGGTACTCATCACCTTCACGAACACTTCCACAGGTGTCTTAGAAACTCTTCAGCATCAAAATGCCAACTTCACCCACATGCACGGGGAGTTCTCAAAACATCTACTCCCCACAAGAACACCAAACATCAACACAAAGCAACACTCAACAAATTTAAGGCATACCAAATCCCATTCATAAAAGACGTAGCTTTCCTGGGAAAAACATCGCACACACCAGGGACATGCAGTTATCATCACGGCTGCACTCCCTGGCCCCCAAACCGTAGTACCTAAAGCTGTTAAGAAACACGATAAACTCCCCTTACCTAACCAGGAGTTCGTCCATGCTTCACGATTGTTCGTTCCCTACTTTTGCTCCGACCACGAAGTTTTCCTTGGTGTCGGGATTCCATAACAACTACGGTGGTTCTTGTATGTTAAAGATAACAAGGAAGAGGTTGGGATTGAGAGGTTTCTGGGTGAGTTTTAGAGAGAAAACAGAGGAAACACAAAGGTAGAAGAAGGAAGAGTAAACTTGTTGTTGTGCCAGCCTGCTGCTTATAAACAAGGCTGACACAACACGTCCACTTAACGTGCACGCCCAGCAACCACAGTACAGTAGAGTTGACTTACGTCCAATACCCATCAAACACGTATACCAAGACAAAAGCACTCAAACAACAAGTTATTAAAAGACTTACTTTAAGCGCAATCCATTTAGTAGTAGCCTTTGATTTATTTCCTTGAGTGTCATGGAGTCCCTTCAAAGCACTGCTTAAGAGAAACATGCATGCATATTATACAATTAACATATTCATGCGTTAGAAATAAAAACAGAAATGTTTGACAAATTACAACTTACCTGTTAATAATTCCTTTGAGGTAGTTATCAAGCTTGTGGTGCAACGAACAGAACCACACGACAACATTGGCCTTAGGACATATAACGACCAGTTGCCAATGTGCACTGCATTGGAGAAAAAGAAGTTATTATACTTCATACATTAATTAAATTCTTTTGTACATTTTTACTTAGACATCTTTCTGTGAACTCTGCATCCATTTCTTGATATAGTCCTCAGATTCAAATTAAGATTGCCCTGATCTCTATATGAATTGTGACTCCATGAATCCATACACATCGCATGATCCGATTGTAGACATAACTCAGTCATATGCCTATTGTTTTGAAAATAAAGTCAATTATGCAAGAATATAAAATAATTAGTTATGTAACGGTAGTCAATTGAAAGTGACTTACAGAATCCACAGTTGTATAACAGATATGCTCAAACATTGACCACCATGGATGATCTCAGAAATATCCTCATGCTTTATGTACAATGGGAAGTCCTCAACCTGCAGCCCGAACATAGTAGGGTCCCATTGCACCTGCATGGGTCTGAGGAAAAGATCGGGGATGGTCAATGCGATCTGGTACAGGGGATCGGCAATATGTTTCGGCTTATGTATAGGTTTCGCCGGTCCCTCAGGTACCTATTTATCCTACACAGTTAAGAAACATAAGTGAACGACCGTGTTGACTTTATATGAGACAAATCATTCTTAAATGAGAAGAAACAAGCCAAAAATGAAATACCTTGTTCAAAATAACCTATACAAGCTGTGTCGGCCAAGCAATGAAGGTGTTAAGGGCCTGCCCCACTAACTGAACCTCGTCAGTGGGTACAGGGACGCGAGCCTCAGCATCTCGAACTTCCTCAACACCCACCTTGACCTGATCATGGGCAAGGGGGATGTTGTGCACAGTTGTCGACCCATCATAAACTCTTCCAAGGGCAACCAAGCGGGGAGGATTGCCATCGACATACAACCCACGCCTATCAGATGCACCCGTGTCTGGGTCATTCCCTGAGGGATCGACACAGCTTCCCTTGGTGCTAACACGGGCACCATAAGGACATGACTGAAGGTATGGAGGCGGCATGGCACCCTGAGACTGGATCTGGGTCTGCATCTAGGACTGCAGATGGCTAAAGCTCATCATTATTTGTTGCGTAACACTTTCAGTGATCGACTGCTCCAGCTCTACCCTGATGTTGTCTTTCAGGCGATCCAAGTCTTCAGGCTCCATTGACTTCGACTTGCGAGAGGTCGATGGAGCCGGTCCGAAGTACTGTGTGATGGTCACACCGGCTCCAGCACCACGGACGCGGTCGGGGTGCTCTGGTCGTCCAATGGCAGTAATCAGGACATCCTGACGTCCACTGGCGACAAAGCTACCCTGTGTGGATTGCTCATCCAGGGAATCCTATGATCAAAATAAGTAGAAAATTAGTATTGTAATTTGTGAGGCAAAAATTCATTAAAGGTGTATGAGCTTGCTGTTTGACTTACAATCCTCTCTGCAATCTCACATGCCGCCTCAGAAGTCATTTGTCTGGTTTTTTTGGTGCGAGCCAGCTTCCACTTCATGTATCGTCTCACAGGGGACAGAGGATGAATGATGGTATCCGTGCTATCATCACGGGTTGCTTCCTCCAATTGTTTCTTTTGTTTTTCCTCCATCAATCTCTTCTCTAACAAGTTGTAACCCTCGCGAGACAACACGTGAGGGGCAGTGTTCAGCTTCTGGATGGCTTCGGCCTTCTTTCTAACATCCTGTAAGAATTACACAAATAGGGTTATAAAAATGTGCTTGTTTGACTTCATATTTCTAAAATTGTAAACCAATGTAACTCAACTAACCTCCCAGGAAGCGGTTCTACGTGTCTCACAGAATTGGTGTCACTTTTCCTTACTAATGCCGTATTTCTCACAAACAATGTCGGCATCGTCGTCCTTGCCTTGTGCCAGAGCCCATTTAGAGGTCAGGTCTGACTTAAACTGCCTGCATCGCTCTCCTACTGTTTGCAGAATTTTCTTCTTGGTCCGTTGGTCGAACGCTTCAGGTATATCAAATCCAGCTTGCGTTACAATCAAGAGGGTTTAACAGTTACAATAACATTTAAATTGTATTACTACAAGCAATCACATTGGTCATTTAATTGTAATACCTGAATGTCCTCCATAATCAACTCCTTCTGCGCTGCAGGAACTTCCTTCCAGTTAGCAATGGTCACATCCACCTTGTCTCTAGCCACGATCCCTAGATATGTCCTCAATTTCTTTGCCTGAGGACCATCAGCCTTCCCAGTGGAAGGATCCACATGAACCATTGGTCTGTCAGCACTAGCAGGTCTGGTAGCCAGTGACCTCAGTTGTGTCACTTTCCTAGTCTTCTTCGCCGTAGATGGCGAAGGTGCTGACTCAGGACGACGAGGGGAGCTCGGTGGTGTAGTCATGATCCTGTTAAAAACAAAAAGAAAGATAAGTAAACACATTCTGACAAGTTAGGATACTTATGAAATTGTAAAAAATGCAATCAAGTTAATAAGGCAAACAAATTACATTAAGTGATGTTAATTAATTCTCCTTCATCATGATCATTACGATTTGCATGAATGTCATCATCGTAATCTTCTCTGTTGATGTCAGGCATTTCTGTCGAGAATTAAGTGACACCAGTATCGACGGTTGAATCATCATCATCAAGAGTAATACCAATGGTTTTTCCATGTAGTACCACTGACCACCTTTCATCACATGGATCTTGAACATAAAACACCTGTTTAGCTTGTTCTGCCATGATGAAAGGTTCATCTTGATAAGCTAGCTTGTTAAGATCAACCAAAGTAAATCCCAAGTCCTCGGTCCGCACACCACTATTGATATTAACCCACTTACACTTGAAAACACACACACTGAATGTAACATAATTAAGCTCCCAGATGTCATGAATGACTCCAAAGTAAGGCATGCACGCTAAACAAGGATTGTGGTCATGCACAATAGCGAGGTGTTGCGACTTATCCCTACGGCTAACCCCACTGTTTTGCATTGTGCTCTTGTCATCTTATTGTTTTGTGTAGAACGAGTACTTGTTGATATCGTATCCCTACCAACTTCTAACATTTCTTTTAGGCCCATCTGCTAACTTCCTCATTGTTTCAGATGAAGATTCATCACTTTAAACCAATTCAGGAAAGTCTTGTTATGTTGTTTCAACAACCTATTCTTCTTCATTCTTGGATTACTTTCCTTGACTAAGGCTTCATGACAAACTATGTATGGCAGAACTTCATTACTGTTATTCAGGACATACAAAGGAGCTTGTTGCAATTCCTATAAACCAGGCGTTATAACATGCAACCCTCATGAACCCTTTCCTCCCACTTTGTCGTCATGCCGGGACTCGGGAAGCCCAACAGGTTTTTCCTTTTCAAGGTACTCTGAACAAAATTCTACAGCTTCTTCTGCAATGTACCTTTCAACTATGGATGCTTCAGGGCGGTGTAGGTTTTTTGTATACCCTTTCAAGATCTTTATGTATCGCTCGACTGGGTACATCCACCGTAAATAAACGGGACCACACATTTTAATTTCCCTGACCAGATGAACAAGTAAGTGAACCATTATGTCGAAAAATGAAGGAGGAAAATACATCTCCAACTGACATAAGATAATTGCTGCATTCTTCCAAGTCATCTAACTTTACAAGGTCCACGACTTTGGTACAAATGGCATTAAAGAAAAAGCACAGCCGAGTTATAGCATGCCTCACTTTGTTAGGCAAAATGTCTCGAATCGCCATAGCTAACAGTTGTTGCATCAACATGTGGCAATCATGAGACTTTAAGCCAACTAGTTTCAGATCTTTGATCTGCACAAGGCTCTTAATATTTGAAGAGTATCCCTGTGGCACTTTCACTCGGCACAGACACTGACAGAAACTTATCTTCTCCTTTCTTGACCAAGTGTGACATGCTGGAGGCAAGTATATTTTCTTACCATCAGACCTAGGATGCAACTGCTCACATATACCCATCTCAGCAAGATCTTGACGAGTGTTCAAACCATTCTTTGTCTTGCCTTGAATGTTAAGAAGCGTGCCAATGACACTGTCACACACATTTTTCTCCACATGCATAACAACGATACAATGTCTAACATCTAGATCAGATCAGTATGGAAGATCAAACAATATCGACCTCTTCTTCCATATGCAAGTATTACCTTTCTGCTTCTTTTCGGTCTTTCCAAATATAGTATGGATGCCCTTAACCCGCTCAAGAACCTGCTCACCGGTTAACGGAATCGGTGCAGTTTCATGCTCTTGACTTCCATTGAACGCTTTTTTTAATCGCCGATAAGGTTTCAGAAAATGTCGATGACGAGTGTAAACTGTTTTTCTGCCATGTTTAAGTTGTACGTAGCTTGTGTGTTGTTCACAGATAGGGCATGCACGATGGCCCTTAACACTGTATCCACTCAAATTCCCGTATGCTGGAAAATCATTAATGGTACAAAATAGCATTGCACGCAACTTGAATGTCTCCTTACGATACCCATCAAACACGGCAACCACCTCGTCCCACAAGTTTGCCAAGTCTTCAATCAAAGGACTAAGATAAAAATCAATGTCATTTCCTGGTTGTCTTGGGCCCGATATCATCATAGACAACATCATGTATTTTCGCTTCATGCACAACCAAGGAGGCAAGTTGTAAATGACCAGCAAAATAGGCCACGAACTGTGCTGAGTACTTAAACTGCCGGAGGGATTCATCCCATCACTGGCAAGTGCAAGTCTAAGATTTCATGGGTCTTCGCTGAATTCTGGATACAAACGGTCAATCTTCTTCCACTGGGAGGAATCTGCCAGATGGCGGAGCATTCCATCACAGTTTCTCCCATCTGCATGCCATGTAAGATCTTTTGCGTCATCTTCATTAGCAAATAGACGCTTAAACCTTGGAATGATCGAAAGATACAACCACACCTTCGCGGGGGGCCTTTCTTTGTGCTTTCATCAATGCTATAGTCGTTATCGACCTTCACTTTGTACCGTGATACCCCACACCTGGCGCATTTATGCATTTCTTGAAATTCATTTTTGTACAATATGCAATCATTAGGACACGAATGAATTTTCTGATACTCTATACCCATCGGACAAAGAATCTTCTTCGCCTGATAGTAACTTCTTGGCAATGTGTTTTCCTTTGGAAGCATGTCTTGAACTACCTCAAGCAGTGAACTGAAGCTTTTGTCACTCCACCCATATCTGGCCTTGACATTAACCAGATTTAACACCCCTGACAACAGTGTCAATGACTCTTTGCACCCCGGATACAACGGCTTCTTCAAATCACTTTCCAATGTATCATACATAGGGGCATGTGCTTGCTGAAAAGATTCATGTCACAGATCATGAATCATATCCTCTAATTGATCTCTGATGTCAACATCAACCGGTTTAGTTTGCGACCCCCTCTGCATGTCTGTTAATTCACCATGCCATATCCATGTGGAATAATTCTTCTTAATCCCATCACATAGAAGATGCTCCCGTATGTCGTCCAGCGCTTGGCGTCTCCCATTCAAATAATTGATACAGGGACAAAAATATTTTCCATCCCCATCCGGTCGACTTCTTTCGGAGGCAAATTGCAAGAAATGTTCAACGCCTTCCTCATACTGAACCGTGATGCAACTTGCATTCATCCAACTTCGATCCATCTAATTAATAACTTTCAATCAATCTTCACCAAAAATAATTAAAGCTAATGAGAAATTAATTCTTCTCTTCCTTAATTATTTAAACTAATAATTTTTCACATCTAGACACATTAATGTTCTGAACTTCCATTAATCAATCTAAATCTTTCATATTAGCCTAAAAACATTTAATTACTAAATGGTCATTAATGAGGGATTCTTTTACTTTGACTTTCTAAATTGTAGTTGACTTTTGTTGGCTGATGATTTGACCACGGGTTCTCTACATTTAAACATTTGATTCCTAGAATAAGGACTTAATACTAGGTCACCTGATTGTCTAATAATGGTTCTATCTCTTATATGCATAATTTCACTAAGAATAATAGCATTATACTGCATATCAAACAAATATAGACAACTTTTACACAGAACTTCCCATGTAAGAAAATCGAGTACAAATATAATTTTACCAATTTTCATTTAATGCTGATTTAATATGTTATTATAATAAGTCAAAATTAAAGTGAATCATAAATATACTTTAAATTACTTTGAATTATATATATATATTTCTATTTGAATTAAAATAAATAATATAAAAGACATGGTCTAAGTCAAACATAAATATGTTAACTAACATAATTCTTTTTATTTAAAATCTAATTTTATTAAAAATCTAACCTGATCGAGTGAAGTCATGTCACCCCAATTAATATTAACAAGTATTTATAACTTATTGTACAAAACTTTTAAAAGTAATATGTATTGCATATATATATATATATATATATATATATATATATAATGTCAGTCGACAAACAAGCTTCAACTCATATAGTCATGTATATATGATTAATTTCTACAAGTTGAAATGTGAATAAAAAACTAGCATGTCAATTTATAAACCTAATTATATTATCTATACTAAATTATATGTAATTGTCCCCAGTAATTAATTAGTACCTTATGTGTATATTATTGTTGTTTGGTAAAGTGTATACTATTTTTTTATCAATTTTTTTTAAATAATAGTTATATTCTGTTAACTAAACGTGTAGGCCATAGTTTTACACCAACGAATGAAGCGGGGCCAAGTAATATACATATTAGTGAAACTGCACATGGTTAGTATAAAATAAAGATTTTACAATCTATCATACTATCATATAATCTCACATTTACATTAATTGATTTCCTTTCTCTAAATAATTAAAATGTATTAACATCATCCACCATAAACGACAATAATCAATTTTTCTTAAAGTAAAATTTCCTTTAAGTTAAAAAGAAAATTCTATAGAACAGTTGTAAGACCAACAATGTTATATGGAGCGGAATGTTGTTCAGCACATATACAACATGAGCACAATATAGGGTTAATAGAAATGAAAATGTATCCGATTAAGTCTCACACACATAGTATTAATTTAAGTCTTTAAATTTTATTTTTTATGACTTTAACTTGCTATTGTGTGAAGCATAGTAAACTTGTAAACATGTTTTGATATCCCGTAAGACACAACTTTTAACTTTTGTATTTACTTACATTTAATCAAAATAATTAAGTATATTGATTCGTCTTTAAGACACAATGTCTTTGACTTAACACAAATATATATGATTAGTTTTAAATAGAAGATTTATTTTGTATCATGTTTCTTAGCTATGCATGTGAGAGGTGTATAGATCTAAATTATTCTTGTTTAAATAAAAATAAATAAATGTTTAAGAGAATTATAAATAAAAAACACTTTTATTTTTGTTTAAAATAATACTATTAATAAAGTATTTAAATGTCAAAAAATGATTTTTAATAATATAATTTTAATAAAGTTTATTTCATTTAATTTTACTTTTTTGAAAAAAAAAATTGAAAAAAATCTAAGTTTAAACAATATGAGTAAAATCACCAATTCTTTATCATTTTTTTATAATACAAAATTTTAAAATTACTATCCTACTTTTAAAGAATATAACTTGATAGAAATAAATTCAAATATAAGAAAATATTAAATATGTCATTTTACATCATTTAATATTTATCAATTAAAATTTTAAAACACTTTTAATTAAATCAATTAACTTTAACTTTTAGCTTTTCAACTCGTAATTTATAACTTACAAACTTCAAACAAACATATAAGCTTTAAGCTACTCAAAATAGCTTACCGAAAAATTGATTATCAATATAGTTAAAGTAACATGTCGAAAAGCTTCATAGACACTGTGGCTCGTGGATTTTGGATGAAGTGGGAACACATGAATGCATTGCAGAAGAAAGATTTTAAAATATAATATTTATTTGAATCAATCTATTTTTCAATGTAACAATTCATTAAAAAATAAACTTTTAAACTATTTTGAAGTAAACAAACACTTATATCAAGGTAGTTGCTATGTTCAATCCTCTTCTTTGTATATCCACTTTCCTTTTCAATTTGTTTTTCAAAAATGTTCTCTTTTAGAAAAATACACTCCTTTGTTGATAGTTTCGAGAAAATCCCCCAACTCCCAAGAAAACCTCAAGCAACCCCAATTTTTGTCACAATTGGTGAAACCTTAAGTCCAATGAACAACCTTCTTTTGGGAGAAAGCAAAACCCTCTGTGAACTTGATTGAGTATTTTTAGTTTAATATTTTTCTATTCTTCTTAGTTTATTTTACTTCTCTTGGAATTTTATTTTCCCATTCTAGTTCAGTTTTTGGCTTAGGCAATCAAGTGGACTTAATTGATAATTGCTGCTTATTTTCGGAGTTTTTGCTTACTTGACCTATCTTCCTTGCGCAAGACCTAGAGAACTCTACAGAACTCGACGCATATGAGTAGTCCCTGGAAAGATAAGAAAAATATCTACAAGTTTGTCAGAGATAAGCCAAGGCCAATTCTATCATTTTAAGGGTCATTTTAGGCTTGGAAGTCAAAATCACTGCACTTGAATTTTGGGCTGCGAAATTGGTGTAATTAGTAATTAGTTAGATTAGTTGGGCTTCATTGTGGCCCATCCTTCCCTACTAACTCAGTCACTATATTTAAGTGATTTTAGTTATTTGGATGGACACACTTCATTTTAGTACAAACACATTTTGTAGTGACTTTTAGAAGTTTTTAGAATTAAAACCCTTTTTCTTATTTTCTCTCAATTGTTCTTCATTGTTCTTCACTGTTCTTCATTTTCATTTCTATTCTTCCATTTTCTTGCACTCATTTCATGGGGCTTTCATTGATGATGATCATGGAAGGCTAAACAATCAATCAATCCAAGGATCCAAGCCCAAGCAAGGAGAATTTGAGTTCTGGTTTGGTATTTCAAATTCTATGTGAATGTTCACTTTCTTCTTCAATCTCTATTCAATTTTCATGATTATGAATGCGTTTAGGATTGAAAGCGGATTAGGTTATGGATTCATTTCCTAATTTTGAATTTTAATCACAGATTATTTGGATGATATTTCAATTAGGTTTGTGGTTTCAATTAATTTAGGGGTTAATTCGATTGAACTACTTCTAATGAAATTGAATGAACTTTTATAACAGAATCATTATCTGAGAACTAGGATAATTCGTATTGCTTGGTTTGGTGAATTGGATTTATGCTTTTTAAATTGGCACTATAAACAAGAATGTCATCAAAGTACACAACCACAAATTTGCCTATAAAGTGTCTAAGCACATGATTCATAAGTCTCATAAAAGTACTAGGTGCATTAGTCAAAACAAAAGGCATAACTAACCATTCATAAAGTCTAAATTTTGTTTTGAAAGCCGTTTTTCATTCATCCCCTTCCCTCATCCTTATTTGATGATAACCACTCTTAAGATCAATTTTAGAGAAAATAGTAGCTCCATGCAATTTATCTAAAAGATCATTAAGTCTAGGGATGGGATGTCTATATCTTATGGTGATGTTGTTGATTGCCCTACAATCCATACACATTCTCCAAGTTCCCTCCTTCTTAGGCACAAGAATGATAGGCATGGCACAAGGACTCATGCTCTCACGGATCCAACCTTTCTCAAGTAGCTTCTCCAATTGTGCTTGTATCTCCTTTGCTTCCATTGGTGAAGTCTTATAAGCTAGACTATTAGGGAGTGCACAACCTGGAATTAAATCAATTTGATGCTCTATGCCTCTCAAAGGAGGCAAGCCATTAGGCACTTCCTTTGGAAAAACATCATGATATTCTTCCAAAAGTGATTGCATAGCTTTGGGCAATTTTTCACCTTCCTTTTCAAGCTGTAAACAAAGAGAGTTAGGAAGCATATAATAAAGAGGTTGTTGTGCCAATAACACTCTCTTAATTTGCTTTTCACTCAAGAACAAACTCTCTTTAATCTCATGAGTTTTTTTGGTTATCATTTTCTTTTTCCTTTCTTTTTTTCTCACTAGTTTTTCTCTTTGGCACCTCACTTTTTTTCTCTTTTTTAAGTGCAGTATTTTTTTTCAACTCCTCAATTCTTTTTTCTTTCATCTTTATTCGATCCTCACACACTTGTCTAGGAGTCAAAGGCCTCAAAATAATTTTCTTGCCTAGGTGCTCAAACTCAAAAGTGTTCTCCATGCCATTGTGTATCACTTTTCTATCATATTGTCATGGTCTACCAAGAAGGATATGACCAGCTTCCATTGGAACAATATCACAAAGAAAATTATCATGATAAGCATTAATAGAAAAAGGAATGAGCACTTGAGAATTTACCACCACAA
>CM023944.1:13587292-13623308 GCA_013407115.1 Glycine latifolia | reverse complement strand
TATCATGATAAGCATTAATAGAAAAAGGAATGAGCACTTGAGAATTTACCACCACTTCTCCACTTTCACTAAGCCATTGTAGCTTGTATGGCTTTGGATGCTTTGTGGTTGGCAAGTGTAATTTCTCCACAAGTCTTGTACTAGCAACATTGGTACAGCCCCCACCATCAATGATAAGTGAGCATACTTTGTCTTTTACCAAGCACCTTGTGTGAAAAATATTTTCTCTTTGAGTCTCCTCTTTTTCTAGGCAAAAATTGCTCAACATTCTCCTTACCATCAAGAGATCACCCTCTTCCGCCTCTAGTAGTGTGAGTTCTTTTCCTTCTTCACTTGAAGCACTATTTGAGTCACTTGAAGACTCACTTCTTATGCCTCCATCCTCAAGCAAAATCATAGTTATCTTGTTGGGACATTAAGAAGCAATGTGTCCCTTGTCAAGACACTTAAAACACTTGATATTGCTTGATCTTCTTGGAGTTGGCTCCATAATTTTTTTTCCTTGGGCTCTCCACCTTTAATTCTTTATTTTTCTTAGGAGAAACCTCCCCTTTAGGCTTGTCTCTCCAGCTGGAAGTTGCAGCCCCCTTGGAGAATTTGGAAGCTTTTCTCCTCTTTAGTTGTTGCTTCACCCTTTGAGCTTTGTGGACTAGCTCCTCAATTGTTGCATATGAATGTAGCTCCATCACATCTTGAATTTCTCTATTCAAGCCATGAAGGAACCTAGCCATTATTGCTTCTTGAACCTCCACAATTTCAGCCCTTATCATCATCAATTCCATTTCCTTATAGTATTCATCAACACTTTTGGAACCTTGGAAATGTCTTTGAAGCTTGTTATGGACTTCTCTTGCATAATAAGTTGGAACAAATCTTTCTCTCAAGCATGCCTTCAAGTCCTCCCAAGAATTTAATCTTTCTCTCCTCATCCTCCCTATATCCACTTGAATTTGGTTCCACCATGTCAAAGCATAACCACCAAACTCCAAAGTTGCTAGAGTAACTTTTCTTTCTTCCTCAAAATGTTGGCATGAGAAAATTTGTTGTACTTTCATCTCCCACTCAAAATATTCTTCCGGATCATTATTGCCAAGGAATTTTGGAATTTTTATTTTTACTCTATTCAATCCTCCATTCCTCCTATCTCTCTCTTCTCTTCTCACCCTCTCATCTTCATCATCTCTATTTTGCCTCCTAGGATTGTATCTCCTATGATTTTCTCTTCTATTTTCTTTTTATAATAACCAAGGTTAAATACATAAAAGAAAAAAGAAAGAAAAGTATAAATTTTCAAAATTCTGTCGCAAAAAGCGTTAGCGACGATTTTAGTAACGACTAAATTTTGGTGCGAGTAGCGCCAGATTGGCGCGGTTAGCGCCACAGATACTGGATTTTGGCGCGAGTAGCGCCAGAGTGGCGCGCTTAGCGCCAGAAGTGCTCCAGAAAGTCTGTTTTTCACTGGAACTTAGCGCGGATAGCGCCATAGTGGCGCGATCAGTACCAGAACGCGACCTGGACCACTATATAAGGTCATTTCACGCGATTTTTGGGCCAAAACTCTTCCTTTCTTCTTCCTCTGAGCCATTTCCACCATTAGAGCACTAGGAAGCTTCATATCTTCTCCATTCTTCATCTAAACACTTCCTACCCAACTAGAAAGTTGATTAGAACTCCTCCATGAGCTAGATTCCAGCTTCAATTTCTCGAGAGAACCATCAATCAGAGAAATCTCGTTCTCTAGGGAACTTGGTAAAACTGAGTTTGGAAGGGAAAGAAGGCGATTCAAGGATGCCAAAGCTTGGAGAAGTGATCCTCCAACCTTCCTCGACTGGTTAGAGGTAAGAAACTCGAGTTTTACCGATTGATTTGTGAAATGGTTCTTGGGATGAATAGTGATCCATTTGTGATAGGGCTGGAATTAGGCTTGGATTCTTTAGAAAAGTACGCTCAGGAGGTTGTTCTGATGAATACTAAGCTTTGAATCATGACTATTGATGAAGTTTAGTTTTGACTCTGATATATGTATGAGTAGGAAGAATGATGATTAAATGAAGAGTATCATGACATGTATGAGCATATGTGCTTTTACTAGAAGTGTTCCTGAGACTGTATAGAAGGTTATTAGGTGTTGAAATGATTGTTTTGAATAACTTGGTTATTCTTGAGATATAGAGGGGTTAAGCAATTGAATGCTTTGAACCATCTTATGTAGAGTCTTAGAGGGACTCTAGTGCCTTGGTTAGGCTGAGATACATCCTGTTAAGGGTCTGTGAATCGCCTATAAGGTGATTAGCTCTGATAACCCTAAGATAGAGAACAAAATGGTTTTAATGGAAAGGAATAGAGTTTCCTTTCATTCTAACGGTTGAGGACCGTTATTGATTGATTGTTTGTATGCCTTATGTAGGGCGTGACACAGACATTGCTGGTGGTTGTGACCACGAAGCCAGGAGAGCTGGTGTAGCATTGAGAGCAGGTAAGCTCTTTGTTCTTGGGAGTGTTTCCCTTGATTGTGTTCCACCATACTCCAGTGAGAGTAATGGTCATTGTATGAGTTAATGCATGTATATTGAAATTGTGTGTTACTGTTTTGATTGAAAACATGTACTTGATATACATGGATTGAGGCTATGTGTGTTGATTGATGAGATTTCTCTGGCCATTAGAATAGAATAGAATGTGTATATATATGTTTGAGTAAGTCCTGATGAGAAATGTGCTCATATAGATGGATGTAGCTTCCTCAGGCTAATGATAGAAAGTCCTGATGAGAAATGTGCCCATATAGATAGATGTAGCTTCCTCAGGCACGGATAGAAAGCCCTGATGAGAAATGTGCCCACATAGGTGGATGTAGCTTCCTCAGGCATTGATAAATGATATATAAATACAGATGTGCCATGTACATGTGATGTGTTTTAATAGTCTGATGGCTAAATGATAATGATGTATGTTATAAAGAGGGTGATGATGAACCCTTGAGACATATGTATATGTAGCGATATGGCTTGAGAGCTGTGATGGCTAACTTGTAATGCCAATTTTGATATTATATACATGGAAGTGAACCAGGGGAAGGAAAGACCTCCAAGGACCCTGAGTTTACTGAGATTGTTATCTCACCCCTGTTGGGGGTTATGTTTTGCAGGTGATACTCAGGGAGCTGCTGAGAGATCCCAGGGCAAGAGGCCCGAGCAGGGATAGGTTCTGTGAGAACCTTAGGCATAGGGTTGAGAGCATGTTAGCTCTACATTTTGATTTATGCCTATTGTTTTGTACCCATAGAGGGATTTGTATAGTTTTGTTATGTATACACATTGTATATTATGAATTAGATGTACAATTGATGTTGTTAATGACGTTTGATGACGTCATTTTGTTTATTGCTTCCGAATTGATTATCTGTGATAATTGTTGCGCTTAACGACCATAAATCAATGTTAATGAACCGGATGCATACAGGGCGTTACACTTTTCTATTTTCTCTCCAATCCTCCCTCTCACTCCTCTCATCATAATAATTTCCTCCATAAGAAGAAGGATACTCACTCAACCTCCTACTATTTTGAGCCTCTCCATCCACACTTTCCATTGGTTGACTCCTCCTTTGTCTCCCCTCAATTTTGGCCTCCAATTCGGTTTTCAAGTCTTTTATTTTTTTTGTCATAGCTTTCATCAACCTAGAGGTCCTAGGTGAGAAAGCTTCTCCTCCACTTGAACTCATCCTTCAAAAAAAATGGTTAGCAAAACACAAGTATATAAAGAAATTCTCACCACTCTCTAAGTGTTTGCCACTTTTAATCTAGGCTCTTTCTATAATGTTCTCTCTTGTCTTTTTCCACTCTTATTCCTCTCTATAGTTCTTAAGCAAAAATTTCTAATCAAATCAAGCCTCTTTACTATAGTGAAATAGGAAATGATTCTAGGCTAGACTCAAGAGTCCAAAGAACAAGAAAACTCTAAGACAAAATCTTGGAAATTTTAATAGACAAGCAACAAAGCAAAATTTAGAAAAGCACAACTCAAATTGGAATTAATGAGACAATTCAAGGAATTCTATGGCTGTACCAAACTGCACAATGAGAATATGCCAAATAAATTCAATTGCTAGAAGCCAAATTTCAACAAATTTGCATGTTATACAAGTTCACTTGATTTTGTTGTTCAAAGGAAATTTTGGAACTTGTAATTTTGTAATTTGCTTCTAAATTCTGTTTTTCTTTAACTTTTTCCAGCCACTAATCAATAATGTCTTTGGCTGTACACTTGATGTATTTTTCTTTTGCTTTTGGATTATTTCTTTCACAAAATATTTTTTTTTCAGCTTTTGTTTTTCTTTTGAACAAGTTCAAAAATCCTTAAAGAAAATCAATGAATCACTAAAATATGATGTATAACAACTGTAAAATTTGCTTCTAACAACTCAATTCAGTTTAGGCATGAGATTAGAATCAAAACAAGTGGTCAACACTGAAACACTACAAACAAAAGTTGACAAGAATCAAAACTAGAAAATCAAAAAAATATGAAGAACACATGAAGAACATAAGAACATGAAATCACATAGAACTTGAAGAGAACACTAAGGTTTTGTGGCTGAACACACAACAAGCCCAAACCACCAAGAATCAAAGGAAAACAACAAGAAACAAGGAATTGAAATGGATTTTCGTTTTTGGGAATTATGCAGAATTTTACCTTTGCAGAAAACCCAAAACTGAAATTGAAGAAGAATTCCACAAGGATTAAGCTCTAGATACCAAATGATGTGCTATTGACCTGAGTCTTAACACCTTTTTCCCTAATCTTCCTTGCAATAGAAGTCAATCTTCAATTGAACTTCAAAACAGAGCATTCAACTCTTATCTTGAGTGAGGCTGTTTATGTTTTCTAATTTCAGAAATGGATTGTGGAAGAAGAATAGGAATGAATTGGAAATGACACCATGGAATAGGAATTCCAATAAGTTTTGCAAGAATCACCACAATAGTTGGGAGGCCATTGATAAGAAACAAGAAGTTCTTGACTAAGAACAAGAGAGAAAACTCTCACCACAATTCAGAAATTGTATTAATCATCCAAAGATCAAAAGATCCTTACATTCAGTTTGTGAGTGGTTTATATAGACCACGAATTAACAAGCTAAATGACACTAAATGTAATGCAAATGTAAATTGAAATGAAGCCCAAATGTAGCTTATATGACAAGCTTTTCCTAAATGACCTTTGGCTTCCAAAAATTGTGCAGTGGCCATCTCAGACTGGTTTAATCGATTAATTCGTTCTTGTAATCGATTAAATCAGTCAGAAACTTAAATAATCGATTACATTAGAGAAATAATCGATTAAAGCAGTAAGGTCATAATTCCTGCTTACAAGTGACATTCTTATAATCGATTATTTGGACGAAATAATCGATTAAAGCAGTAAGGCCATGATTCCTAATTGCATCTAAACATCCTGTAATCGATTACAAAGTCAAAATAATCGATTAAAGCAGTAGCAACCTATTTACAAATGTTTTATTGAATTTCTTCTAACAAGTGCTGGAATTTATTGAATTAAATTGGATTTGAGACATCAAAATCCAGCTTTTGTCATCCTTGACATGGTTTGCAACTTCATGCTTGCCCAAATTGGCTTGAATATGGTCTTGAAGTGCTTGAGTCCTAGCTCTTGTCATTGGTCCTTTGAAGCTCACCAAAGGAAGTGCTTCAAGCTCCCCTTCTAGACCTTTGGCTTGACTTGGACATCCATCATTAGTAGAGGACGACATGATAATTATTGGCTCCCTAGAAACCTTTTGGTTCTCCTCGCGCACCGAGACAAGGCTCAAAACCACATATTCCAGTAAGGTAGAAAAGGCTCTCTAGAGATCTGTTCTTTGTTTTCTTTATGTTGATGTTTTTGGTCTTCATGAATAGTATTCGGGATTTATTGTGGTTGTTGTGTTTGATATTGAATGTGGGACTCAATTTTTTTTTTCTGTTTGGGGGGGAGGAGTAAATCACAATAAATACCCTCCCACTGCTTCTCGACAACTTTACCATTTGTGTCCACAACAACCTTCGCGACACAAACAACACCCCAATCCTATTGAACAACGCAATGGGAACGGACACCGTAACTCATGGCATTCATGATGATGTGTCTCAGTTCCACGTCCACAAATGGATGATGAAACTTGTAGCATGGAATGTTGTTGGTCTTGTTCAATGTTAACACACCGTAGGACAGACACGAGCTTTTTCATTTCCTTGGAAAATTTCTTCTTGACCTTTACGTAGGCCACAACCTTAGACTCATCGCATTTCCATTTAAGCGGAAGAGTGTTCTTCCTTCAGAGACATTACAAATGTTTAGAAATGTTTGTTTATTATTTGTTGATATTGAATGTGGGACTACTTGGGTATGGCTCATACTATGCTTTTAGAAGATATGCACGGGGGCCCGCGTGGGCCTGAGGAAGTTGCCCCGACGAGGGCTAGAGGGCAGCTCCCCAGGAACTTTTTTCGAGGCCTAGTACGGTTGTTGGTCTTGTGTTTTATTATTTGTAGTTTGGGCTTGGGCCCATTCTTAGACTATTGGCAAGCGTACCAATGTCGTTACAGGTTACAAAATTTATAAAAGATCGTCTCCACAGGGACTTGAACTACTCAATTTTCCCATATGAAAGTTACCAGTTCAATAGTTATATACAACAAATATAATCAGAGTTTGATGGGTTTGCGGAAATAACAGAAAATTACAAAAACTAGTAAAATGAATTTAATTAATTTATAAGAACATAGGATTGGGTTTCATCATTCATACCCTTAGTATCCAATTATTATTTAACCTATATGAATCATTTTCTAACCTTACTGATGCACACATTAATTCACCCCGAATCGATCCCTTGCATTCGAGAATCCTAAGGATATTTACTGAATATCGATCCCTTGCATATGAAGTAAATAACCCAGCATTACAATCATAATCTCGTGCTAATTTCAATCAAAACATTATGCTCTATTCCTAGCCACGTAACGTAAAGAGTAAAATCATTCAGCTCAAATCCTAAGGGCACTTTCCAGTCAAGCTAAGAATCCAATTTCATGAAACTAGTGATCAGGTAGAATCAAGCATTAAGAACAGAATGAAATTACCAGAATGAGTAGAAAAGTTTCATACATATATCAAATATTAAAGGAGATACATAAGGGTACGAAGATTACATCCAATCCTTTAGAGATCATGGTGTAGAGCAAGAGATCAACAGAAGACATGACGAAGGTGGCGATCCCCGGCCTAATTCTACAGAGTTTCCACTCTCCTTTTCTCTCTTCTCTTACCTTTCTCTAAGCCTTCATGGCTGCTAGTTTAGTTCTCCCCTCCAAAAACATATATTCTTCTTCAATTTGCATGCCTTTTTGTAGGCATGGGGAAGCTGGTCAGGTCCACTCGCCCAGGCGAGTTTTTTAGCCTTGTTTCACTCGCCTGGGCGAGTTAATTCTTAGTGTTGAAGGACTCTACTCGCCCAGTCGAGTTTTTTGCACATGATATGCTCACCTGGGCGAGTTAATGCTTAATAGTGAAGAAAGATAATTAGCCCAGGCGACCTTGGGCAAATTTAGCTCTTAGAAATGACATTTTTGCCCTTTTTGCTTGTCTTGATTGCTTTGGATGCCCCAGATACACTTGATACCTATTGAAAAATCAAAATTGAATGGATTGATCTTCCAAAATGTAAACAACACATTTATATATCTAATAACTATAAAACAACTAGGATTAGGGCTAATTTATAAGCGAATTTACTGAAATCAAAAGATAAGTGCCAACATTAAAATCTTGGAAAAATCTAAAATATGGCACTTACCACTACCCCCAACCTAGAATTTTGCTTGTCCTCAAGCAAAGTAAAATAAACTATGAATAATTGTAATAAAGAAAACACTTTAATATGAACATTCTTTGTAAAGAATCAACTTTCAAAAGTGATTAGAACACATTTTTCAAATAATCAACCATGAGAATTGAAAACACAAAAGATGGAATTCGCAAAACCAAATGAGATTAAGATTAATTCACATTTCATTTCTAAAGAATATCAAAGAAAAACACTTGATTGATTCAAACAGAGGAAAACCTCTCAAAAGTGTTTAATTCTCCCATAGGTAAGTGTTTCTTCTCAATTCCAACACTAATATGTCATAGATCAACATTGTAGTTTATTTCCTATCAAACCAAAGTACATATTTATCATGGATATTTAGGACTTTTAGGGTTTGGCCTGGCTTTGAAAGAAATCTTGGTTTTTTTGGATATTCAAAGGTGCCCTAAAAATAGGAGAGCAATCAAAGATAAAACAAGCTATCATCATTTCCTATTTTTCTTTTCTACCAAGTTATAAATGTTTCTTATACAAACAAACTTCCCAATTACCCAACTTTATAGAATTTACAACACTTTGTACAGTTTACAACATAATGTACATAATTTATACTTTTATTTATTTTACAAGGACTTGTTTCTTTTTTTTTTTTCTTTTCTTCTTTTCTTCTTTTTTCTTTTTCTTTTCTTTCTTTTCTTTTCTATACAAACTTAATTTACATAAATAGCCACATTTTAAAGACAAAGTATTTTCATCACATTAGCCACCCAAATTATAGAAATTCCCAACAAAACCCCTTTGCTCTCCTAACCTAAGGTAAGGTAGGAAACTCTTATCCTAGGTTAGTGTTCCAACAAAATCATAAGTGTTTGGCTCAAAGGGCTAGCAAGTGGTAAATCATTATATATATTGGAAAGTTGTTTGGCCAGTAGCTCAAAATTTACAAGAAAGAAAGACGGCATAAGTCATATCCATGCATCATATGTTATGACAATTAGAAATTTATGCAAAATCAACTATAGAACATATCAGTGAGGTCACTCAATGTAAATTCTGTGGTTGCACACAATCACTAAAGCTTAAGGTTTGTTTTCATGTTCAAATCAAATCAATGTTTTCAAAGTTGTTCTTTATCAAGTTTATATAAAAAAATATCTGCCTTCATTTTGGTATTTGGAAAACCATTCGTTGTTTTTCATTCTCAAAGTTTCCAAAGATAATTTTGTTGTGTTCTGATCTAAGTCAAAAACAAGTTTCAAAAACACTATTTGTTGATTCTTTCCAAAGCATGTAAGTTAGTTAAGTCCCAAAAAGATTTATACAAACAAAAAATTTAATTTTTAAAATGTGTACTTCCAAAAAAAGAGAATCCTCTGTGTACACAATCAAAGTGCGTGTAACGACCTAAAATATTTCTATATATATTATATTTATTTTCTATTAAGGTTAATTTCTTTAGATTTATTAAATAATCTAATGCGTGCAGCGTACTATAACCTTTCTTAAACGTATTTGAGGTAAGAACAAAAAGAAACTATATATATATATATATATATATATATATATATATATCATATTTCATTATGTTTCATTTTTATATTACATCATAATATCATAGTTCTCCAAACACTGTTATTTATTTACAAAATACACAACCCATATCCCTTTTCAAACATGTTCTCTGGTGCTATCCTCTCCATTGAGCACAATTATGGGATCCGTGGTCGGGTTAGGATACATAGGAGCAAATTGCAAGAAGGGGTCGTGTGGATTAAACACTTCACTAAAAATAGAAACGGGAAAGTGAAATCCAAAGTAGATGTGGGCACGCAAAACGGGTTGCATCGTTATAACATAGCAATTTCTATCTTCATCTATATACCATGCTATGTCCAGTACATCAAGAAACAGGATGATCGATGTCATCTAAAACATAGAACAAATATAGTGAGAAATAAAATTTGTCAGTAGGCAAAATCTAAACCATCAAACACGTTAGTAGGTTAGTAAATAATCAATATACTCAAATGAATTCATAAAATGATTATGCAACTATATGAATGCATGAAATGAAATGGTCACAGGTGCACATGGCCTCTACATATGTATAGTATGTAGGAATGTTGCGGCCGTATTACGCTAATCATGCATGAATTTCCATGTATCAGCACCTGATCTCTCTACATCTTTATTATAGTTGTAGTATCATAGGTCCGGTTTCTCAAATCTCATACTGGATTTAGAAACTCGGATCAATCTTCTTTGCATATCAAAATCCATTCTTCACATATAATCTCATGGAAAATATTTCCATCATTTCATCATTTTGTACTAGAAGAATGGTTTAAAACAACATACCTTATCCAAGAAAAATTCTACCAACTTGGGCAAAATAGTTGAGTATCCTCAAGCTACAGAAATTCATGTTAGTGGTTTAACTAATAAACCATAATACTTTCTCTTTTACTAATATATGGATTATCTAACGGGGTAGCAAAGACTGGGATGACTACACCCGGGATGGTTATAGCCTGGAAAGGTAGGTCCGGGATGATTATAAAGTGATTAAGGAGTCTGGGGTGGCCAGATTAAGTTTATCATAAAAGGGGGTGTATAAGTAATAATATCTGAGTTTCGGGTTGGCCGGGTTAAGTTTATTATAAAAAGGGGGTGTTTTGGCTGGGTTAAGTTTATCATAAAATGGGGTGTATAAGTAAAAATATCTGAATTCTGGGTTGGCCGGGTTAAGTTTATCATACAAAGGGGTGTATAAGTAAAAATATCCAAATTCCAGCCATTCCGGGTTGACCAGGTTAAGTTTATCATAAAATGAGGTGTATAAGTAAAAATATCCAAATTCTGGGTTAGCCGGGTTAAGTTTATCATACAAAGGGGGTATATAAGTAATAGTATTTGAATTCCGAGTAAGGCTGGGTAAGTCCGGGGTGGTCGGGATGTACATGTCCTGGATGGCTTTAGCAAGGTTGGGTAAGTCTAGGGTGCTGGGGTGTACATAACCTGGATAGCTATAGCAAGGAGGGGTAAGTTCGGGTTAACCGGAATGCATATAATCTGGACTACTATAGCAAGGACGGGTATGTCCGGGTTGACCGGGATGCATGTAATCTGGACTACTATAGCAAGGACGGGTATGTACAGGGTGACCGGGATGCATATAATCTAGACTACTATAGCAAGGATGGGTATGTCTGGGGTGACCGGGATGCATATAATCTGGACTACTATAGCAGGATGGGTATGTCCGGGTTGACCGGGATGCATATAATCTGGACTACTATAGCAAGGACGGGTATGTCCGGGTTGGTCGGGTTTCACTAGTTTTACGCATAAACTATTACGTATAACTTTCCAAAATGCTAATAATTCTAATTATAATTTCTTAACTATCTTGGGTTTAAAATCACCATATATTCATCATAAAATACTCTTTAGAACATAAATTTTTCATCTTAAATAAAGACTAAGTCTAGACAACTAAGCACATACTTTAATATTAACAAATTCTAATTCAGAGATTGAAGCCTAGCCTACCTCCAATAAATCTGATGAACTGAGTAGGAAGTGGATTCTGGAGTAGGAAGTTTTTACGTGAAGTGTATAAGACTAGTAAAACTATGGTTTAGCCAAAGGTGGTAGAAAATAAATAACTTAATGTAAAGAATGAAAGCTGAGATTTTCGTGCAGTAATTTTTGAATGCAAGACTATTTATACTAGTTTATTTGGTTGGGTTTTAAGTGATTTAATTAATTTATAACTGGGATAAGCTTTAGTTTTGTTGCAAAGTAACTAACCTTGAAGATTTTTATCCTAAGTTAATCATTACAAATATTCCTTCATTTATGGCTTCAAATACGTGGTAGTTTACTAAAGATATGAACTTCAGTTCCATATATCCATTTGTCTGTACTATCAAAAGTTGAATTCTCTTCATTTAATGCCTTTGAAAATTATCTCCTAACCTTTCGTTAACTTTCTGCCAGGTGTATTTCATGTTACCTATAAGTCTTACGTATGACTTGCCTACGACTAATTTTACGTGAATCCTTTGTTCAGTAAAAAAATTATATGCTTGTATTTTATTATTATCATACTTCCATATATTAAATATAAACTAAAAATATAATTTTTGAGGATGTTACAGTGCGCAATACCAAAAAGAATCATAAACACACACAACTAATTAAGCAACCATCCAAATAGTAAATAAGGAAATAATGTACTGAATTTTAAAATAAAGCGATAAAGAAATATAAAGACAATGTCACAAATTTTTGAAGATCATGGCTGAGGAGCTTAGTCTCCTCCCTTCAGATAATCAACAAGATTTGTCATGTTCTTCATCCTCATCTGCTCTGCCTCCTCCTAACAAATAGGCTTGCCCCAGGTTATGCAATGATAGCTCTAACAAAACAGATTAGACATTTAAAAAAAGAGAAGACATAAAATTCAAAAGTAAAGTTCATAATTTATAATTCATAAACATAAGACATAAAATTAAAATAACACAAATTAAAGACAAAGTTAAAAAAACACTGGGTTGCCTCCCAGGAGCGCTTCTTTAACGTCTTTTTAGTTGGACACCTTTGTTATGGCTCAGGCTTCCAACAATTAGACAATAATGGTAAGCCAATGGTTTCTATGTTTTCCTTCATAATTTTCACCAACTTCTTTTCTTCTTCAAAAAGACTTGAATTACTGTTAACTAGTTTATGTGAATCACCTGGAAAAAAAACATATTTAAAATGTGGAGGTACTGCTTTCACTTCTATTTTTTATTCTTGATTCTTCTTTTCCTCTGGAAATTCTTCAAAGAGAGATTGTTGATAAGGAATTTCCTTGAAAGCATCTAGCTGTTGGAGACAGTTTAAACTTTCATTTTCTTCACATTCAATCATCTCCTCAAATGCTTCAGTAAATGTTTTCTTTGAATCAGCCTCTTGGAGTTAGAAATTACTTCATCCAAAACATCTATTCTAAAACACTCCCTTGGTTCCTTTGGGTTAACCTGTGTGTTTGCTGAAAAAAGTCCATTTCTATGCTCAAATAGTTGTTTTGCAAGCTGTCCAACCTGAACTTCAAGATTTTTAATGGAAGCCTCAGTGTTATTTTGATTTGTGATAGACATCTGCATAAACTGAGTTAGAGTATCTTCCATTTTTTATATTCTATCAAGTTGGGCTTCTTGTTGTTGTGGTGGTGGACCTCTATTTGAAGAACCTGCATAAGAGTTGTTAGAAGGACTTGCAAAAGAAGAGTTAGTGGGACCATAATATGCATTATCATTTTGCTGCCTCCAGCCAAAAGGCTGATTTGAACCTGGACCACCTATGTAACCTTGGTAATTTCCTTGGATGTTCTCTTGAAGTCTGGTTTTATTTTGCAAATAATGAACCTCCTCTACTTGTTGCCATTCACTAGGTGCTGAACAATGGCCATTCTGATAGTCACGACCACAAAAATCACATCTTAGAGTTTGTTGAACTTGATGAGCTTGGTATGTTCTATGATCCACCTTGATGAAATTGTTGAGGAAGTTGCCCTATCTATTTTGTTAAGGTCTCTAATTGTTAAGTCAAGAGTTGATTTTGAGCTAGAATTGCATTCTGAGTATCCAGCTCCATTATACCTTTCCTTTGAAACAAAGATCTATCATGGTGAGATCGATAATCATTGGTTGCTATGAAGCCAATGATTACAATTGCTTCCTCCGGGCTCTTTGACATCATAGTACCTCCAGCTGAGGCATCAATAATCATCTTTGTTTGAGATCTTATACCACTGTAGAAATGTGTAGTTGTGCAACATCATTAAAGCTATGGTTTGGGCACCTCCGCAGTAAGGATTTGAATCTCTCCCATGTCTCATAGAGAGGTTCATCTGATCCTTGGGAAAAAGTAGCATTGGCTGATTTTGCACTTATGAATTTGGATGGAGGAAAGAATCTAGCAATGAATTTTTCCTCCACTTCTTCCTAAGTGCTGAGACTTTTGTTTGGTTGGGATTGAAGCCAAGTCTTTGCCTTACCTGTCAAGGAAAATGAAAAAGCTTTGACATAGATAGCTTCAGAATCTTTATCAGAAGCTCACATGGAACTGTATAGCTCCATGAAGGTAGACAAATGAGTGTATGGATCTTCATGATCCACTCCAGCAAAAGGATGTGAACCAATTAGGTTGAGTAATGCTGGCTTCAATTCCACAACCTTGTTATTGAAAGGAGGAATGACTATGCTGTTGTAATGTTTTGGTCCTTGCTGGTAAGCATAGTCACCAAGAGTCCTCCTTGGTGGTCTATTTCCTTCTCGCCCTCTATCAGCCATATTATCAATTACAAGTGGCTTTTCTGGTGAAGGAGAATCAATAGAAGAAGTTTCACCCGGTGGCTTATTGTTTGTTTGTTTCTTATTCTTCCTGTTTTTCCTTTCTGCCTTGGTAATTTCTGGATCAAATAATGTTTTATCTATAGAAAACTTATCTCGCATATAGGAAAAAAGAACAAACTCCAATAACCCATAAGTACCGAGGTTAGTGAAAATAAAATATAACAAAAGAGAATTTATACAAAATCAAAATAAAGTAAATAACGAAAGTAAATAAAAATGTCCTACTAAACTGAAAAATTATATATAAAAGAATTGAGTAACCGAATCAAGTCCCCGGCAATGGCGCCAGAAACTTGTTAGATTATTGGCAAGTGTACCAATGTTGTTGTAGGTTACAGAATTTATAAAAGATTGTCTCCACATGGACTTGAGCTACTCAGTTTGCCCAGATGAAAGTTACCAGTTCAATACTTATATACAACAAATATAATTGGAATTTGATGGGTTTACGGAAATAACAGAAAATTACGAAAACTAGTGAAATGAATTTAATTAATTTATGAGAACATAGGATTGTGTTTCATCATTCATACCCTTAGTATCCAATTAACATTTAACCTATATGAATCATTTTCTAACATTATTGATGCACACATTAATTCACCCTGAATCGATCCCTCACATTCGAGAATCCTAAGGATATTTACCAAATATTGATCCCTCGCATATGAAATAAATAACCCAGCATTACAATCATAAACTCGTGTTAATTGCAATCAAAACATTATGCTCTATTCCTAGCAATGTAACGTAAAGAGTAAAATCATTCAGTTCAAATCCTAAGGGCATTCTCCAGTCAAACTTAGAATCCAATTTCATGAAACTAGTGATCAAGTAGAATCAAGCATTAAGAACAGAATGAAATTACCAGAATGAGTAGAAAAGAGTCATACATATATCAAGTATTAAAAAAGATACATAAGGGTATGAAGATTACATTTAATCCTTTGGAGAAACTAGCCAATCATGGTGTAGGGTAGGAGATTAACAGAAGACATGACAAAGGTGGCTATCCCGGCCTAATTCTGTAGAGTTTCCACTCTCATTTTCTCTCTTCTCTCACCTTTCTCTAAGCCTCCATGGTTGCTGGTTTCGTTCTCCCCTCCAAAAACATATATACTTCTTCAATTTGCATGCCTTTTTATAGGCATAGGGAAGCTGGTCAGGTCCACTCGCCCAAGTGAGTTTTTTAGCCTTGTTTCACTCGCTTGGGCGAGTTAATACTTAGTGCTGAATGACTCCACTTGCCCAGACGAGTTTTTTACACATGATATGCTCACCTAACGAGTTAATACTTAATAGTGAAGAAAGGTTATTAGCCCAGGCGACCTTGGGCAAATTTAGCTCCCAAAAATGACCTTTTGCCCTTTTTGCCCTTTTTGCTTATCTTGATTGCTTTGAATGCCCCAGATACACTTGATACCTAGTGAAAAATCAAAATTGAATGGATTGATCTTCCAAAATGTAAACAACACATTTATATATCTAATAACTATAAAACAACTAGGATTATGGCTAATTTATAAGTGAATTTACTGAAATCAAAAAATAAGTGCCTACATTAAAATCTTGGAAATATCTAAAATATGGCACTTATAATTACCCCCAACCTAGAATCTTGTTTGTCCTCAAGCAAAGTAAAACAAACTACGAATAATTGTAATAAAGAAAACACTTTAATATGAACATGCTTTGTAAAGAATCAACTTTCAAAAGTGATCAGAACACATTTTTCAAATAATCAACCATGAGAATTGAAAACACAAAAGATGGAATTCGCAAAACCAAATGAGATTCAGATCAATTCACATTTCATTTCTAAAGAATATCAAAGAAAAACAGTTGATTGATTCAAACAGAGAAAAACCTCTCAAAGGTGTTTAATTCTCCCATAGGTAAGTGTTTTTTCTCAATTCCAACACTAATATGTCATAGATCAACATTGTAAGTTATTTCCTATCAAATCAAAGTAGATATTTATCATGGATCTTTAGGACTTTTAGGGTTGGACCTAGCTTTGAAGGAAATCTTGACTTTTTTGGATATTCAAAGTTACCCTAAAAATAGGAGAGCAATCAAAGATAAAACAAGCTATCATCATTTCCTGGACAAGGGAAAGGAGGACCTAGGTGGACGAAGGTCGGAGCTGGCAAGGCAAGGACGATGCCAATGTCCTAGTAGGGTGGGTGATTTTTCTGGAACTGACAACAGGGAAGTGTATTTTTTGAAAGAGGACATTTTTTAAAACAAATTGAATAGGATAATGGATATAGCACTTGCCTATATTGATTGCATGTGGAGATTGGACATTTATCTACAAAATTAATGAGATAAGTATGGGTACGAGAGTGCTTGCATGTGAAGATTAAGTGCGTGTTTGGATTATTGGTGGCAAACCATGTTTGTGCCCCACCTCTGTTTTTCTGGAAGCATCTTCTTCCTTGCTTTTACGTTGAGACTGTCTCATAATTTGTGTGACAACTTTGTTGCCTTGCCGGCAATTCCAACATGCTCTAAATGGAGTGCATTTGATGCCCAACAACAAGAGGGCAATTTGGGGTTGAAATTATCAATAAAGAAGGGCCAAAGCGGAATTGGGATGGTAGTTCAAGGAAACAAATTGGGTTGAAATAAGGTTTTTTTTTTTATATAAACAAAACTATATTTTTTTAATGCATAGGAATCCAAGAGCCCTTTTGATAAGCAAATAATTTAAAATGGCTTTTAATTTTAATAAGATTTTAATTTTTTTCAATTTTGGTTATTTTTAAAAACTAAAATGCATAAAAAAAAATTTACAAGAAAATAGACATATATATTGAAATGATTCTTCCAACTAAGAAAACTTTCTTATATATAGAAAACACAAATAAATGAAGCTTTAGTTGTTGTTCTTGAAGCAAAATGAGTGAAATTATTGATAAAAATGTCATCATTAACAAATATGAAAAACACTATTACATAATTGGTATCAAGTTCACTAGTAGTCTTCTCATCTACATATCTTACCGGTCAACCCGTGAGCTCTTCCATTTTGCCCTGCGGATATTTTAGAAAATTGAAAAATCAGATCACATTTCAACTATTATGCAATATAAACCTTAAAGCTGCAAGACAACTTAACCTGTGCGATAAATTGCTCGGCATCAGTTCGCTTCAGAAGGTGCATTGAATGGAGGGCAAAATTGGCACTCTTATCATCACTGAGCAGAATGCCTTCTCCAATGTCATCAATGACCCTCACTTTGATATATGGATCTTTTGGCGGTACCATATCCTATAAAATGTATATTTAATGAAAGACAATGTAGTGGTTTACTGTTAGATTACAAATTTGTTCTACTAGAAACTACAAAAGAACAGTAAATAACTCAAAGCTAGGGACAGTTTTATAACAAAACCAAAAGTACGGATAGTTTGATAATTAAGAGACATGCAAAAATGAAAATTACATTATAATTTGAACTGAAAAATTATTTTCAGTTTACAAACGTGAAGTTAACTTAAGGCTAGGGATGGTTTTATAGCACAACCAAAATTAGTTCTTTATCAATAAATAATCCTCAAATTATAAGCAGCTTAGCAGCCCAGGCTAAAATTACTTAACAAGGCATTGATTACAGCTAGAACATCTTGAGAACTACATTGATACACGTATGCATAACAGAAGTATGTATTTTTTTCTCTTATGTGAGTGTATACAGGTGCATGTGTGCTTGCGGGTAAGGGAGAAGGGAAGGAAATGGGGGAAGGAGAGGGAGAGGTTACCACAGTCAAATCAACCTCCACTTTCAACATATAATTTTTCAGTGCTTTAGAATGATTCTTGAAATGTTCTTCCTCCGTATTACAAAGCTTCACTTTAATTTCTTGAGGAAGCACATGCCCTATCTTCCATAACAAGTTTCGTATAATTTCTGCTCGATTATACCTGCAGAGAGACAAGTTACAGAATCTCAGAATGCAGATAAGTTACAGAATACAGCAATACACAAGAGCTATGCTTGATGGTAAATAGCATTTCAAAGTGATACTTACATATAGGCCATTAGGCAACGTTTATTTCGGACTACAGCAAGATGGTGGATAAGGGCTCCGTAGTGATCTGCATTTTTTGCTGTTTGGATATCCAAACCTTCTTCCTGCATCTTCCTGTTTACACAGAACAACTCATGCTCAAATGAGATAGGATACTGCAACAAAAAGTGATGTTCTGGGGAAAATACACATGCAACTTTATCATCTTTTAATTAACATAGTAATATGGTTTCACCATACACAAGAATTCATTAAAAAAACTCAGGCCCGTAGTTTGACTCTTTGTGATGTTGCCAACAGATATATTAGCTACACTTAAAGAATTGAAGCAGGCAATGGGGGACTTCCTAACATAGCATACTACAATGAAAAAAGGGGGCATGCAGAAAAAAGAAGCAGGACACCACATTAATGTTACCTTATCAAGGACTGAAAATCAAGGTGATGTTGAGTACACTCTGCAAATACTTCTCGAATCAAGTCATTCTACAAGATTATTGGAAAAATAATCAACCAAAGTCAAATATCCATAACGATATAAAGAGTGGATAGTTTCAAATCAGGGAATGGGAAAAGGTCTATGATAAATAAAAATTAAGTGTCAAGAAAATCAAGGTATCAAATAGCACTATCATACATCATAAATACTTCACCATCCAAGATGGTGATGTAACAAACTGGAATATCATGAGTTATAAACCAAAATAAGTTCTGACTGTAATCAGGGCTGCTAGGTTTTCTTTCCGTTCCTTCAGAATGGGGAGATGTATGAAAATGGTAGAAATGTTTGGGCAATGTGAATATGGACCTAAAAAGACAAGCAGGTAATGAATTTAAGAGAAAAAAAATCATATGTGTAAAAGATACTTGAATCCTGATTCATATCTTAAAGTGGTCACTCTTATCCATTCAAACAATTTCAATTTTTCAGCTCACAACTTTTGAAGGTTAGCATACTGTAGAGAGCTATAGTCAAAGTTGAACTTATCATTATATACTCACTAATCCACCACCTTGGAAGTCGTAAACAATCATATGCAGTATTTAAATCCAAAGTGAAGTACCAGATCCAAGATAGAGCTCTAGTAATGTAGTTGGGGATAAGATTCAAGGTAGACTGGCAGAGTTAAGATTTAAACATGAATTCAATAACACAAATTGCCATCACCAAGCGTCAATCTCAAAGGCAGCCATTAGACACCAATACAAATCCCCAGATGCATAAAACTCAAGTGAGGTTCACACAAGAGTACCAATTTCATTCTAAAACTTAATAAGAAAAGATATCACTCACTGAAATTAAATTGCCAAAATAGTGTTTAAAAATAACATATTGATAGCGTAAACTATTTTCCACTACACTAGGTGGTTCCAACATAACCCAACAACAATTTTTTTTTTATCCCACTGGGTGAGGTGTCGCTGATTACATGAATTACACGATGCAATCAAATTTCCAACGTAACCCAACAATTGAAAAATAAAAATATGAAAATCAAACTGAGAAATGAAGAGTTGAGCTTACATTGTAGGTGGTAAGCTGACCTTTTTCTCCACTTGCAAATTCTTTCACAAGTTGGCTAGCTTTACTCCCGTACATGTTCCAAGTTCCAACTTTCACTAGACGAGGAATTACATTGAAGAGATTATATCGACAAGTTCACAATTACAGATAAAAAAAACCCAACAAACTACAACTAACATTTGCAGATAAAAAAAAAAACAATTACAGATCGGATAGCCTTGAAAAAAAGAAGAATAAAACTACAAGAGATGGTGTAAATAAATAGCACAGATAGAAAGCAGAAATTGTTAGAATGAAAAGCCAATAACTTAGCAGGGAAAAACAACAAACTAGAGATGAAGGAAGGGTTAAAAAAAGTGGTGACACAGAAATGAAAGCACAGAACTATTAGTCAATTCAAAATGCATCTCAAAACATTAGTCAAACACATAACGTGCGTCTTATTTGTGACCCGATAGTTCAGGCCCAAGAGCCCAGAACGAATCAGAAACAAACAGCAAACAATGAGAATTGAAGATTACCTTATACTGAACAATTCGAAGCTAAGTCACGACGCGAACGGTTGAAAGCAAAGAATATGTTGAAGAACAGATCCAAGAATATGATTCAAAAGCACAGGAATGAGACACAGCAGAGCGAAATCTGAGAGAGAGAGAGAAATGCAGTTCGCAAAATGAAACACGAAATTCGACCCTCCAAAATCGCTTTGTTTTCCGTCCAAAATCCCCTCCCCGATGTCAAATATTGCGAATGTAGACACTAGACACATCCAATTAAATTCTGCCAACACATTAAAATACTGCAAAAATAATCCCTAATATCAACGAGTGAATAAATACGATAAATACCCATTTAGGTATTGAAAGTGTATTTGGACGAGGTATTTTAGAATTTTAAAGAATTTTAAATTTTAAAAATTTTAATTATTTTAATTTAAATTCTTTCATTTTTAAATTTTGTTGTTTGGATAAGTAAATTAATTTTTTATTTTTAAAATCTTGTGTTGGATAGAACAATTAATTTTTTTCATTTCTTCATTTCTTATTTTGATAAAATGGTGAAGATGTTTATTTGAATAAAATAAGTAAATTCTTTCATTCATAAAATCTTGTACCCAGACTAAAATAATTAATTTTTCCACTTACAAAATTTATTATTTAAATAAAATAATTATGTTTTTATAATTATTTTATTTTAAATATATATATATATATATATATATATATTTAATTATATATTAAAAAAAACAAATCAAAGCCGACGTACAGATTACCACAAGGAATAAAAAAAACAAATGAATACTTAATCATGCTGATAGATGAATAAAATAGCCATATCTAAATTCCAAAATGATAACGAATGTTCTATTCTGCTCTGCATATATATCAAAATTGGTTTTAAGGAACTAATTAATGTCTGAATAAGTAGAAACATACACAAGCACATATTGATACAGGGCTAATAGAGCATCAAACAAGTACTATATAGGGTTAGGCTCATTTTTATTTTTATCAAACTTGAACAAAACCAATTCAATACTTGTTTGGGTTGGATCTATGAGTGAGGGATCATTCTAAAACTTCTTAACATTTTATAGAATCAAACAATTCTAGAAATTTAAATCATAAAACAAATGAAAAAAGTAACAATATCTTTAATAAAATAAATGAAGTGTAAACAATCAACAATTTAAGTTAATATAATTTGTATCAACTGCAATGCCGATATAAAATTAAGTTTTGTACTTTGACTTATTTATTTTCCTTCATGATGTTAACATCATTTTCACTGCAGCCTTGTTTACAGCATATGTTCAATGAGTAATTGAATAACAATGGAAGAATAATGAACAGAAAAGCTCAATGCAGAAACATTGCCAGCAGGAAATGAAAGAATAGGGGACTGATACATCACCGTCGTAGATGTTATTCTGGTTTTATTAATATACAGTGAGTGCTAATGTAGTGATGCTCAGTTCTAAATGTCCACTTCTCTACCCTCTCCTCCTATTTAAGCTAATTACCACTTCTATATAACTTTAAGCACTTGGATATTCTAATTTTCTAACTAAAACTATTCTAGTTTCCAGGTAACTATGAGGTCCTCTCAAAATAGTTGAGATTATCGGTAATTGATAAATGTTCACATCTACACACATTCATGACTCCAATTAGTAGTGTGCACTAACAAGATATAGTGACAATTTCAAGTTGAAGGGGCTACATCATACACTAGTAAGACACCATAACAAAATTCATTATTAAAAAATGGTAATGGTAGCACAATTTCATTCTATTTGAAATAAGTTTTGGTTATTTATCCATTCCACATGCCTTAACAAATAACTAGGGGCTTCCTCCAAGACATTCAAAAAAGTTTACGGCATTTTTTAAGTGTAGACATGCCTATTTCATGAGACTTTTGGTTAAAATGAATGGCAAAAAGTATAGGATGGTTATGTGATAACAGTGCACTGAGTACAGAACTGAGATGAAGCAAATGTATGTTCCCATTATAGATAAACATAATTAAAATAAGAGGGCAACAATCAATATACAATGCATCAAAATTACCCACAAGTCACAGCCTATAAAACACACTTTTTAAATGTGCCGTTCTTTATCAACAAAAACAAATAAAGCAAGATATTGAAAATCACAACTAAAAGGATTTATATACTCAATGATTATAAAATCAATATGCTATAAATCTGACCAAACGTGTTTTCAACCAAGGAAATTAAAACTCAAAATGCAAACACAAAAAGCGAAAGCAAACTAAAATCGAAGATCAATTTGGCATTGAAACAGAAAACTTGGAAGTTAGGATAATTACCAGCAAAAACATTCAAAGACTACATTAAATTTGAATGATTGATTACACCTCTATAGACATCTGTAATATAATTTGTTATTTAAGGTACATATCAATCATACAAAAACAAAAAATTATTGTTATTTCAAAGCATAAATGATTACCATAATGCTATGTTCAAGGATTCCAAAACTGAAACTGTTTGAAGGCTAGAGAGACCTAGAGTGAATCAATGAGCAGGTGTAGCTAATGTACATCTAAGTCCTAGACTTCATGAAATCACCTAAGATTATATGATTATTTAGACTTCTTTCCTTGTTTTTTCTTGATAATTTCATCAACATACATTATGCCCTTTCCTTTGTAAACTTCAGGTGGCTTTCAAGTCCAAACAGCAGCAGCAAACTGATGCACCCTTTGTCTGTCTATTCCAGTACAGCGAATTATATTAATATACTACTCCCTGCTTAATATAACCAGAACTTGCATCCCTTTATAATGAACTTCAATCCAACTCGGCTCCTAGTAGCAAAACAGATTTTAAATAAATGGACTCCTCCATGCTTGTATGGTCTTATCCCTTACAAACTTCCAGACAAACATAACTACCATCCTACATATTCTAATAAATAACTAACTACCAGTTTGTTATTTTGTATAAGTTTTCTATCATGTGATGCACATAGCTAATATTACAAGAGATAATTGAATAAATAAGCATGAGATAGAGCAAGAACAAAACCACCCTTGACCAACACAATTTCAACCAAGTATAGCAAAATTAAGCATCCAAGTTCTATATTTATTTTTTTCTGCTAAATTTAATTTTATCTCTCAATAAAAACCTCTTAATATATATCATTGTAGAGTGAGTTTTTTTTTTTCTTTTATATTTTACCGTTAAACCATCGTTCAAAACTCTCACGTCTCAAGCCGCCATATAATCCTTATATATAATCCCTGTAGCTACATATCCGTAAATTTCCCCTACCTAATCGTTCCATGATTTGTCTCCATTTTACACAAGCAAGCTGTTAAAGATACAACTTATGTCTCATAACAATGTGAGTTTAAATTTCACAATCACCAATGTTGATGATCTAATAGATGAATAATTTATAACTATTTTTTTACATTTTTTTTTTAAATTTTGAGGCCTGTATTTCTCAAGATCTATTTACCTAAACTTTTTAGTAAAGTTTTAACCACCATTATTGACTAAATTTCAAACATTTCATATTTACCATCTTAATCATTAATCATATATCAAACATTGAAACACCTTTGAATGAGTACAATTTCCAAGATGAAGTAAAAGAGGAAAATGTTTGTGAAAAAAAAAAAACTTAGAAAATTAAATTGAAAACCCAAATAAAATATTGATATAAAAATAGCTTAAAAAACTAAATTAAATAAAAAAATTAAAAATGTCAAACTAGAACCTAAATTATTTGATGGATAAAAATTATCATTTGATTTCAATCGAAAATAAAGTATGATGATCTTTTATAATTTAATCTTTGAAAAATTTCATCATCCATCACGGCTATATTTTATAATTTATTTTTTATAGTAACTAGTCTAAATTTTTTAAATAGTAAAAAAAATAGAAGTTAAATACAGTTAATAAAAAAATGACAGAATAAAAAAACTAATAATATAAAAGTAGTGGAAAATTAATGTAAGTAAAAAGAAAATTTTGAAATTTAAGAAGTGGTCTAAAGGTAAAATTATCCACTGAATTGTATACACTAAATGGGATCATTCTCATCATTAATAGTTATAGATAATATAGTAGGTACTCCATGTGATCCAAAATAATTCTTGTACTAAATTGTTTTACACAGACAAAATAAATGAATAAATAGATGAAAGAAAGTGTAGTTTTACAAAATTAATTACATATATCATCATTAATTCATTTATAAATTTTATTATTCATCATTAATATTATAAATGATATAAGTGAAAAAAATAATTAATGTATACATTAAAAAATAATGATTATTTTGGAATAATTTTTTTCTCAACAATTATAATGAGATGAACAAATTATATTATCAGTTACTTATTATGGATATACTTTTTTTTATTATGATACATATTTCTATTTTAAAAAAATTAGCTAGTATTGAGTACATTACACGACTACTTTTAAACATATAAAAATATTAAAAATTTCAATTAAAAATGTTGATTTTATTAAAAATAAATTTCTAATAATAATAAATTAGAATTAAAAACATAGTTGCATTTTTAAATTATTTTTTATGCAGAAAACGTTTTTCTTTAATATTTGGGGACACACAGGCACTCCACGGGACCATGTAGTCTTTTTTTTTAATACGTGTATAACAATGGTATTGTAGTTGGAATTATTTATTTGATAAATTAGTTATAACCACATATTTTCTTTCTTTGAAAAAAATGCGAAATTTAATTTATTTTTTAAAGTTAAAGAGTTTTTTTTTTGTAAAGCCTTGATAAAAAAAATCACAAAGTATTGTAGTTGGAACTATATATTAGTTTTTGAATTGTGCAATGAACGAGATTAACAACTTATTTATATATATATATATATATATATATATATATATTGGGTGATTTTTTATGTAATTTTTTTATATAAGAAAGAATCATCCCAAAAAATATATGTTTTTTTGGTATTAATTTTTTTGTTATAATATATAATAAATAAAATTTCTCAAAAACAAGTTAATATAATAAAATAAAGATGGCATAAGAAAGTAATAGAGTTAATAATACATGTATTAATATTAGAAATATGTCTCTCATCATTATTTAAAATTTAAACTTATTTTTTTTAAATGACTATAAATTGTTGAAACAGATTATAATACTTTAATTATTTATCGCATGTTAAAAATACATGATGAAAGAAAATATAAATACAACTAATTCATTATAGTGAACTTAATAAAAATTATTGGTCAATTAAGTTATATGAATGTAATTTTTTACAGCAATTTTACATTATTGATATTTGCAATAACGTAATGTATAATTAATATGAGATATCATATGCAGGAATATATGATGAATTATATTTTGAAACAAAATGAAAATCTTCACTCCATATGAAAGATGTCAAAGTTTCAATCTTATATTACAATTTCGTGTCAATTTGAAACAACAAATCAATATTAAAGATTACACAAATAATGAAATAATAAGCTAATAAATATTGAAAAAGTGGATAAGAAATAGCAATAAAAAATAATATTTATATGTAAAGGGAAATAGGTGGGGGCATTATTGGAAATAATTTAAAAAATAATAATTGATGAGTCATTGAATGGAAAAAAAATTGAATTAAAAAAAGGACTTCATTAAATTGGTTTTAAGAAGATTTTTATTAATATTTAACCTTTGCAATCGATGATTTTAATCAATAAAAGAGAATAGCATATTAATTTTATAATAAAAATAATATTATTATTTGCATGAGCAGTTTTAATATACTTTTACATTTATCTCATGAAAAATGATATTAATTAAAAATAATAATTTTATAAGGATGTGACTAAATTTAAAAGAATTCAGAATTAAAAATACATTTGTTTTGATTCACAATAAGATGATTTATTAATACACTTAAAAAGGAATTAAATTTAGATAGCCAATAATTTGGCTCTAATTAAATTTGTAATAAATATATTTATTTGCAAATTAAATTTGAAAGTTATAAAAACAATTGTATCAGTCAAAGCATCATCACAAATAAATATGAAAAATTAAATCGCAGCATATGCTGAAAAATTAAATACGTTTAGGGTGTTACAAAGAGTTTTCAATAAGATGTTATGTCTTTTTCCTTACCATGCCCACTCTCTTTCATTGCCAACACCTAGCAAGGAATACAAAACAATCTTTTTCTTTAATTTTTCGGTTATAAAAAAGTAAAATATGTTGGAGGTAAAGGCTTTGAGAGAGAGAAATGTTTAGTGTTGGGTACTTGAAATATTACACCAAGAGGCATCAGAACTTGGAATGCTCAACAGTGTTACCTCCAGCTTAGGGAAAACCCTAGTAATATAGTAAGCTATTGGGCTCCAGCCCATATGGGCCCATATAACCATACAATAACCTATTGGACTTGTATGTAAACATATTAATATTAATATATATAACATATATATATTCAACAATCTCCTCCTATGTTCACCATACAGCACAATCCAATAAGGTAGTCAGTGTAATGTTCAAACAAACATGAATCATTCACATCCAGTCCAAGACAATCAACTCGGATCGGTCAAAGAGTTTTAATAATAAAATATTAAACTCAGACTACGTTTGCAATCAAACTAAGTGAATCATCATTCTCATGAATCTGTTTTGAGATCAATATATCAATATAAATACCAAGAGTTTTTAGATTAAATCTAAACTCATCCAAATCTCAACATCCAAAAAATCAATCTCAAAATCAGTTCACAACCAACATATGCATAATAATCAAATATAAGTAGGCCAGTCAAAATAGTCTAAGGCCTTACAAATTTAAGAAAGAAGCATAATAATCATGATGTTCACAAAATAGAAATAACAAAAATATAAGTCTCAAGTAAATGGACTCCAACATAATGGGCAATAGCAGGTGAACTATCAAGTTCCCTACAAGTCTAAATGATAGATTCATATATCAAGCAGGTCGTCCTCTTCAGGATTCCACTCAGTAAGCTCTCCTCCATCTTTGTCATCCCCTGTAGAATGTCAAATATGAATTTCATATTATCATGAATTCAATCATTTGAATAGACTACTAAAAATGTCTAGTTCTACTAAAAGAACTTAGCATCATATCATCAGGCAAAGAAAAACATATATCAATGTCATAAAGCATCATAATATCATGTTCATAAGCATCCAGCCAGTTTCATAAAGTATGAACAAGGCCTAAATAGTTTAAGTTATAAAGAGCCATCAACCTAAGTTTATTTGTAAGAGAGTAACGATTGTCTCGTTTCATATAATAAGACTAATAGTCACGTCACTCACAATAACCTAGTCTTGTAATGTCAAGTTTCAATTTAGAACAAGACCAATAAGCTTATTATATAATCAACTATTTCTATGTTTCAATTTGGAATGTCACAGTTACTAATTCCTTAAAGTCAAATAATCTAGCATCAAGTTTGGAATGAGATCATTTAACCAAAAGGATAGGCCAACCTGGTAGGATTATATCATCAAGTTTGGAATGACACAAGCTTCCCAGATATTGGTTTAAAATCAACTCATCAAGTTTGGAATGAGATCATTTAACCAAAGAGGATATGCCAACCTGGTAGGATTGTATCATCAAGTTTGGAATGACACAAGCTTCCCAGATAGAACTTTTGAATTGGATTAAAATCATGTCATCAAGTTTGGAATGAGATAACTCACCTTTTTCAAAATAGTTAGCAACCACGATCATCAATGAAACATATAAAATGTGCTTATCATTTGGCCAACAAAAGAAGATTCGATAATTCAAAACACACAATTTAAGGTAAGTAAATGATAATTAAGACTTATCTACATAGTCTTTAACCCCATTTCCCCCACTGTTTTGAATAATCGATCTTTAGGCAAACCTTTTGTGAGAGCATCGGCCATGTTATCCTTCGATCTCACATCGACCAAAGTGATAACTCCTTGTTCTCGCAGATAATTCAACAACGCATGTCTCAGTCTTACATGTCTTCTCTTTGAATTAAAGAGAGCATTCTTTACGACTTGGACTGCTGCTTGATTATCACAAAATAAACTTAAAGAATTAATCTTTAGTTTAGTCAAAGGAATATCCATAATCAGATTCTTTATCCACTCTGCCTCTTCACCAGCTGAGGCTAAAGCAAAAAGTTCTGATTCCATTGATGACAATGCAATACAAGTCTGTCTTTTGGATTTCCAAGTAACAGCAGCTCCACCCAGAGTGAATATATATCCACTGGTGGATTTACTATTTCCAATTTCTGAACACCATGAGGCATCAGAATATCCATCCACAGTTGGAGGATAACCAGAATAACATAGAGCATAATCTTTAGTACCTTTAAGGTATCTCATCAGCCTACTGAGGGCATCCCAATGCTCTTTACTAGGATTACTAGTGAAACGACTCAACATGCCAACTGCAAAGGCTATGTCAGGTCTAGTGCAACTCATAGCATACATGCGACTACCTATCAGTTTTGAGTACTTTAACTGATCCACACTGGTCCCTTCATTAGGACTCAGTCTTTTGTTATAATCATATGGTGTCTCACTCGATTTACACTCACTGTATCCCCAGGTAGAAAGTAGCTGCTCAATATAATGAGTTTGGCTAAGGGAGATAACTTGCCTTTCAAAGCTTACTTTCATACCGAGAACGGTATTAGCTATACCAAGATCTTTCATGTCAAATTTTCTAGCTAAAGTGGTTTTCACATCACTCACTATAGAATGATCGGAGCCAAGAATTAACATGTCATCAACATACAAGCATATGATAACTATCTTATTTGACATGAAGCGATAGTAAAGGCATTTATCTGAGTAACTGGACTGAAAACCATAGCTCTTTACCACCTTTTCAAACTTAAGATGCCACATCTTAGGTGCTTGTTTAAGACCATACAAAGATTTGTTCAATTTACAAACTTTTTCCTCAAGGCCTTTCATGACATACCCTTCAGGTTGTTCCATGTATATTTCTTCATTTAACTCTCCATTTAAGAAGGCTGTCTTTACATCCATTTGATGCACTACAAAGTGTTCAATAGATGCCAAAGCAAGAAGAATTCTTATAGTTGGCAAATGACATATAGGTGAATAAACATCAAAAAAGTCTATTCCACTCTGTTGTTTAAAGCCTTTAACTACTAAACGTGCTTTATATCTAGCTATTGATCCGTCACTATTCAGTTTCTTCTTTAATACCCACTTACAGCCTATAGTCCTAGTCCCTTTTGGCAAATTGACTAGCTGCCAAGTGTGATTCTGTAGCAAAGAACTCATTTCATCATCTATGGCTTCTGCCCACAGTAAGGATTCCCTAGATCTCATTGCTTCTTGATAGGAGAATGGATCACCCTCTATATGGTAAGTGACAAAGTCCTCACCAAAACTCTTAGAAACTTTATCTCTTGTAGATTTTCTAACTGGGATTGGTCCAATAGCCAGTTGTGTGATATTAGTGTCAGAAGGACAAGCTATAGATTCTACAGGAGATTCTAAAATCATATCTGTAGATCCAAAAACCTTCAAGTCAAGATTTCTAACAAACTTGTATTCAAAGAATTCTGCATCTCTAGATTCTATCACTGTATTAGTAGATAGATCCAAAAATCTATTTGCAGCATTATCTTCTGCACTACCTAGATACACACAAGTAGTTGTTCTAGGTCCCACCTTAGGCCTTTTAGGATCTTGTATCCTTACGTATGCAACACAACCCCAAGTTTTAAGGGTATCATATCTACAAGGACGTTTGTGCCATATCTCATAAGGTGTCTTAGACAATTTAGAGTGCGGCAACATGTTTAAGATGTGATTAGCAGTTAAAACAGGTTCTCCCCAATAGGAGGAAGGCATTCCAGCTGTAAGTAACATAGAACTTAGCATTTCAATTAAAGTTCTATTCTTACGCTCTGCAACACCATTTGATTGGGGTGAGTAAGAAGCAGTAGTTTCAAGTATTATGCCTTCCAAAGCACAAAATTCTTTGAACCCAGTCATTGTATATTCTCCTCCTCTATCACTCCTAAACCTCTTAATTTTTAAATTAAGTTGATTTTCAACTCTAGATTTAAAAACCTTAAACTTCTCAAAAGCCTCATCTTTCGATTTCAACAAATAAACATGACAATATCTAGAGAAATCATCTATGAATGTGATTAGGTACTTCCGTCCCCCTTTAGTGACATAGTTTTTAAAATCATAAAGATCAGAATGTATAAGCTCAAGAAGTGTTGTGCTTTTAGAAACCGACTTAAAAGGTTTTCTAGTGATCTTAGTTTGTGCACACACTTCACATTTGTCAAATTGAATAAAAGTGTCTAATGGAATGTTGTGAGTTTTAGATAAATGTTGCATTTTCCTATAGTTCACATGTCCAAGTCTATTATGTAATAATTTTGGATCAATCAAAGTAGAACTAACATTGTTTATGCTATCAATATCTAAACTCAATCTATACATGCCATTGATCATAAATACACAACCGAAGTAGCATGAGTTAACAGATAAAGTTACTCTACCATTCATAGTTGAAAAAGACATACCAGCTTTATCAAGTAAACTCATAGATATTAAATTCTTTTTAAGTAAAGGTACTACTTTAACATGTTTCAAAGTTAGTAACTTACCTGAAGAAAGCACCAAATTAGCAGTTCCAGCATGAGTCACCTCTGCCTCGCCACCATTACAATTTTCCACGGTGTCTTTCACTTCTATAACCTCAGTGAGTAGATTCCCATCATTTGTTGCATGACATGTAGCACCACTATCCAACCACCACTCAGAAGAGACATTGTCCTTTCCATTATTCATCATCCCAATGAAGGCTTGAGGCTCAGGTTCACTAATTAGCATATTAGCCTCATTTTGTGGTGTGTTGTTCTTTAACATCTTTGGTAGTTTACACTCTGCAGCCCAGTGACCCCACTTTCCACAGTTATGGCACTTGCCCTTCTTCTTCTTCTTGAAGACAGTCTTTTTGGCCTCTAACTGTGAAGAGGATTCACCTTTTGGTGGCTTAGACTTTTTCTGATATTTATAGGAATGTGAAACTAAGTTGGCAATTGAATTTTGTTGTCCTACTTGTTCCAAACTCTTCCTACAAATATTTTGATCTTCAATATGAATATATCTTTTTAATTCATCCAGCCCCATCTGTTCTTTTAGTCTGTGCATGTCAGTCTTAAAAGAATTCCATTCAACAGGTAGCTTACTCAACACAAGACCAACAAAGAGATTATCAAACAAATCAGAATTATCCTCTTTTAGCTTGTTCATCATATTCTCAAGTTCAATTAATTGAGAAGTGATGCTTGAGTTCATATTGAACTTAAAGTCAAAAAACTTCTCGGCTAGAAGAGTCTTAGAAAGCCTCTCTTGTTTTTGAAATTGACTGTTTAAGTGATCCCATATCTCCTTTGCAGTCTTATACTCACTATAAGTCATAGCTAAACGAGGATTTAAGGAGTTTAACAAGTAATCTCTACAAAAATCTTCATCTTTAATCCATTGATATTCATCCACATTTTCAACAGTAGATGCAAAGTCACTTAATACTGTATAGAATATATCACGTTCCTTCATATCAAACTGAACATGAAATTTCCAACCATGAAATTCAGTGACATCAAAGGATTTTAGCTTTATAATATCATGAGAACTATGTTTTGCCATTTTAATCAAAGTAAAGGAGTTAGAAAGAATGCACCTTTAAGTCCTCCAAAGTGTATCAAACCTTCTAACTTTTCAAAACATCACTATAGAGGTGAAATTTGTCAAATTTGACCCCAAAAATGGATCTGGAACGCCCAAAAACCTTAGGAACAATGATTTTAGGTCACCGGAAACTTGCTGAAAATTCTCTGGAAAAGTTCGCCGGAAAGTCGCCGGTCGCCGGAAAAGTTCGCCGGAGAAGACAAACCAGTCGCCAGAGAGTTCGCCGGAGAAGACGAACCAGTCGCCGGAGAAGATGAACCAGTCCGCCGGAGAATACGAACCAGTTGCCGGAAACTTCGTCGGAAAACTGCAGAAACTTCAAACGGCTATATTTCCTTCGTCTGACCTACGTTTTACGCCCACGACCACTCAAAACGATCGTCTCGATGAGCAGAACAAAACCCACAAGGTTTCAACTCGTGAAAGTGGCTGAAATTTCCAGGATCTAGCCTCAAAAGTTGCGGCTGCATAATTTCAATCTCAGATCCCGATCAATCCTTCCGTCGAAACATGAAAGTGATCACACCCTTGAGTTCCTCTCGATGAGATCTTCGAAACAACACCTTACTCGCTCAAATCTGATACACGAAGCTAATACTTCAAGATTGTTGAAGGTAAAGGCTTTGAGAGAGAGAAATGTTTAGTGTTGGGTGCTTAAAATATTACACCAAGAGGCATCAGAATTTGGAATGCTCAACAGTGTTACCTCCAGCTTAGGGAAAACCCTAATAATATAGTAAGCTATTGGGCTCTAGTCCATATGGGCCCATATAACCATACAATAACCTATTGGGCTTGTATGTGAACATATTAATATTAATATATATAACATATATATATTCAACAAAATATATATAGAGAGTTGATAGTATGTTCAATATCACATCACTAAGAATTTCTATCTATGTGTCTCACACTCAAATCTTCTTCTCCAATAGTGGTACATTTGTTTCATTCTATGTTCATTACTTATAGTTCTTTTTTCTTTATTATGTTCTCAAATTTAATAACATTTGAAATCTTTCTCATTTGATTTTTATTTCAGTGTACACAAATGTTTTTTACCCTCAAACACTTCTTTATGTTCACTTTCCATTGTTATACACGTATTGTTTCAAAATCATTTGATTTGTTGTTTTGACCATTTCAGTAATGGGTATGTTTGACAATTTTAGTATCGTGAGCGTGTGGTTAATTTTTATTTCCTTTTCTTTCTTATTTTGTTATCTTTGTATTGTCCCATATTGTGTGAATGTTTATTCACATTATGATTTATAGGTATAATGCTACGTTAAGCATATAAATCAAATTGTATAGTAGATGTTGTGGGAGTATGAAGTTCAGTAAATCATCCTCTGTTGAGGAATAAAGAAAATTGAAGCATAAAAATATAATTTTGTCTCTCCAACTTATATTTCTTGATATGCTATTTTTTGAATATTTTACTTACAATTTTTTTATTAGTAGTTCATTTTATATTATTTACTCATGACTAACCTTTCTTGATATTTTGAGAGTTTGCTTCACTTTTTATAAATAAAAAAATCATAAAAATGAAAATTGAATTTTAAAATAAATATATTTAAAAATTATTAAATACAAAAATTCAATTATAAGTTAACATAATATCTAAAATAAAAAATAATCATTCAAATTTAAATAATTATATATTTATATAAATTATTATGTTTACACTTTTTTAATTTGTACATTTCATTAGGTATTGCATCATTATTATTACTTGGAAAATAAATATAAATAAGTTTCAATAGGCTAATATTATTTAAGACACCATATTTTAAATTAAAAATAAATTAATATTTTCTTAATTTTAAATTAACAATTGACAACTTTATTTATAAAAAACATATTAAACATTTACAAATATAAAAATATATCATTTAATCAAACCCACCCATCACATGGTTTAAAATTGTATTTAATGAAGAATTAAATTTCTCATACCAATGAGATTTAATATATAATTTTGATAATTAAAATTAATTTTTTATTTTTTTATATTATACAAATTTTGATATCTATATTATATAAAGTAAAATGCACTTTAAGAATTTATCGTCGTTGATCAAAATTTTAATTTAATGAAATTTAATATTAATAAATGATTAAATGACCCAAATTAATGTTCTTTAGTATACGGTTTATGCACACAAAAATAGTTTTATGAAAATATTTTAAATAAATTTCTATTTTTTTACAAATTTTGTGATATAATTTACACGTTATAATAATTTGATTTGATTTTACTTAAATATTAAATACTACTATAGATACTTAAAATAAGGCATTTTAATTAAGTAAACTATCTTTTTATGTTTCATTTTATTCAAACATTAAAAAAATATAATAACAATAATAATAAAATAACAAAAAATATTCTAATAATAATATAATTTTATTTTTCTTAAAGATAATTAGTTTTTAAAAATATATTTAATTTTATTATTTATTTTATTTTAATTTTAAATGTTATACATATATAAATATTATAAAATAAACATGGTCTATTATACATATTTCATTTTTATGGAATATATTATATTGTACTTATTTTCAACTTATATAATTAGTTTGTTAAAATATTTTTCAATGAGTAATAATAATAATAATTTTTTTGACAGTATATAAAACGTGAGTAATTAAAAATTGAGATACCTAGAATTAATGTCCAATTATAAGTTTTGTTTTCAAATGTTACGTTTTATTTTCAAACATTAATGAGTAAACAATTAATGCTAATAATTTTCTTTTCATATACCATCCTTTCTCATTATAAATAGAAAAAAACTTCATTGAATAGTTTGTGATTATGTTTTTTATTTTCATCCAATCGATTTTAAAATATAAAGAATACAATAACAACTGTAGGAGCATCTTTTGAAGGAAAAAAATTATACTAAATTTTACTTATATGTCCCTCATGGATCTATGTGAGTATTTTGTGTTTAATGATTTTATTACTTTAATTATGTTATGATATATTTCTTTCTTGTGCTGACTATTAATTTATTTTTAGTTGCTGAAAGAATATGTTCAACTTCCTAAACATTTTTATCAACCATTGAAAAGGGACATTCCAACCATAGTTGTTTTTAAAGACACAATTGGAACAAATATTAAAATTATTTTGTTGAAATTTTTGCAATAGTTATTTTACGTGTTGTTTATTTTTTAAAAGTATTATAATTTACTTGGCGGTGCATGGATAAGTTCAACTATGCTTGAGGGAAAGATTTCGACATTAGAGTCAGATTTAGATTTGGTTGAGGTTCATTATCTGACTCCAAGGATTATCATATTCAACGATGTTAACCATTTTTCGGATGAATTCCATGATCATACCCAATGTAAAATGAAAATTGAAAAGATGAAATCATGGGTTATACATTTGAATGAGACTAACACAACCACAAATAACATGGTAGTGTTTTATATCCATGTGTAATCTTCATTGATATATATATATATATATATATATATATATATATATATTATTCTTGTAAAAATTGTCTGCAGATATAGATAAAAAATTATGAAGTATAAAAAATGTCTTTGTCACTATTGTGGATGATGAATATCGAATTTTCATTTGTGGTGTTCGTTGGGAATGTGCGTTGTAAAGACTACACTCACTAAACAATGGGTTGAATTGTGTATTGCAAATGACTTGAATGAAGACAACACAATCAAATTGGATGTTGATTTGGATGATTATGCTAGAATTGTTATAATGTTTCTATCGTTTTGTGTGTGCCTTTATATATATATATAAAAATTTTATTCTTGTAAAAATTGTCTGCAGATATAGATAAAAAATTATGAAGTATAAAAAATGTCTTTGTCACTATTGTGGATGATGAATATCGAATTTTCATTTGTGGTGTTCGTTGG
>CM023944.1:13531212-13587282 GCA_013407115.1 Glycine latifolia | reverse complement strand
AAATATGCGTTGTAAAGACTACACTCACTAAACAATGGGTTGAATTGTGTATTGCAAATGACTTGAATGAAGACAACACAATCAAATTGGATGTTGATTTGGATGATTATGCCCAACGATCATAGAGGAAGAGTACGCGCGCTAGTACGCTACGGCTTACGCAGTTGATCGGATCAGATAGCCCTTCTAGAATTGTTATAATGTTTCTATCGTTTTGTGTGTGTCATTCTATGCATCATTGTGCATGTATTATTGCGCATTTAGGTGATGTTTTAAACTTAATAAGATTCAATAAATTTGAGATATATATATATATATATATAGATATAGACATACAATTTATTTTTCATTTCTAAATACACCTAAAATTTGATCAAATTTCATATGCAATAAACTTGATATATTTATTTAATCCTTTCAAAAGATTTTATTCTAATTGTTAAAAGATAAAATATATAATTAGAGAGTGTTGTAAAAATTAAATTGTATAAATAAAGTATTAACTAATGGAATTAATTAATGGTATTAATCACAGGAGAAAATTGATCATCATATCATTAATATTAAATGTATTAATAATAAGATTTTCAGTAGGATTTATTTTTACAAAATGTTTGCTTCTTATTTTCATAATTTACTTTAAACGGTAGCATTTAATTCATAATTAAGGCTTATTAATGTATAATTAAATACTATTAAAGAAAATTTAATTATTTAATTCATATTCAAATATTTTCATAATTTTTAATTTATTTTTATTTTCAAAAATTATTTTAACAAATAAATTAGTTAAAAAAAATTATATTTTAATGTGAAAAATATATGATTAGAAAATATTATTTTATTTACAAATGACATATTCAAGTTATTTGAAATATATGGTTAGAAAATATTATTTCATCACATATTGACATAATTTAAATAAAAATTTACTATAACAAAGTGTGTGAGAAATACATGAAATTTTTTATGCAATATAATTAAATTTGTTCTATTTTTATGAAGTTGATATATATTGAAACCTAAAATTTTAAAATCAAAAAGAGAATAATTCCTTATTATCATTATATGGTGTTCATCATGTTTGTTCCGTGTTTAGGCAATATAATTAAATTTGATATATCTATTTAATCATTTCAAAAGATTTTATTCTAATTGTTAAAAATAAAATAAATAATTAGAGTGTTGTAAAAATTTCATCGTATAAATTAATTATTAATTAATGGTATTAATCATAGGACAAATTTGATCAATAGACATCAATATTAATTGCATAAACAATACATTTTTTAGTAGGATTTATTTTTACAAACGATCTATTCTTATTTGTATCATTTAATTTAAATTGTAGCATTTAATAAAAAGATAATAACTTCTTCTTATTATAATTTTTAACCTTATACAGCCTTCTACCATTATTGTCAAAACTACACTCCCATTAGTTAATATTAGAAATAAGTTATTATTGACAACTTTAAAAATATAAGATTGTCATGTGATTTGATACAATTAAAAAATATAATACAAATATTCATTCATGCTATTAATTTCCTTTTACTGTTATTTTTTAATTTTTGGTACAAGAGAACAATTATATATCTATATGAATGATGTGTTATATTTTTATCTTGCTAATTTTTATTTTATATATCATGCAAATATCTATATGTAAATTTTTGTATTCCTACAATTATTTTATTTTTCTATTTTAATATTTTAAATTATCTAAATTATAGATTATAGAAAAAAAAACACCACCAAATTACTGAAAGGATAGTAAGTGTGCATGTTACCTTTGAAGAATTTTAATTATATTATTAAGGTTGTTGACTACTACTATTTTTTTAACTTAAAATATTTATATTTATTGAATAAATTTTTGTATAAAAAATAAAACGAGACAAAAAGCAAAAGAGAAATAAAATTATTAATGTAATTGAAAGAAAAAAATAATATCATGAAAATGCTATAAAATTGTTTATTAACAAGTTTATTTTTCACATTATCTATGAATTTTGTTTATGTATTAAATGTGATTTTCAAAAAATAATTGTATGTAACTTTTATATCATATATGCGAATTTTTCGTCCTCAATAAATTTTCAAAACAAATATTGACTTTAAAAAAATAAGAAATTACTTATGTTCATAATTGTGAGAATTTTGCTATTATAAACATACCACAACGAAAATTTTCATTTTATTACAATTCAAAATATATTTCATCAAGTATTTTTGTATATAAAATCACATATTAATTATATATTACGTTATATATTGTTAATATTATTACCCAATTTTTACATTATATTTCTAATATAATACTGAATTATTTTATCTTTATTTTCTTTATCAAGTGTTTGGAACATGTGAAAAATAATTAAATAATTACCTTTTTTTAACAATTTGCAACACTTTGTAATAACAATAAATTTTTTGTTAACATTAACACATGTTATCTTACTTTTATTAGATTGACTTATTTATTTAATTTCTTACTTATTATATGCCAGAACAAATAGTTATTAATAAAAAAACTTCAATAAATTTTTGTTAATTATATAATTATACCTCCTTTAGTCTTGAATATAAGGAATACAATTTTTTTTGTTTCAAATATAAGCAAATCTCAATTACCCATATATTATTTAATGAGATTATATCCAAAATACCATTCATTTAATAAGGCCGAAAACTTTTATTATGCTTGATATCAAGTTCTAATGAAGGATAGTTTAAGAAAAAAATTATTTTTTTAATTGAAAATGACACAATTTTAATGAAGTTAACTAATTTTCTTAATAGTTAGGAAGTATATATTTTTTTGCTTATAATTGAGACCAAAAAGAGTATTATTTAACACAAAATCAACCTAAAACTACACAATATACTGTTTATCCCATGCATCACACGAGTCAAAAACTAAGAAATAGTAACAATACATTATTTAAATTTTGTAAGACTTCTTGATAACAACATTTGAAGTCATATTTGCATTATCTCCATCATCTTTGCATATAAGAGTCTTCAATATCTTGCGTGTTATGACCCTTAAAATTGTAACATACAACTGTCGATGTGAAAAATTGATCTTGCAAGATAAATTCCAACATAAGAGATTGTCCTTGACTTTTGTTTATTATCGTTGCAAAAGAAATTACTACTAAAAAGTGTTTATGTTGAAACTAAAATGAAATTATAGGATCAAATGGAGTCAATGACAATATTGGAATGAATTCCTTTTCTCCAATGTTGTTGCCAAAAATGATATTTACTTCCAAAACTTGATTTTTCAATGGTTCATAAAAGTGATTAGGAAGTTAAACATGATCCTTCAACAACAACAAATTAATTAAGAGTTAGAACACACATGACATATTTATAACATGATTAAAGTAATATGAATTTTAAAAAAATGAATTTATTATTTATAAAATAGTAATTATATCTATGTTTAAATAATGATTGGAAAATAGTAATATGAATTAAATTCTAATTATATTATACCTATGTTTAATAAAAAATGAAGACAATAATTATAATTTGGGATTAAATGTTTTAGCAATTTTAATTAGAAAAATATATAATATTTTTATTATTAACAATTTTTTTTATCAATCATATAATTTTTTATTAATATAATAATTTTATTTTACCATTATAATATAAGATACAATAGAATCTGTTTATGTAAACGCGTATATCATACATTAATATCATGTCATTACAATTATATTCATACTAGATTTCGACCCTTTTGATGCATAGGTAAATAGAGAGTTTGTTTTTTATTTTAATTCTATTAGTTTATTTAACTGTAAAAATCTTGGGAGTAAGGATGGTGAAAAAGGTATACAAACTTGTAAAAATGAGGAATAAGAAGAGTAAAAACCTCGCCCAAGTTAGATGCATCAAGGATGAATATCAAACTCTTTTGGTAAGAGATGAAGATGTAAATGAAATATGGCACTAAACTACTTTAACAAACTTTTTAATGAGGATGGTGTTAAAAGTGAGGTGAACTTGGAAGACGCTTTTGATAATTTGAATAGAAGATTTGTACGAAAAATTAATACACTTGAAGTTAAGGAGGATTTAAAGAGGATGAAGAATAATAAAGCTTTGGGACCCGATGACATCCCTATTGAAGTGTGGAGACGCCTGAGAGATATGACAATAAAATGGTTAATTAATCAATCTTTTCAATAAGATTCTTCAAACAAATAAGATGTCTGATCAACATTAACATCACCTTTAACCCAAGTTAATTAGGGTTGGTGGTAAATGAACTCAATGATAGATAAAAAATATGACAAAGAAAGAGAAAGGAGGAGGGGAAGAAAAAGTAAAAATAAGACAAAAGAGAGGAAAAAGTTTACTCCCAAGTGTGAAAATAGGCATAAATAATTGTCCAAAAGTGACAAAGTTTACTTGAATTTTAATTTTTGATCCAATTAATGCTACAATTTTATCTTAAATGTGATTGTCTTTATTTAATGAACATGAACTATTGAAGAACGTTTACTAAGAACATGTTTGAAATAAGAAAAATAATTACATTATTAATATATCGAGCGTAGTATTTAACACGTGATATTCACCTAATGTGATTTGTCCAAGTGTGAAAATACATATAGACAATTATCAAAGAGTGTGACAAATATTACTTGATTTTTTTTCCTATCCAAATAACTTCACAATTTTATCTTAAATGTTATTGTATTTATTTAATAGAAATGAACAATTTAGTAATATTTACTAAGAATTTGAAATATGTAAAACCACAATAGGATTAATGCATAATAAAACTGAAGTGTAATATTTAACTTATGTTATTCATCCAAAATGATTTGCATAAGTATAAAAATAGCTATAGAAAATTGCCAAAAAGTGTGACAAAAAAAAAATAAAATATGTCTCTAATATAACAACATGTGGTGTTCTTACCAAAATCTGAATTGCCACGCGTAAGGGTGGACGTGGTCCAGGTGGGTTCTATTAGACTATTGCCAAGCGAACCAATGTCATCGTAGGTTACAATATTTATAAGAGATCGTATCCACAGGGACTTGAGTTACTCAATTTTCCCAAATGAAAGTTAATAGTTTAATAGTTATGTGCAACAAATATAATCGAAATTTCATGGGTTTACGGAAATAATGGATTAGTGTGTCGAAAATACAAAAAATTATGAAAACTAGTAAAATGAATTTAATTAGAACGTACGATTAGATTTTATCATTCATACCCTTAGTATCCAAATAATATTAATACATATGAATCATTTTCTAATATTACTGATGCAGACAATAATTCACCCCGAATCGATCCCTCGCATTCGAGAATCCTAAGGATATTTACTGAATATCGATCCCTCGCATATGAAGTAAATAACCCAGCATTACAATCATAATCTCATGCTATTTGAAATCAAAACATAATGCTCTATTCCTAGCAACATAACTTAAATAGTAAAATCATTCAGTTCAAATTCTAAGAGCATTTTCCAGTCAAACTTAGAATCCAATTTCATGAAACTAGTGATCAAGTAGAATCAAGCATTACGAACATAATGAAATCACTAGTAATGAGTAGAAAAGATTCGTGTATATATATATATATATATATATATATATATATATATATATATCAAATATCAAAAGAGATACATAAGGGTACAAAGATTACATTTAACCCTTTGGAGAAACTAGCTGATCATTGTGTAGAGCAAGAGATCAACAGAAGACATAACGAAGGAAGCAATCCTCGGTTCATTTCTGCAGAGTTTCCCTTCCTTTTCTCTCTTCTCTCACCTTCCTCTGCATTTTTCTCTCCTCTAGTTCGTTCCTCTCTTTTTAAGCTTCCCTTGCATGGCTTTTTATGGCCAAATGGTCCAAGAGGTGCCAGACAAACTCGCCCAGGCGAGCTCCACTTGTCTAGCTGAGTTGGTTGCTTTTTTTTTTAGGGAAGGTAGCTTGTCCAGGTGAGTTAGTTGCTTCATGGATAAGTGATCTGATTAGCCCAGGCGAGCTGATTGTTAGCCTGGGCGAATTTCACTTCTGGAATCTTTAAAATTTGACTCTTTTGCCCTCTCATCTTAGCTTGGTGTCTTGATCCAACAAATACCTATCAAAACATTAGAATAACATTTATAAATGTACAAAATATAAACAACTAAAATTAAGGGAAGTTTATAAGAAAACTGTTGAAATCAAAAGATAAGCATTATAATCCCAAAAATAACTAAAATATGACATTTATCAACTCCCCCTAACCTAGAATCTTGCTTGTCCTCAAGCAAAGTAAAGAAATAAAAATATGAATAATAGAAGTATAAGTAACAAAGAGAACACTTTAATACTTCTGTATCAAAATTTATGAACATGCTTTGTAAAGAACCAACTTTCAAAGTGATCAAAACAACATTTTCAAATAATCAACCATGAGAATTGAAAGCACAAAAAATGAAATTCGCAAAACCAAATGAGGTTAAGATCAATTCACATTTCATTTCTAAAGAACATCAAAGAAAACACTTGATTGATTCAAACATAGGAAAACCTTTCAAAGGTGTTTAATTCTCCCACAGACAAGTGTTTCATCTCAATTCCAACACTGCTATGTCATAGATCAATTTTGCAGTTCATTTCCCATCAAATCAAATATAAAGTACATAATCGTCATGGATCATTAGGACTTTTAGGGTTGGGCCTGGCTTGAAAGAAATCATGGTTTTTCTGGATATTCAAAAATACCTAGAGAATATGAGAGCAACATAAAACCAAGCTATCATCACTTCTTATTTCTTCCCTTTTCTACCAAGTTATCAATATTTCTTATACCAACATTCCAATCACCCAACTTATAGAATTTACAACAACTCTGTACAGTTTATAACATAATGTACATAATTCATATATTTGTTTATTCACAAAAAACTTGTTTCCTTTTCCTTTTTCTTTTTCTTTTCTTTTCTATAGCTTTTTAATTCACATGAATAGCCACATTTAAAACAAAGTATTTTCATCACATTAGCCACCCAAATGATAGAAGTTCTCAACAAAACCCCTTTTGCTTTCCTAACCTAAGGTAAGGTAGGAAACTCTTATCCTAGGTTAATGTTCCAACAAAATATGAAGTGTTTGGCTCAAAGGGCTTGCAAATGGTAAATCATTATATATTGGGATAGATTTTTGGCTAATGGCTTAAAATGTACAATAAAGAGAAAAGGCCTAAATCATATTCATGCATCATATGTTATGACAATTAGAAATTTATGCAAAATCAACTATAGAACATATCAGTGAAGACACTCAATGTAAATTCTGTGGTTGCACAAATCACTAAAGCTTAAGGCCTATTTCCATGTTCAAATCAAATCAGTATTTTGAAACTTTTTCTCTATCAAGTCCATGCAAAAACATCTACCTTCATTTGGTATTTGGGAAAGTTATTCATTGTTTTTCATTCTCAAAGTTTTCAAAAATCATTTTGTTGTGTTTTGATCCAATTCAAAAGCCAGTTTCAAAAACATTATCTTATTGATTCTTTTTAAAACATGTTATGTTCAAGCAAATTTTTCTCTTTAAGTCCTAAAAAGAGTTATATATTTTAAAAATCCTAACTAGTAAATAAGGAAATAAAGTACTGAAATTTAAATTACAAAGCAGGAAAGAAACATAAAGACAATGTCTCAAATTTTTGAAGATCATGGTTGAGGAGCTCAATTTCCTCCAATGAAGTCATCAATAGGATCTGCCATGTCCTCATCCTCATTTGCTCTGCCTCCTCCTAAAAAATAGACTTGTCCTTAGGCAATGCAATGGTAGTTCTAACAAAATAGATGCTATATTCAAAAACATAAGACATAAAATTCAAAAGTAAAGTTCAGAAATATAATTCAGAAACATAAAACATAAAATTCAAATAATATAAATTAAAGCAAAGTTTAGAAACACTAAGTTGCCTCCTAGGAGCGCTTCTTTAACGTCTTTTTAGCTGGACACCTTTGTTATGGCTCAGGCTTCCAGCAATTGGACAACAGTGGTGAGCCATTGGCTTTTATGTTTTCCTTCATAATTTTCACCAGTTTTCTTTTCTTCTTCAGAAACACTTGAATAACTGATAACTGGTTTCTGTGAATCACCTGCAAGAAAAACATACTTAAAATGTGGAGGTACTGCTTTCACCTCCATTTTTTATTCTTGATTCTTCTTTTCCTTAGACAATTCTTCAAATAGAGATTGTTGGTAAGGAATTTCCTTGAAAGTATCTAGCTGTTGGAGATAATATGAACTCTCATTTTCTTCACATTCACTTATCTCAAATGCTTCAGTTAATGTTTTCTCTGAACAATCTTTTCCTTGAATCAACCTCTTTGAGTAAAAAATTACTTCATCCAAGACATCCACTCTAAAACACTCCCTTGGTTCCTTTGGGTTAACCTGTGTGTTTGCTGAAAAAGGTCCATTTCTATGCTCAGACAGTTGTTGTGCAAGTTGTCCAACCTGAACTTCAAGATTTTTAATGGAAGCCTCAGTGTTCTTCTGAGTTGTAATGGATATCTGCATAAACTGAGTTAGAGTATCTTCCATTTTTTTATATTCTATCAGGCTAAGCTTCTTGTTGTTGTGGTAGTGGACCCATATGTGAAGAACCTGCATAAGAGTTGTTAGAAGGACTTGCAAAAGAAGAGTTAGTGGGACCATAATATGCATTATCATTTTGTTGCCTCCAGCCATAAGGCTGATATGAACCTGGACCACCTATGTAGCATTGGTAATTTCCTTGGAAGTTTTGTTGAGGTCTGGTTTAATTCTGCAAATAATGAGCCTTTTCTTCCTGTTGGCAATCACCAGGTGCTAGATAGTGCCCATTCTGATGGTCTCCACCACAGAAATCACATCTTAGAACTTATTGAGCTTGGTGTGTTTTTTGTGATCCACCTTACTGAAATTGTTGAGGAAGTTGGCCTATTTGTTTTGTTAAGGCCTCTATTTGCTGAGTCAAGAGTTTATTCTGAGCTAGAATTGCATTCTAAGTATCTAGCTCTGTTATCCCTTTCCTTTTAACCGGAGACCTATCATGGTGAGACTGGTAATCACTGGCTGCTATGGAGACAATGATTACAGTTGCTTCCTCTAGGCTCTTTGACATCATAGTACCTCTAGCTGAGGCCTCAAGAATCATCTTTGTTTGAGGTCTCAAACCACTATAGAAAATATGTAGTTGTGCAACATCATCAAAGTTATGGTTTGGGCACCTCCAAATTAAGGATTTGAATCTCTCCCATGTCTCACAGTGGGGGTTCATCATGTAACACCCTGAAAATTTTAGTTGCTAAGATAAACATTTTATGTTGCTTAGTTGTTTGATTTAATCTTGCAATCTGTTGATAAGTGTTTTGTATTGGTATTTGTGCTTGAGAAAGTCAATTTTATGGGCTAGGATAAGCTGTTCGTATATAGTGTCAACTATGGTGGCTATGGTAGCTTTTCAGTCATGCAAGTTGGCAACTTACCTTAGTAGCTCCACCTATAAATACCAGTGCAAGAAACGGAAGCACGTTCATTCTCACTTCTGTGCGTGCTTCTCTTCTTTCTCTCTAAACTCATTTGCACTCAGAAAATTTTCTTTCTCAACCCTCTATATTACTTTTAAACTCTCGAGAACCACCGTAGCTGCAGTAGAAAGCCTCTAAGATAAGAGGAAAATTGTGATCGGAGTTTAACTCGTTGCTGTAAAGAATTTGTGTTCAGACAAAGCTTACGATTAAGTTTTATGAAAAGAACTCTCGTTTAAGTAAGGAGAGTTTTATTGTGTTAATAATGGTTTTAGATATCATGGTTGAGATGCAGTATGTATATGTGTTCTGATGCTTTGCATGAAATAAATTGATGGAGTTTTTATGTGATGTGTTGTGAAGAAGACGACTACCAGATTGGGTAACTCGGGCTGGGCATGTTGCATATGTGTGTCAAACCTTTGTTGTGATGTCGGCTACCGGGAAGGGTTGGCCGAGTTGCATATATGTGTCAAACCTTTGTTGTGATTTCGGCTATCGGGAAGGGTTGGCCGAGTTGCATATATGTGTCAAACCTTTGTTTGTAATGTTGGCTACCAAGATGGTTTGGCCGAGTTGAGAGGTTTACGTAGCATACATGTATGCATGCAGGACGTAAGTTAGTCCTTGTTGGCGGATGTTTGTATACTGGGTTCCTTACCCGGGGTTGTACTCTGGAGCTGTTAAGCTCAAGTTACTTCGAGAGAGAAAGCTACCGAGTTACTTACTCAGCAGAGCTCATACCTTCTCGGGAATAGAGCTACCAGGTTCGTTACTCGACAGAGCTCATACCTTCTCTGGAATAGAGCTACCGGGTTCGTTACTCGGCAGAGCTCATACCTTCTCAGGAATAGAGCTATCGGGTTACTTACTCGGCAGAGCTCATACCTTTTCTTTGTGAACTACCGAGTTCCCTTACCCGGACAACCTTGAGTCTTGCAAGCGCTATCTATTATAATCAATTACAACGCTTATGTAATCGATTGCGTAGTGCTGATTTCGACCTTATTTGGATTCTTACCTTAAGACAGTATATCTAAGTGCCAGTCCGGACACTTAATACTTTACACCTATTCACTTGTTTGTAGTGTTTGTGAATGACATATGTGATTACATTGAGGTCAGCCTATTTGATGGCTTGAGATATTAAATGCATTTGGATATACATAAATACCCATGGGGGTGTATGACATTATCCTAGCCAGGACGAGTTGATCTCAGGGCGGGTCATACATTGATGATGCCGTGGTGATATTCTATGTATAGATGTGAGATGCCAGGACCGGGTTGTTAACCTTATGAGGACAAGTGCATTAGTAGGCTCGAGAATGGGTTAGTATATATGTACAAGGGGGGTGTATGGCATTATCTTAGCCAGGACGAGTTGATCCCGGGCCGTGCCATACATTGATGGTGCCCATGAGACATGTATGTACATAGGGGGTGTATGACATTATCCTAGCCAGGACGAGTTTGATCCTAGGCCGGGTCATACATTGATGGTGCCTATGTAACATATTTAATTTGCATGACGGAAATAGGATGATTGACTGTAATAGTACGAGAAGTATTGGGGGCCACGTCTGTAGGGATATCCTTATGACACCCATTATTGGCTGATCACCATGGGGGATGAGTCCGGTGCACAACAGAGTGACCCCGACGTCAATTGCAGCTATCATTTGGACCATGGATTTGACCTATTTCTGGGATGGTACCACATTGCATTCTGAGAGAAAAGTCAGAAGCATGCATCATGACTAGTCATTATGAGATGAATTGTGAAATGTTTGACGGGTTGTCCATGGTTGATTATGTGATAAAGTACCTAGATATTGTTGTGATATTGCGATGACCGGATTTCTCATCTTTAACTTTTGTTATCTATTAATTATTATTTTACATGATGAACTCACATTTACTTTCTTGTGACATGTGGTTTTGGTACCTGTGATGATCACGAATCTTGTTCATGTGAGCAGACGGGCGGTAGCATGAAATTTTGAGAGACGCTTTCTTTTGATGGAGCCGCCAAGTAGCCGGGGAGGGATGTTAGATTATATCCTGGCTTATAGAGGTATTTTGTTGCCGGGATGGTATTGTACTGTGACAACTCACCCTTAGTCATTTTATCCTTGGTTTCTTCTGAAAAATTATGTACACTTCAGACACGATTACTTGTAATCACAAATGAATGATGTTTTTATATGAATGAGTATTTCAATGTATTTTATAATCTTGTATATTTGCATTTTGATATTTGTTAGGATTACGCGAAAGATTTTTTTTTTATAATCAACTTAAAGGATTTTCTATTAAGACCATGATTAAGAGTGTGAATAAGGATATGATACAGTAATGACAAGGCGGGTTGTTACACATCAAACCCTTGGGAAAAAGTAGCAATCGATGATTTTGCACTAATGAATCTGGATGGAGGAAAAAATCTCGCAACGAATTTTTCCTCCACTTCTTCCCAAGTGTTGAGACTTTTGTTTGGATGTGATTGGAGCCATGTCTTTGCCTTACCTATCAAGGAGAATGGAAAAGCTCTGAGATAGACATCCTCAACATCTTCATCAGAAGCTCCCATGGTACTTCACAGCTCCATGAAGGTAGACAAATGAGTGTATGGATCTTCATGATCCATTCCAGCAAAAGGATGTGAGCCAATTAGACTCAGGAATGCTGGCTTCAACTCCACAACCTTGTTACTGAAAGGAGGAATGACTATGTTATTGTAATGATTTCGTCCTTGTTGATAAGCATAGTCACCAAGATACCTCTTTGGCGGTCTATTTTCTTTTCCCTATCTATTAGCCATAATATCAATTACAGGTGGCTTTTCTGTTGAAGAAGAATCAAATAGAAGAAGATTCACCTGATGACTTATTGGTTGTTTATTTCTTTTTCTTTATGTTCTTCCTCTGTAGTCTTGGTAATTTTTGGGTCAAATAACGATTTATCTGCATGAAATTTACCTCTCATAAAGGAAAAAGAACAAACTACAATAACCCGTAAGTATCGAGGTTAGCGAAAATAAAATATAACAAAAGAGAATTTATACAAAATCAAAATAAAAAAAAATGAAAGTAAGGAAAAAGTCTTATTCAACTGAAAAATTATATCTGAAAGAACTGAGTGAGCAACTCAAGTCCCCAACAACGTCGTTAGGAACTTGTTAGACTATTTGCAAGCGTACTAATGTCGTAGCAGTTACAGAATTTACAAGAGATCATCTCCTTAGGGACTTGAGCTACTCAGTTTTCCCAGATGAAAGTTAACAGTTCAATAGTTATATACAACAAATATAATCAAAATTTCATGGGTTTATAGAAATAACGAAAACAACGGATTAGTGCGGCAGAAATACGAAAAATTACGAAAACTAGTAAAATGAATTTAACTAGAACGTAGGATTGGATTTCATCGTTCGTACCCTCAGTATCCAAATAATATTAATAAATATGAATTATTTTCTAATATTACTGATGCACACAATAATTCACCCCGAATCGATCCTTCGCATTCGAGAATCCTAAGGATATTTACCGAATATCGATCTCTCGCATATGAAGTAAATAACCCAGCATTACAATCCTAATCTCGTGCTATTTGCAATCAAAACATTATATGCTCTATTCCTAGCAACGTGACATAAAGAGTAAAATCTTTTAGTTCAAATTCTAAGAGCACTCTCCAGTTAAACTTAGAATCCAATTTCATGAAACTAGTGATCAAGTATAATCAAGAATTACAAATAGAATGAAATCACCAGTAATGAGTAGAAAAGATTGATTCATATATCTATCTATCTATCTATATATATATATATATATATATCAAATATCAAAAGAGATACTTAAAGGTACGAAGATTACATCCAACCCTTTGGAGAAACTAGCTGATCATTGTGTAGAGCAAGAGATCAACAAAAGGCATGATGAAGGAAACCATCCCTGGTCCATTTATACAGAGTTTCCCCTCCTTTTCTCTCTTCTCGCCCCTTCCTCTGTGTTTTTCTATCCTCTGGTTTGTTCTTTCTTTTCAAGTTTCCCTTGCATGGCTTTTTATAGCCAAATGGTCCAAGAGGTGCTAAACCAACTCGCCATGGAAAAGTGTTGTCCGGTGTCAATGGTGATAGCCACGACAAATAATAGAGTGGTGAGCTCATGAAGCCCCTGAGCATGGACAAGTGTTTTCGGGTGTCGGTGGTGATAACCTTGATGAATGAAAGAAATGCAAGTGTGGAACTTGTCAAGCCTCCTTAGCATGGACATGTGTTGTCTAGGTTGTCGCTGTTGAATTGTCCAAGGAGAACATGCTTTATTCCCTAAGCGAGGTCAGACATGTTAGGCAAGTAAGGCATCCAGGTTGGACATTTTTCCTTTATCTGACCGTTGCATAATGTATTAAAAGCGAGCGTTATGCTTGTCATTTACCCCAAGTGTGTACAACACACATGTCGTACTCGTACATACGTGTCACTTAAGGAGTGGGCACGTACTAGAGACGTTCAGTGAGTGGTATCTGATTGTGGCACGAATTTCAAGGGAGTCATTTCAAATCCCACCAGTAACTAAAAAGTTACGCCTCCATTTAAATGGAGTAAACGTTTGACATTTTCTGTCACCGCCATACTCGCCTTCTTGCATTTCTGACTCTTCTTCTTTCCAGAAACTTCTTTGCTTTCTTGGTTTCTTTCTTGCTTTCTTTTTCTCTGTTCAAGGTATTTTTTCTTGCTTCAACCATGTCTGTGTCCCCCATTTCTCCACTTTGGGTTTGGGAGGCAGCGATTCACGGGTGACTCCTCTTTGGGTGACTTCTTGCTTCCTCTTTATGTGCGAGGTCATATCTGTGGATGACTCCTCGGAAGAGGGGAGTCACCATGAAACTCCTGATGATGAGTCCTCTTCCTCAAGAAGGAATGTGGACTCTCGTCATGACGGGGAGGATTCTTCTGGCCTTCGTTAGAGGGTGAGGCCTTTTGCTACCCGTCGGGCTAGGGAACCCATGCCCCTCACCACCATTCTTCCACCAACTGTTTCAAGAAGAACAAAAAAGAGTGGTGGCGGAAGCGCTCGGGCTTCTCCCCACGTGCAATGCAGTTGTAGTTTTGGGTCACCGTCATCAACCATCGTCGTTCCTGGCTATGAATGGTGAGGGATGACATTCTGAAATAAAAATCTTCCCTCACTTCTGCGACGTACATGAACACCATGTGCCATCAACTACGATTGATGGCTCCTGAAGACTCTCGCAAGATTGTTGTTGAAGCTTATGGGAATGATGACTTTCCCTTCTTGAGGGCGGCACGAGGTGCTCCGCCCTTCTTTTTCATGTACCGGTGCCTTTTTGAGGTACTGGCTTTGCTCCTTCCTTTCTCTCCCTTCCAAGGCGCTTTGCTAGAATTCTTGAATGTGGCGCCCTCTCAACTTCACCCCAATAGTTGGGTAGTGGTAAGCGCGTTTGAAATTCTTTGCCCCTTCTTCAACATCTGACCAAATGTGTCAGTTTTCTTGTTCTTCTTTCAGGTGAAGTTGATGGGGAAGATTGGTTGGGTATCCTTGAATAGTGTGTCCAAGAAACTATTGAAGTTTGATTCCAACATCTTCCATCACTTTAAGGATCGTTTCTTTAAGGTCCATGATAGTGGTGTTGTGGAAGACGGGCTGCCACTGATGTTTAACTAGGATGGGGAGCCTCGCTTCCCATTCTACTAGCAGTCTGACCCCACTAGGTTCAAGTCATTTGATGAAGACTTGTAAACCTTGGTGGAGAAGGGGGACAAGGCGATCTTGGAGCAGTTGTCGACTTCTCTAGATGCGCGGGCTATCTTGTCTTTGCCGTTGGCAGGTGATCCCTTTGCTTCTTTAGACAGTAAACCCTTCTGTCTTATTCTTTTCTTGTCTTCCTTGTTTTATTTTGAATTCATTTTGACCTAGCTTGACACTTATGATTTTTTGGTGTGTTTTACAGGTATAATGGGTAATTTCCCATGAACGCCATTGGTTAAGAACGCTGGCTCTGACAGTGGTGTCGTGCCACCTGCTTCTGTCAATCCTCCGACTAGAGATGAGGGTTGACCTAATGCTGGGGTTGGCCTTACTGCTTTCCTCAACACCTCCCCCACTATTTTGGCTAAGAGGAAAAGGGATGATGGTGCTGGGACTTCTGGTCGTAAGAAGTCATGAGCCCCTTGTAGCCTACGTGCAATGAGGGAGGTTGTTGGGCTTCTTCCCAGTTTTGGTGTTTCGCCATCCACTGTCCAGGCTCCAAGCCTAGTGGTGACGCCTATTACTACCTCTGCTCCTGCTCCGACCATCGCTACTTCTGCTCCAGCGGTGGCCCCTATGGTCATTCCGACTTCTCCTCCTCCTCCTGCTTCTACCAATGTTGCTGCACTGGCAGTTCCTACAATGCCTTCGTCTACCCTGCCTTCCTCTTCTCCTCACCTCGTTACCTCCCTTGAGTTCGTGCATGCCTTAAAGGAGATCGACTCTCTGTGGAGTGTAGGGTATGTGCTTGAACGAAGAATTCCAACCCTATTTGACAAAAATCTAATACGGTTGATTGGTTCTCAATGTTCTACAGATTCTGCAAAGCTTTTTCTTTAGAAGAGTTTGGCAATCTTAGAAGAGAATGGGCAACTCCACCAAGAGGCTGTGAATAAGTGTAAGGTTCTGGGTGTCCACGTGGCACTTAATGATTATATATCATGCTTAGGAGGTAGTTAAGACCATAATGACCCTGCCACCAATCCGGGATCGCATTTCTTTAGTGAACGTTAGAAAGGAACCCGGATTAACGGGACCGGGTTGATCCTTCAAAGGGTAACAACGCCTTTATGGGGGCAATGATGAACGAGGTCGGATGAAGTCGGAAGAGGGCGGAACCTTGGACTTGTGAAGTACCAAGGTAAGAGCCCGAACGAGGTCAGATAAGGTTGGAAGAGGGCGGAACCTCGGATTTGTGAAGTGCCAAGGTAAGAGCCCGAACGAGGTCGGATAAGGTCGGATGAGGTCGATAAATAAGGTCGGACAAGGTCGGAGAAGGGTGGAACCTTGGATTTTGTGAAGTGCCAAGGTAGGAACCCGAACGAGGTTGGACAAGGTTGGTGGAAGGTGGAACCTTGGGTTTGACGAAGTGTCATGTTAGATCCGAACAAGGTTGGACCAAAGTCGGACAAGGTAGGCCCGTGATGGGTAATCTGAACCCGGCAGCATGTGCGTTGATGACAAGCTATTTTGACAGCTGGCACTTTTGGCACGTGACACACGCGTCAGAGCCCTTTATATAGACCTCTTCTCCATATTTCAACGACAACACTATCATCTTCTTCTAACTCCGTTCCTTCATTTTTCCCAGAGAGAGAAACTTCGTAACCTCTCACCCTTAATTTGAATCCTTTTGCATGCAACTGGAAAGTTGGGAGGAACCCTCCTAGCTAGGTTTCAATCTCGGTTTCTTCTAAAAGCCATCGGACGGAGAGATTGCCTCTTCAAGAACTCTCACGGAGTCTTGACTTCGAGGGAAGGAAAGCATTTAAGGGAATTCGAACTTGGAGAAACTGACCCTTAGCCTTATTGAACTTCCCAGAGGTAAAGCACTCTTATAGTTATAGATTCTTTTGTTTTTGTGTTTTGGAGAGGTATAGAGACCATTTGAGCTGGAGTCAGGCTTGAGGTCTTTGGAAAAACATGAGTGTTTCTGTGCATGCAACGACTGATGACCGTCATAGACGACTTGCATGCAACAGTTGATAACTGTTCTGTGTCTTGCATGTTTTGCAGAGCGTGATACAGGAGGTAAGAGTGGTCGTGACCATGAGGCTGGGAGAGCCAATGTGACACTCTAAGTAGCTAAGCTCTTGTTCTTGGGAGTTTTCCCTTGATCGTGTTCCACCATACTCCGAGGGAGTGATGATTCTTATATATCATGATGCATGTGGTATTGAGATTGCGTGTTACTGCCTTTTGATTGAAAACATGTATATGATGCACACTATGTGGTATGTTAATTGTTTAATGAGATTCTCTGGCCAGTAGTATGGACAAATATGGACTTCCCTTAGAGCAAGTGATGTTGAACAACTCTAAGTGGTCAATTAGTATATATGAAAACCCTGAGAGAGAATGCCCATTAAGTTGGATGAACCTCTCTTGGAAGAGCCATATACGTACGCGCATAACCCTGAGGGAATGTGCCCATTAAGTTGGATGGTCTTCCTCAGGAAGTGGTTGCCCGAAGTCCTGGGGAAATGTGCCTATTAAGTTGGATAGTCTTCCTCAGGCAACGATATATAGAGTATATGCCCATTAAGTTGGATGATATTCTCTTGTATATCTGTGTGATTATATACATGTGATGTATTTTATGAAAGCCGGGATGACTAACTTGTGTAATGCCTATTTTGATGCTATGTATCGTGAAAGTGAACCCGGGGAAGGAGGAGCCTTCCAGAACCCAGAGTTTACTGAGATTATTTTCTCACCCCGGTTGGGGATTATATGTATTTGCAGGTGATGAGCACAAAGAGGACGGCAGATCCCGGGGCAAGAGGCCCGGGTAGTGTGGCAGTCCGAGGATTTTCGGACCAGAGGCCGAGACAAAATGGGTTCTGAGTGAACCTTAGTTTATTTTGGGGCATGTTAGCTCTGCATTTTGATATGTATATACACGTGTTTTGTAACCCAGCCCTGAGGGGAGAACGAACCCGGTGTATAGTTTTTACTTTTACGTGTACTCACCATGCATAATATACCACAAATTATTGTATTATTATTATTATTATTATTATTATTATTATTATTATTATTATTATTGACGAACGATGATGTCATTCTCTTTCACTACTTCCTAATTAATTATTGTTAATTAATTGCTGCGCTTAACGACCATAACGTAATGTTAACAACCGGATGCATACAGGATGTTACAATAAGGCAGCCTCTCTTGAAAAAGAGATGGTCAAGTTGAAGTCCACCATCCGTCAAGCTGAACAATGCCATTGTGGCACTTGCTGAGGTGGTTAGGTCCAAGCTCCATCTATCTGCCAAGATAAGTGGTGCCTTGTCAAAGTTACTATGCACCAGGTTGGATGGTGATGACCTAGCCAACCGTGGTAAAATGCTGCTAGGAGAGAAGAAGGCGTTGGCTGCCATGATCAACAATGTCATTACTGAAAGGGATGAGCTCGCTAAGAAAGTGGCTTCCTTGGAAGCTCAACTGAATGAGGAGAAAGCTGCCCACTAAGAGCTTGAAGAAGAGCTGTCCACCTACAAGCGCGAGGTGGTGGAGCAACATGAGAAAGGTTTTCTCAAGGCTATCAGGTAGCCGACTTCTTAGCTAAAGACCTTGATTTATGTCTCTTTGATCTGTTCAAGGAATTGAAGGGCGATGTCCTGCTTGATGAAAAGGAGATTGCCTCAGCTGAAGAAGGCGTTGATGAGGAGTAGGACGATGGGGCCAATGTTTAGGCGACCATCTTTGTATTTTTTTTCTTTTTTAGCTTTGGGCCATGAAGGCCCTATAATCTTGACAATTTTTTTAATGCAAACATTTCTTTCTTCTCCATCAATCTCTTAAGTTTTTGTATATTGCTGTCTTTTATTTATGAATTTCTTGTGATGATGAGAATAGGCTGTTTGAATGACGTCTTTTCTTTATAGAAAATGAGACTCTATAATTTGATGGTGTCTCATTTTTCTTCTTGTTCGAAGGTGAGTAGTTGATCCTCAAACTTAGCTTGTTGAAGTTCCGAAGGAATAACATGACCAAGAGAATGACTTGGGTTTTGAACATCAACGGTGAATCTTAGACGAATCTTAACATATGTTTTGGATTCCTACTTTTGCGAGTGGCTGATCTTATAGCCCTGCTTGTCAAAGTTCCAAAATAGTGAATGTACCAAGAGCGTGTCTTGGGTTTTGTGCGTCAAGGGTGGACCTTGGACACTTGTTCCTGCAAAACAAATGATCCTATGGCCCTACTTGTCAAAGTGCCAAAGGAGTAGATGTACCAAGAGCGTGTCTTGGGTATTTTGTGTGCCACCTTAGACTTTTTTTCCTGCAAGCTTGTATTCCTACAAAAGAAAGCTTGGCAACAGTAAAGTATGTCAAGGGTAGACCTTGTGTACCTTGAGTTTGGTTAAGTCTGACACCAGAGGAGTTTTTCATCCTGGGTTTTGTCGAGGCTCACCAAGGGTGGAGCTTGGGTTTTGTCAAGCCTTGGGAGAATAAGGTCTACCAAGGGTTTTGTGAACCATTAGAGGTTGACCAGTGACTCGTTTGTCCTGGATTTTGTTGGAAGTCCACCTAGGGTGCTATTGAAAGCTAGCTCTGGATTTCTGAACTTGTAGAATACCATGAGCTGGTCCTAGGTTTTGCTGAAGGTCCACCTTTAAGAACCTGTAAGGTCTAGTGAGGGTGTTGTAGAAAGCTAACCTTGGACGTTTAAGGACCTGTAAGGTCCACTAAGGGTGCTGTCGAAAGCGGACCCTAGATGCTTAAGGACCTGTAAGGTTCACCTTTTAGAACGTGTAAGGTCCACCGAGGGTGTTGTAGAAAATGGACTCTGGATGTTTAAGGACCTGTAAGGTTCACATTTAAGAACCCGTATGGTCCACCGAGGGTGCTATAGAAGCAGACCCTGGATGTTTAAGGACTTGTAGGTCCATCGAGGGTGCTGTAGAAAGCAGGCCCTGGATTTTTAATGACTTATAAGGTTCACCTTTTAGAACCTGTAAGGTCCACCGAGGGTGCTGTAGAAGCAGACATTTGATGTTTAAGGACCTGTAAGGATTACCAGGAGTTGGTCCTGGGTTTTGTTGTGTCCCTGTGAGATTAACACAAATATATGGGATTTAGAGAGACATGTTTTATCAAAAGAATTTAAGTACATATTCTCATTGTGACTCTTCGGATGGGTCTCATTAAAATATCTCAAGCCAAAACCCTAGTTTTTTCTTGGGATAAAAAACTCGAGTAGGAAAAAGGGTACACCGTCCGACCTTTGATTTATCAGTTGTAATAGAACTTCAGGTGAGTAGCATTCCATGTTCTCGGAATGGCTTTACCACTTAGTTCCTGTAGCTTGTAGGCTTTGTTGTTCAGGTTGGTGACAATCTTGAAGGGGCTTTACCAGTTGGGTCCAAGCTTTCCTACGCAGGGACCTTTTCTGGCTTCACCCAGGACACGCCAGACTAGGTCGCCTGGCTGGAAGGTTCATGGTTCAGCCTTAGTATTGTATGTTCTTGTCATTTGAAGTTTATTGGCTTCTTCTCTAATTCTGGCCATGTCTTGAACTTCCCTTCCAGTTTTTAGTTCGACCCTCATGTTTCCTTATTGTGTTGTTCTTGAAAAAATATCCTTCTTGCCGATGGTTCTCCAAGTTCGACAGGGATCATGGCATTTATGCCATATTAAGTCGAAAAGGAGTTTTATGTGTAGCACTCTGAGATGAACAATGATAAGCCCAAATTATGTTGGGGAATTCTTCCTTCCAGAGACCTTTAGACTTGTCAAGTCTAGTAGGTAGGCCTCGGAGGATAACTCTGTTCACTGCCTCCACCTGACCATTGGTTTAGGGGTGTTCGACAGAAGTGACAAGGTGCTTGACACCTAGCTGTATGAGAAAATCTTCATAGGTTTGTGCCTTGAATTGTGTACCATTGTCATTAACGATGGCAAATGGCAGACCATACCTGTATATGAGATGTTTCCATGTGAAGCTTTCTACCTCACTGGCAATTATCTCACGTAAGGGCTTCGCTTATATCCATTTGGTGAAGTAGTCAATGGTGACTAACATAAACTTGACTGCTCCCGGGGCTTTTGGTAAAGGCCCTAAAATGTCCATCCCCCACATGGAAAAAGGCCAAGGGGAGGTCAAAGTGTGAAGGTTATCAGGGGGAGTCCGAAGGACCTCTGTGAATTCCTGTCACTTCTTGCACCTTCGAGTGAAATTGAAGGCGTCGGTCCTGAGTGTCGGCCAGTAGCACCCAACTCATACTGTCTTGGTGGCAAAGGAGTGTCCCCCTGTGTGAAGGCCACAGATCCCTTCATGGAGCTCTCTCAAGATATAGTTTGCTTGCAGGCTGTCCAAGTATTTAAGTAGAGGTGTTGTCAGCCCTCTTTTGAACAACTCGCCATCAAGGATGATGTAGTAACTAACTTTCCTTTATAGAGGTCGGGCCTTATTTTTATCTGTTGGTAGTGCCCCTTTGATGAGGAAATCTTTATAAGGGGTCATCCAATTGGGTTCCTCATTTTTGCCAGCTATTACCTCTTGAGTGTCTATGGTGGGAGTTTGGAGTGTTTCGTGGATGATAGTTTTGAAGTGTCCAGTGATAAGCGATGTCGTATCGCTTCAAAACAATTTAACTAAGCTAATTTTGTAGCACAGGATTAACCTAGGTCGACTCAGAGACACAATCAATATGGTTCCAACTTCAATTCACTAGTAAATAATAGGGGGATTTTTATCGAACAGTTTGCATGCGATAAATGAAAATTGCAAAAAAACATAGCAAAATAGAAACTAATAGAATTGATAAAAAGGTATTCTAAAATAGATTAAAAGCATCAATCCAATTCACCAAACCAAGCAATACGAATTATCATAGTTCTCAGATAATGGTTTTGTTATGAAAGTTCATTCAATTTCATTAGAAGCAGTTCAATGGAATTAACCCCTAAATTAATTGAAACCACAAACCCAATTGAAATATCATCCAAATAATATGTGATTGAAATTTGAAATTAGGAAATGAATCCATAACCTGATCCGTTTTCAATCCTAAACACATTCATAATCATGAAAATCGAATAGAGGATTGTAGAAGAAAGTTAACATTCATACAGAAATTGAAATACCAAACTAGAACTCAAATTCTCCTTGCTTGGGCTTGGATCCTTGGATTGATTGATTGTTTAGCCTTCCATGATCATCATCAATGAAAGCCCCACGAAATTAGTGCAAGAAAATGGAAGAACAGAAATGAAAATGAAGAACAATGAAGAACAATTGAGAGAAAATAAAAGAAATGGTTTTAATTCTAAAAACTTCTAAAAGTCACTACAAAATATTTTTTGCTAAAATGAAGTGTGTCCATCCAAATAACTAAAATCACTAAAATATAGTGATTGAGTCAGTAGGAAAGGATGGGCCATAATGAAGCCCAACTAATCTAACTAATTATTAATTACACCAATTTCGCAGCCCAAAATTCAAGTGCAGTGGTTTTGACTTCCAAGCCTAAAATGACCCTCCAAATGACAGAATAGGCCTCTGCTTATATCTGAAAAACTTGTATATCTTTTTCTTATCTTTCCAGGGACTACTCATATGTGCCATTTAGAGTTCGGTAGAGCTCTCTAGGTCTTGTACAAGGAAGACAGGTCAAGTAAGCAAAAACTCCAAAAATAAGCAACAATTATCAATTAAGCCCACTTGTTTACCTAAGGCAAAAACTGAATTAGAATTGGAAAATAAAAGTCCAAGAGAAGCCAAATAAGCTAAGAAGAAGAAAAATGTTAAACTAAAAATACTCAATCATTCAGTCTTCTTAGCATTGGCCAGCTTGGAGAGTAGGCCTGCCCTGGTATTACTCTCCCTTGGTATATGATACATCTCGAAGCACTTAAAATTGTGATGAGTGTTCTAGTGATGTGATAGTATTGGAGGAGTATAGCTTCTTTGGTATAGAATTTGTTGGCAACTTGTCCCTGGACGAGATGTGAATCTGAGTGGCATCTCAGACATTTAGCTTTGACTTCTTTTGCGAGTCTGAGGCTTGCTATGAGTGCCTTGTACTCGGCTTGATTGTTCGAAGCTTTGAAGTTAAGCTTGAGGGCTTGTTCTAGTGTGATATTGCCAATCCCCTCAAGAATGATACCTACTTCGCTTCCCTTTACATTTGATACTTCGTCCACGTAGAGAATCCACCAATCTGAGGAGGATTCGTTGTTCCCTTCACATTGAATGATACCTGCCATGAATTGTGTTTTCATGGGACCGCGAGGTTCATATTGCAGGTCAAACTCTAGCTCCATCGACCATGCGACCATTATGCTTGCCAATTCGGGTTTTCTCAGTACCTGTTTGATGGGATAATTTATTTTAACTATAACCTGATGACTTTGAAAATAGGGTCGAAGGCATCTGGCAGAAGTGACGAGTGCCAATGCTATATTCTCTATCATTTGATAGTGTCTCTTGACGACATTTAGCATGTGGCTGGTGAATAAATGGGGAGTTGGTGTTTCCTTTCTTCTTGGACAAAGGCCGAGCTGACCGCCTCATCCGCTGCCGAGAGGTAGAGGAGTAATGGTGCCTCTAATCTAGTTCAGCTTAAGATGGGTGGCATGGCAACAGTTTTCTTGAATGCTTGGAAGGATTACTCACAAGCTTCATTCCAAAGAAAAGGCTCGGTCTTTATGAGCAACCTGTAGAAAGGCTTCACCTTTTCTGAGAGCTTCGAGAGGAACCTGGACAGAGGCGCTAGTCTTCCATTCAGTTTTTGGACTTCATTGATGTTGGTCGAGTTGTGCATCTCCAGTATAGTTGTACATTTGTCCAGGTTGGCTTCAATTCCCGGTGTGTAATCATGAAACCATGGAATTTTCCACCACCCAGCCAAACGTGCATTTTCAGGGTTGAGACACATGTCATACCTCCGTATTTCTTCAAAAACCTCTTCCAAGTTTGTCACATGTTGGGCTACACTTTAGGATTTGACAACCGTATCATCGACGTATACCTCGATGTTGCAACTGGTCTGCTTTTGGAAGACTCGGTCCATAAGCCGTTGGTATGTTGTGCCTGCATTTTTTAGGCCGAAAGGCATGACCCTGTAACAGTAATTGACATCTTTAGTAATGAATGTCATTTTCTCCTCGTCTGGGGTGTGCATCTGATTTGGTTGTACCCAGAGTATGCATCCAGGAAACTCAAAACCTAGAACCCTGATGCACCATCAACCAGTCTGTCTATGTTGGGTAATGGGTACGCGTCTTTAGGCATGCCTTGTTGAGGTCGGTGAAATCCGTGCACATACGCCATTTGCTGTTGGTCTTCTTGGCCATCATGACGTTGGCGAGCCAAGTAGAGTACCTGACTTCCCTAATAAAATTGGCCTTCATTAACTTCTTTACTTCCTCTCTGACTACTTTTCTTCTTTCTTCACCCATTTTTCTTTTCTTTTATGCTATAGGTTTGGCCTGAGGACATATTGCCAGCTTGTGGCATATGACACTAGGGTTAATGCCTGACATGTTGGATGGTTGCCAGGCGAACAGGTCCACATTTTTGTGGAGGACATCGGCTATCTGCCTGTGCTCATGACTAGTAAGTTCTTTGTTGAGCTGTGTGCATTGGCCAAGTTTGGGTCCGAGCTGCAATCTGACAAGTTCTTCTACAAATTTTGGTCCTCTGTCGATGGTGTCATTACATGGATCTACATCAAATGTGTCATCATGTTGAGCTATATGGACAGTTAGGATGTAAGGGGTAGACCCTTTGTCTATGCTCATGACTTGGTTGGTACCTCACAATGTGGGATGGTATCTGCCCAGCTCCCTGTTGGGAGGATACGATGTCACTTTTAGACTCATAGCATAACATTGTTGGGCTTGCTTCTGATATGCCTTGACAGTGACCATTTCTCCTGTCATGGTGGGAAATTTCATCTTTAGGTGAGGTATGGAGACGATGGCTCCCAACTCGTTCAACATTTTCCTGCCAATCAAAGTGAGATAAGAGGTGTCGACATTGACAATTAAATACCTGATAGTAAAACTCCTCGAGAGTGAACCTCGACTGAAGGTGGTCATGAGGTCCGCGTAACCTATGGTTTTCACCTTTTACCCTGCAAAGTCTAGGAGGTGTTATTGATGTCAATGTCCCAGATAGCATGAAGTTGTCTCTTTCGAGACTAGCTGGATGGTCCTTCATGAGAGAACTTACCCGTGATGGTGTTGATCACACCTCAGATTTGTTAGGCAGGCTCGTTCTCCTGTTGTCGAGGGGACTAGCGTTCCTATCTGGGTTGATGTTGCCTTTGTCGCCCCCTGCCATCTATTCTGACTCTTCTCCTATAAGTATCTGGTTTTCTAACTTGATCTTCAGTATGTCCCCCAGGTCTAGTTTCAGCTAAGTGATTATTAGGTCTTTTGATGCACCGTGATAAGTACCTTACCTGTATGAGTTCTTCGATTTTGTCTTTCAAGGCCAAAAACTCTTCAGAGTTATGACCATTACTACGATGATACTTGTAGTATTTGTTTGGGTCTACTCCTAGTTTGAGAGACAATGAGGATGCAGGTAGTTTCACTTGGACTTCTGTGTTGAAGGCCTCCTCCATGATGGTGGCCCGATTGACCGTCAAGAGAGTATAACGCTTATACCTGGGTCTTCTTGGGAGAGGTTGGTGCTTGTCTGGCTTATGCTTTTTGTCTGACCTATGTGGTTCAGTCTTGGTTGTTGCTTCTCGCTTCTGTTCGGCTTGTCTGACTTTGTTCTGGAATTTGGACATCTCTTCTATCTGAATGTCTTGATGGAGGTCCATTGCAAGCTAAAGGTCTAGAATGAGAGCTTGAAGCACTTCCTTTGGTGAGCTTTAAAAGACCCATAACAAGAGCTAGAACTAAAGCCATTCAAGACCACATCCAAGCTAACTTGGACAAGCATGAAGAAGCACACCAACTCAAGGACAACAAGGGCTGGATTTTGTACTCCAAAGTTGAATTTAATTCAATAAATTCCAGCACTTGTGAAAAGCAAAAGTAGTGACAAATAAAAAGGATTTTAGTGTAATTGTGTAAAGAGGTGTGGGTGCACTTATGTGTAAATTGTGTAGCACCTTTGTAAGCTTGTTGGCTGCACCTTAAGGCTTAAAATATTGCACCTTAAAGTTTAAAATACTACACCTTAGGCAAGGTTTGGTTCAGCCAAGAGTCACTTAAGGAAGCTTGCATTTGGCTTCTTTAGTTTGCATTATAAGCTTCATTTCAATTGTAATTTCATGTGCATTTAGGTAGTGAATTTCGTGACTTTATAAGCTACCCCAAAATTGAATGTAAACAACTTTTGTTCATTTGAATGCAAACCAGAATTTGTGTGAGAGATTTCTCTCTTGTTCTTGTGCAAGAACTTCTTGTTTCTTATTAATGGCTTCATGCTATTGTGGTGATTCTTCCTAGGCTTATTGGAAAGCTTTTCCATGGTGCCATCCATCTTCATCTCTTGCCTTCTTCCATATTCCATTGCTGCAATTAAAAGCTTCCAAACAGCAACATGTTTCAAGTGAATTGCTAGACAACTTGTGTTGTTGGAGAATTCTTGAAGTTAGGGTTTCATTGCAAGGTAGATTTGGGAATTTAAATGGCTGGTGGGTGCAGCCATACATCATGTATCCTTTGGCTTGTTCACATATTTCATCCATGCTAGACGGTGGTTTCTTGCACATATTGTCTATGAACTTGCCAGGACATAATAATAGAGTGTAATGCTACCTCGAGGTTGAGATTTTGGATTTGGGCAGATATTCGCCCAAATCGTTCCATAAATCTCTGAAGGGGCTCTTCATCTGCTTGTCCCAGACTAGCTAGTGCAGCAGAAGTTAACCTATGAGTCCGACTAGTCGCATATTGTGCACTAAATCTCTCGACTAGAGTGTCGAAACTATCGATAGACCTTGGAGGGAGTCCACCATACCATGTCAAGGTTGCTCCCTTGAGAGAAGTGGGAAACACTCAACAAAGCACAATATTGTTGTTGTGTACAGGTTGGCTTGAGTAAGAAAGGCATCTAGATGCTCATCAAGATCGATGTTGCCATTGTATCTCTCTAGGTGGAGAGATTTCCACCTTGAGGGTAGATCTACTTCCATAATGCGATCGACAAATGGATGTTGTCATGTTGTCCATCCTTCTGAACGGTATATCTGTGCTGGCCTGGGATCGCCCTAAGAGTTGACAGTCTGTTGGGTGTGTAACTCCCCTTGAGTGTGCTCATTCCCCGCGAGAGGCGAATGTTCATATCCTTGGGAACGTCTCACTCTGGCCTCCAGCTAATCATGGTTAGCCTTCAACCTTCGAAGCTTTTCTTCATGTCTTCACTCCATCTCCGCTATGCGGTTTTGGAGTTGCTAGATAGTGTCTGTGTTGGTCATGGTTGTCTAAGGAGGGTTGAAAGTGTTAACATGAGTATGTTTCCTAAGGCTGGAGTGTGTGTTGACCATCTGTGAGTTGACAGGGATAGTGATTTGATGAAGAATGCGAGGTCAGAGGTAAGTTTTATCGAGGCTCCACAATGGGCGCCAAATGTTTTTACCAAAATTTGGAATTGCCACGCGCCAAGGTGGACGTGGTCCAGGTGGGTTCCATACTCTACACGTCAGATGGTGAGTCAACCTTGTTGAGAAGGGGACCTGTAAAACAATGGAAAAAACTCTAACGCTCAAGTAAGTACATCAATTATATGATAGTAAAACATATAAAGAGAATGTGAGAGTGAACATCCGAGTGTGAGGAATCTCGGAATAAATGTAAGTTCACCGTAAATGTAAGGTGAATATCAGTGTATTAGGTGTGTGGAAAGGTTAGATGAAACTTGTATTTATAGGGTGAGCGTGGAGGGTGGTCACTTGTACGAAAGGTCCCACATAAGTGGCCACATGTATTTTTCCTATTTTGTGCAGTACATGTGGTAAACAACATGTGTGAATGTTAATTGGAAATTGTTTTAGTATCCAAAGTGATTTGCTTATTCATGAAAGTAAACATAAAATTCTTGCCAACAATGTGCCAAATAATATTAATAATATTATTAAAATAATTAAATTAAACATTATTTTATTAATAATTAACAATATTATTCTATTTCTATATATAAGAAACAAATATTTGATTCATCAAGACCAATAAAAATAGTTAAATTACTTTGTTTTAAGTAATATTTTCATAAACTTAAATTTTATTCCAAAAGTATACAAAGAATTAATTAGTTTAAATAGTGGTTAGATATAATGATACTAATAATTTTTTCAACCAATGAATGAGTTATATTGTTACTAAATTAATAAATGCATTCATTTTCATAAGAAATGATGATATCTCATTAATATACTTCACAATAAACTAAGGGTATTAAAAGAAATGAAAATCAATACATTTGTAAGTAGTCATATGAAATGTAATTAGTGAAAAAAAAATACTACCATACATAATTCTATTATAGGCCTATCATGCATAAACTAGAATATCTATATATATAGGATTTTTTTTCTTTTCTGCATAAATACAGACAACTACATTATTAAAGTATTATGCAAGACTTCATCACCAAATCAACATGTCCTTAGAATTATCAGTGAACACAACTACAAGTTTCAAACAAAAGTTCCCTTCAACGAAAATATATATACATAACAACTCAAAAGGCTATACTAAGGCCCTAAGATAGCCTCTTCTAACATTATATACATAACCAGAAAAAAGAAGAAATTGATTCCTAGTCTATCCTTCAATTCTATGTCTTCAAGAAACAATGTGATCTACACATAATACAGACACAAAAGCAAGGGTAAGCTTAAATAAAAGAATCGTACCATAAGGTAAAAGCATAATGAGATAGCTTAAAAGAGAAACATGAACAAATCATTCATTCCCATATCAATTCAAGCATATGATACGATAATCATGTAATGTTATGCGGAAATGACTCCATGGAGATTCTTAGAACTTTTGGGCGGTCGCCATAGGTCTCATCCCTTACCATGGTCCAATTCTCTGACCATTCAGGAAGTCCCTTGAGCTGATACTGTGGAGGTAGTGTGGTTTTGTCGAAATTAGACAAGTGTGGGTAATGGCTTACCTCTGTAAGGTTTGCATAACCTTACATTTATAGGATTTCTCCCACTCACCTAATCTATAGGCTCATTTCCATTACCCACCACGAAACCCCCAGCATTAAGTTGAGAGTATAACATCCTAAAATTTGAATATGATTGTTGTTGTTAGTTTTAGTATAAAAATTATTAGTATAAGAGTTTATTTGAATTAAAATGATTGCTGATAATATATATATATATATATATATATATATATATATATACTTGGAATGCTTGTATTATGATATATTAAATATTGTTGAAATAATTGAATAATAAAAATTTTGTTTGTTTTAATTAATTTATTTAAAATTGATTGAGTTATATAATTATTTTATAAAAAAAAAGATTTGGTGGTTGATATAAGAATTGTTGAGATTATTTTATAATTATAAAAGAAATTGTGATAGCTCCATATCATAATTAAAATGATTAAAAGATTATTACTACTGTAAAGATAATTATTATATTAATAATATAGCATTGTATACCTAGTTTGGATAAGATATTTGTTATATTTGAATTTGTGATAATTGATCATATCATGTTTTATCTTAATATATCTTGAAAGAAAATAAAATATTAGATAATGTTAATAATTAGATAAATCTAGATAATAGAGTAGAAAAAGATAAAGAAAGATATGATTAACTAAATCTATTGAGAATATATCCCATGTGACCTAATCTTAAATCATATACTCTTGTATTATGTAAGGATAGACAATTCTCTTCTCCTAGAATTTTATAGAAGGTCTTTCTTAGAAAATAGAAAATTAATAGATCATATAGGAGTGAGAAGAAAGAGGAAACAAAGAGAATTGTGTTGACCCACTAAATGGAGAAGATGAATAATAAGCAAAAAAAAGTGTGAATTATTATGTGCTTCAAGAGGTGAGTAAAATACTTTGTTTTCTTTTAAACCCTCCATTGTATTTCTTGAAGGATTTTCTTTGGGGTTCTTAGTAAAAGAAGTTGGGGATTAGTAGCATTCTAAGTGTTATATTTGGATTATTTTTAAAGTGATTGAATTGCTTATGTTTGTTTTGATTGCGGTGAGAATATATGGTTGCATTGTGAAACCTCATGATGAATTACTATTCATATTATTAATAATATAATATTTATTATATTATGTATTATCACTTGATGTTTATGATTTGATACTCGCAAAATTGATTGAGATGGACTGTGATTATTTGGTGTGTGTTAATAATCAATTAATTTGGAATATATGTTCTTGGTATGATCTTGTTAATTCTTATTGGGTGCATGAAATTAGGAAATTAATTTGATAGTTTTATGGAATGATATTTTTTTAATTCTGCGTGATTAGGTCATCATCTTTTGGGAAGTGGTGGCAATTTTATTTTGAGAATTGAATATGCATGAGATGCCTCCATCTGGGATGTGGATGAGATGATAAATACCTTCCTATGGGATGGGAAAGAGATTCTAGATATCTCCATCTATGATGAGGAAGGTAGTGGGATGCCATTGCATGGATATGAGCTTATAGACCTTTTAAAGAATTTGAGATCCACACAGGTTCTGGAAACAAAAGAGTTGAATCTAGTGATTCTGGGAATCACTGAGTTGTGCTCTGATATTTTTTTATTTGTTCAAGAATTGAATGTAGTGAAGTGTTGATGTTTATTTTCTGGAGTTTTATTTCATTGTGTGAATAAATTGTGGTCGTTTATAAATATGTATATATTATTTTTAATTTAATTTTACGGATACCATGGTTGGATTTTTCGGTTACCAAGCTAGCTGAGAACAACACTATTTATAAACTCTTTTAAAACTTGTTTTATTCACTGAGATTATTATCTCATTAAAAAGTGTTGTTTTCAGAGTTCGAGGAAGAAACTTTTGAGACCGGGGATAATTAAAGACTTAGTTTATTGTTAGTTAAACTTTGTAGATCCTATATTTGAGAATAAAGTTGTTTAATTATGCAAGGACCATTTATTATAATATTTGAAGTATTTTGAACCATTAAAATTTCTAAATTCTTATCTTATAGATATTTCAAAGTATATTTTTATTATGGTTTGTTATTATAACAAAGGGTGTTACCGAGAGCCTACTAAGCACTCTCAACCTATGTGCCTACCCATAGGTATATGACATGTATATGTAGCCCAATCATGTTCTACAACTTCATTCTCATTTATAACACATACTTAGGAACCCATCTAGCAATTTCATAAGTTCAACAATACTTTCTACACTCTCACACATCATAAATTCTTAGATCAAGCATAGTCCTAATATAGTTCTAGGTGTTTAAGTCATAACATTCCCACAATTCTTTTCAAGTTTTGTAATACCAAACATTTTATCTCTATGTTAATTTCACAATCAATCATATTCTTTATTGATAAGAGAAAACAACTATTAATTATAATTTTTGAACTCTATAGTCAAAACAAAAGAAGGTACAACTAACATTTTTGCTCAGCTAGCATTTCTGGCTAAGCCAAACTTGTTGGTTTCGCTTAACTAGTTTTAATCTCTTTTTTTTTTTGTCTGCGAGAATGACTTACTAACGAGTTTTATGAAATTTCAAAAATTTATGATTAGAGGATTTTGCTCGCTTAACAAGAATGACTCACTTAGAGAGACTTGTGAAATTCCTAAAATTTCCCAAATCAGAGGGATCTACTCGCATAGTAAGAATGTCTTGCTCAGTGAGACTACAAGATTCTGTAGATCGCGAATTGGCCCTAAAACAAAGCAACCCAACCAACCGAATCAACTTCAACACCCAATATTCAATAGCCAAGCATCATAATATCAACATCCAACCTCAGTACAAACAACAAATGACATAATCAAAGCTTCCCTTACCTAAAATAGTCTCCTAGGTTTTTAAGTTCTTAAAGAAGAAGGAAGCAACGATGAGCTTGGTGAATTCTAAGTGAACCTCCTCAACTTGTGATCTAAGGCCAGCTATATGATCCTAGGCCAACATCAAAGCAGACTCACAACAAGATTTTCACATAACCTATAAAAGAGCTCATGCAAAAGAGAAGAAGATGAGCTCGAGGGACCAAAAAGGAGAGGTATTTGTTACTCACCTACTGAAATCAAGCAAGAGACCTTTATGATCCAAAGTAAGCAAGCTACCATTGCCTAGGTTCATCATGCAAGCTCTAGGGGAGAAGAGTTTTGAGCACAATAGAGTGAGGAGAAAGAAGAAGAAGATGGAAATGATTTAAAGTATTTGAATGTTGAAGGGGGTTAAGGGGAAGGGGTGACTGATTTCAATTATCGTACCCTCTTTTACTTCTATTCCCAACATTCTACATGTTTTTTTGTTGAGACCTTGGGCCCAAAATTACTTCATCCCATTAACACTTACATAACACAAAAAAACACATGTACATATAAAATCAACTAGTACTCCAATTAACATAATTACACACTCAAATTTCTATCTTGCAATATAAAATAAATTAAAATTTTAATCACACAAAAGAATAAGAATAAATAAAAACATGGCATTACAATTCTCCCCAACAAGGAAATTTTCGCCCCCAAAATTCACCTACCTGGGAAGACATAAGGATATTGTTCACGTATTTTATCTTCAAGTTCCCATGTAGTATCTCTTATAGTATCATTCCAGGTAACCTTGACTAGGCTGATTGTTTTGCCCCTGAACTACTTGATCCTTTGGTCTTCAATCTTCACTGGATGAGTCTCAAATGTCAAATCTTCTTCCTCTTGGATCACGTCAGGCTCTATAGTATGAGTAGGATCAGGAACATGTTTCCTCAGATGAGATACACGGAATACATTATGCAAGTTGGCTAGGAAAGGTGGTAAAGCTATCTCATAAGCCATAGGACCTATACACCTAAGAATCTGGTAATGTCCAGTTAACTTAGGAGTGAGCTTCTTTGACTTGATTGCTCGACCTACACCAATAGTCGAGGTAACCTTCAGAAAAACATGATCGCCAACCTCAAACCCAAGCAGTCTTTTCTGCTTATCTGCATAAGATTTTTTTCTACGATGTGTGGTTTTGATCCTCTCTCGAATCAACTTAATCCTCACTGTAGTTTGTTGTAACTATCTTGGTACCAACTAATGGGTGCTCTACACCTCTTACCTTATAAACCTTCAAATGGTGTCATATCATGCTCAAATGAAAGTTGTTGTCGAGGTAAGTTCCACCAAAGGTAAAATTTCATCCCAACTACCCAGATGATCCAAAATACATGCCTGCAACAAGTATTCTAATGATTAGATCATCCTCTCAAATTTTCAATTCATTTGTGGATGATAAGCACAACTAAGTCTCAACTAAGTACCTAAAGCTCCTTGCAAACTTTGCCAAAACCTTGCCATAAATCTTGGATCTCTATAAAAAAATTATACTAGAAGGCACTTTGTGCAATCTCACCATGTCTCTAATGTATAATTATGTCAACTTTTCCAAAGAATACTTCATGTTAATCGGTAAGAAGTTAGCACCCTTTGTTAACCTATTAATAACCTCCCATATTGCATCACAACCTCTAGTTGATCTTGGAAAATGAGTAACAAAGCCCACAATAATGCCATCCCATTTTCACTTGGGATTTCCATTGTTTGCAACAAACCACCAGGTCTTTGATGTTCAACTTTAGCCTTTTGACAAGTCAAACATGTTTCCACATCCCTCTTCATGCCCAGCCACCAAAACATTTTCTTCAAATCTTGTTACATCTTAGTCATACCAGGATGTAGACTAAGTTTACTTTTATGACCTTCATCTAAAATAAGTATTTTCAACCCAGCCTCTTGTGGCATGCAAATTCTATCTTTGAATCATAAAATGCCATCATCACCCAAACTAAAGTCTACTACATTCTTTGGACCCAATAACTCATTTGTCCTACGCAACTTAGACCCACCAGTTGTTCTCCTTGATCAATAAAAGAAAATCATTAGTCATTGTTAGCATGCCACGACTAATGTGATTGAGTCACTTCCACATATAGGTTCAAATCTCTAAACATCTCCACCAACTCTAACTCCTTCACCATCAAGATGGACATATGAAAAGTCTTCTTGCTAAGGGTGTCTGGCTACAACATTGGCTTTACTCGGATCGTACATCAAATGCAAGTCACAATCTTTCATAAACTCCATCTATTTCCTTTGTCTCATATTGAGTTCCTTTTGATCAAACAGATATTTCAATTTTTTGTGATCACTACAGACATCAAACTTGGATCCATAGAGATAATGTCTCCATATCTTCAAAGCAAACACCATAATTTCTAACTTTAAATCATTAGTAGGATAATTCTTCTCATGGGTCTTCAACTTCCTTGAGGCATAAGCCACCACTTTCCTTCCTTTCATTAGCACACAACCCAATCCTTGATGGAAGGCATCATGGTAAACCTCAAAAGGTTCACCAGAATTAAGAAGCACTATAATAGGTGAAGTAGTCAATCTATGCTTCAATTCTAGGAAACTCTGCTCACACTCTTTGGTCCATGCAAAAAGTTAGTCCTTACGAGTTGAGTCAAAGGTGCCACTATTTTAGAGAATCCTTCTATGAATCTCTAGTACAACTTCCACTTTGGAGAGGTCAATTGCAATCTCCTCAATTGAGATCACATGGCCCAAAAACTTGACTTCTTCTAGCCAAAACTCACACTTAGAGAGCCTAACATACAATTATTTTTCCCTAAGAATCTCCAACCCAACTCTCAAGTGCTCTTCACGGGTATGAGTGTGTATTAGAATGTCGTCGATAAACATAACAACAAACTTATTCACGAAGGGACAAAAAATCCTATTTATGTAATCCATGAATATAGCAAAAGCATTCGTCACTCCAAAGGGCATAACTACATACTCGAAGTGTCCATACTGAGTTTGAAAACCGTTTTCAATATCTATCTCCCTCTTTCAACCTTATTTAATGATAGCCTGCCTTTAAATCAACCTTGGTGAAAATCTTCGCTCCACACAACCGATCCATAAACTCATACATCCTTGGCAATAGGTACTTGTTATTGATTGTGAGCTTATTCAACTAGCGGTAATCACTAGACAACCTTGAGCCACCATCTTTCTTTTTGACCAATAACACTTGTGCTCCCCACGGGGAAACACTAGGTCTGATAATCTATTTCTCAAGTAGATCTTCAATCTGTTTATTCAACTCAACTCGTTCAACTAGTGCCATCCTATAGGGAGCTATGGACATTGGGCTTGCACCTAGGACTACATTAATGAAGAACTCAATCTCTCTTTGTGGGGGAAAACCTCTAGGAAATCTCTAGCAATGTCTATTGATTTCAAGTCAAGATCACCCTTGTCTTCCAAGAAAAAAAAGGACCACAAAACATGAGGCTCCTTCCTTGAAGGAAGTTTGAGCTTGCTTCGCAACAATAAGGTCAACACATACATGATTCGAGAAAACAAAAGCCTTTTTAGCATAATTTATAAGAATGCGATTAAAGGACAATCAATCCATTCCTAAGATTATGTACAAATCAGCCAAAGGAAGACAAATCAAATTGACCTTGAAACTACGCCCACTAACCACAATAGAACGTCCAACACATACTAGGGAAGTTGCCATAATAGTGGCTGTACGAGTAGAGATAAGCAAACCAAACAATAAAGGACATGCAAACAACTTTAATCTTTTCACACAATCATGGGAAATGAATGAATGTGTAGTTCCATAATTGTAACATCTCGGGCACTGACGAGGGTGGGGAGTGATCGCCGGTGCAATGAGGCATGGACAAGGAGCGGCTCCTGGTAGGCTTCGAGTGGGAGGGGTACATGAATGAATCGAATACACACCCGAACGAGAGGGATCCAGAGGCTGTGCAGGTATGAGACTATACAGTTGAGGATAACTTAAAAGGAAATAATAGGTGCTGCCTATACCAACAAGGTGCATCTACTTTTCGGTAGCCCATAACTTAAGAACTCCACAGTTAAGCATGTTTGACTTAGAGTAATTCTGGGATGGGTGACCTCCTGGGAAGTTTCCCAGGAAGTGTGTGAGTGAGGACAAAGCACGCTGAAAAGTCTTATGTTGGTATGTGAGGACAGTCATTGATCCTGCAAGTGGCCGGGCGTTACAATAATCACATAAAACAAATAAAGTTACGACTACTTTGCACACACCTTGGACAAGATCATTAGACTTGGATGCTTCTGCTCCACTCATAGAAATAAGGTCAACATATATATGATTCAAGATAACAATAGCCTTTTTAGCATAATCAATAAGAATACAATTAAAGGACAACCAATCCATTCCTAAGATGATGTCCAAATCAGCCAAAGGAAGACAGATCAAATTGACCTTGAAACTATGCCCACTAACCACAATAGAACGTCTAACACACACTAGGGAAGTTTCCACAATAGTGGTTGTAGGAGTAGAGACAAGTAAATCAAACAATAAAGGACATGCAAAAAACTTTAATCTTTTCACACAATCATGGGAAATGAATGAATGTCTAGCTCCAGAATCAAATAAAATGGATAAAGACTTACAACTACTTCGCACACACCTTGGACAAGATCATTAGACTTGGAGGCTTCTGCTCCACTCATAGCGTAGACCCTTGTAGCCACCTTAGGCTTCTCAGCCTTAGGAACACTGCATGTTAGTGCAGTTTTCACAAAAACTTGAAAGTCCCTTGCAAGATGACCGACCTCTGACATCTATAGCACACCATCTTCTTCTAAGGGAAATGTGGGCCACCACACCTAAAGCATCTAATGCCTTGAGTTCTTGGCAGGGTCACAATTAAACTTCCTCGAGATTGTTAGAGTCTAAAATAGGGCTTATTCTAAAAGTTTCCTTTCTTACTACCAGAGGATCCACCACCATAGTTTCTGATCACCAATGCAGGGAATTCCCTGATAGCAATAGGGACTACCGTCTTCTTCACCTCAAACCTCAAATTTTCTTCAAATTTCCTGCACTTCCAAGCTGCATTAGTGGCTTGAGAATAAAATCGAGCTAAGTGTTCAAACTTACTCCTATACTTATGGACCGTTAGGTTGCCTTGCTCCAACTTCACAAATTCTACTTCTTTGGCATACCTAGCACTATTTGGGAAATATTTCTCTAGAAAGCACTCTTTCAAATTCCCCCAAGTAAGGATTTTTCTGTGTGCTTCCATCATCTGTTGAGTTCCATGCCATTGAAACTCCACTTCATTAGCTGACAGGTATGTGGCATAAGTAACCTTCTGACTCTGAGGACATGCCATGACCCTAAAGATCTTCCCCAACTCTCAAAGCCAATGATCATCTACATTGGGATCAAAATCTTCACTGAACTACTAGGGATCATTCTTCCTGAATTCTGCTGGACCTTGGAACTGAAGAGGAAGGAATTTTTATTTGGGCAGTAACTCAAGTGGCCCCAAGTTATGCCAAAGTTTCCTGGTATTGATGAACAATGTTGGCACTCTGCTATTGCATCACAACTGCCATCACCTCTACATGGGCCATTTGAACCACATCGGATAGAGGATGTAACGACCTACCTCGTTGCTACGATATCACAACTCTAAACGTGTAATTTCAATTTTAAATGAAAACTCTATTAATTTTGATCATGAAAATGATGGTAAATTTTTCTGCCACAATACACTCACCAGACAACGCACAAATACGTAAATAAATAAATACAGACACACACACATATATATATATATATATATACATACATATATATATACATACATACATACATATATATATATATATATATATATATATATATATATATATATATAAATTAAACCATTATATATCATTCACATCTTAGAACATAATTCAGTTTTTACATGTATCTAAGCCTGGGATTTACATGCCCAATCAATAAGAAACAATAAACCATCTAAGAAAGAGTCGATAACAAAACACAACTCTCTTCCAAAATAAGTTTCAACTTTATCACATTGGTTTGGCAACTCCAACAAAAGGATCTCCCTCCAACAACAACTACTACTACTCATCTGCTCCCACAGACAAAGGTTCGTGATCATCACAGGTACCAACCACACAGTACAAAATTGCAAGGGTGAGTTTATTAAAAAGATCAACAAATAAATAAATGATCACAATTAGAAAGAACATGATAACAAACCATCACAGTCATTCTCAATATATCCATCAGTTTAACATACATTTAACAAACTAGACATCAACTTTTCAACAATTCAGATCAATTATGCTTAGAATGATGCATATGCAATGTGGTACCATTCGTTAGGAAATAGCCTAAGCGTGTCCACATAAAACTCTCACTCAGGAAAATGATGCAGTAATTGATCGAGGTCACCCTGTCTTGCATAGGCAACTCCCCCCATGGTGATCAACCTGATTCTCAAGGGAGTTCCAAACCAAGTGATATACCCCTAAGTACCCACATTTTTCCTCATGAAAAATTACAGGTACTTATTGCCACCGTTTATACTATTTCCATGTAAAAAGTATGAAACATGGGCTCCATCAATGCATTGACCGTGGATAGTAAGAAATTTTAAGAAATATTTTTCCCTCTCTAGGGATGCTGAAAATTCTTAAACCAATCCCCTTCCCCTTCCCTCTCTAGGGATATCCAACAAGTCACTTATAATAACCAAGGTTAAATAAATAAAAGGAAAAGAAAGAAAAATTTAAATTTAATTATATTCCGTCACAAAAAGTGTTAGCGACAGAATTAGTGACGGATTTTGCGACGGATTTAGCGACGGCCAGAAATGGCCAAAAGGCCTTTTTCTCTGGAATTTGGCGCCTGGAGCGTGAAATTGGCGCTCGGAGCGCCAAATCTCGGGCAGGCACCCTATATAAAGGCTTTTTCACGAATTTGGGAAGAAAAACTTGGTTTTCTTCTTTCTTAAGCCTTTTTCCTCCATTGATGAGTTGGAGAGCTTCATACCCGCTTATCCTTTGACCTAAACACTTGATAACCAACTAGGAAAGTGATTAGAACCTTGAGATGAGCTAGATCCTAGTTTCAATCTCTCGAAAAGATAACCAATCGGAGAAATCCCGTTCTCTAGGGAATATCCTCAGAGCTTGGATTTTGAGAAGAAAGGAGTCATTTCAGAGGCGTTCAAGCTTGGAAAAGCTATCCTCTAGCCTTCCTCGACTGTTTAGAGGTAAGAAACTCGAGCTTTAACCGGTTATTTCTGAAAGATGATTCTTGATGAGTTTTGATGAATTTTGAATAAATGAGCGAGTTGGAGTCGAAATTAGGCTTGGATTCTGTTGAAAAGTATGCTCAGGAGGTTGTTCTGATGAGGTTTGAGCTTTGAATCATGAGTATTGATAAAGTTTAGTTTTGACTCTGACATCTGTATGAGTAGGAAGAATGTTGATATAATGATGAGTTTGAGCCTAGGTACCTTTACAAAAGATGTTCAGGAGGCTAAATAAACGGTGAAAATGTGTTGAAATAGCCGTTCTGATAAGCTTGACAAATATGGATATTTGGCCTGGTAAAGGCAAGTGAATCCTTTGAATTGGCTCATACAGAGTCTTGTAGGGACTCTAGTACGTTGAATCGGTCGAGATAGATCCTGTTGAGGATCTGTGAATCGCCTTTGAGGTGATTAGTCCTGATAACCTTAAGATAGAAACAGAGAGGTTTAATGAAAAGGATTAGCCTTGTTTTATCATTCTGACGGTTGAGGACCGTTATTGATGTTTACATGCTCTTGTGTAGGGCGTGATTCTAACATCACTGGTGGTGGTGACCACGGATCCGGGAGAGCCGGTACAGTGCTGAGAGCAGGTAAGCTCTTTGTTCTTGGGAGTGTTTCCCTTGATTGTGTTCCACCATTCTCCAGAGGGAGTGATGGTTAATGTATGAAGTTATGCATGTATATTGAAATTGTGTATTCCCATTTTGATTGAAAACATGTACTTGATGTATATGAATTGAGGTTGTGTGAAATGAGGGTTATTGAGATTCTCTGGCCAGTAGAATGGACTAAATATGGACTTCCCTTAGAGCCAGAGTTACGTGGAACAACTCTAAGTGGTCAATATATGTGTGTATGTGATAAAACCTGAGAGAATGCACCTGTTGCAGATGAGCTTCTCTTGGAAGTGCCATATATGTCCGAGTGAGTCCTGGAATAAGATACCTGTTGCAAATGATCTTTTCCTAGGCAATACAATATAGATATATTTATATATGTGAGTGAATCCTTGGAGAATATACCTGTTGCAGATGATATTTCTCAAGGAATATAATATATCTATCTTGTGTATGTTGTATATGAGTTGAAATATACATGTTATATGTTGTGAAATTGTTGAGGACCGTGAGGGCTAAATGTTACTGATGTGTTTTGTAAAAAGGGTACTGATGACCCTTGAGACATATGTTATATGTGTTGTTATGGCTTGAGAGCTGTGATGGCTAGTTGTAATGCCAATTTTGATATTATATGCATAGAAGTGAACCAGGGGGAGGAAAGACCTCCAAGGACCCTGAGTTTACTGAGATTTTTATCTCACCCTTGTGTGGGGATTATATTTGCAGGTGAGACGTAGGGAGAAGTGGAGAGATCCCAGGGTAAGAGGCCTATGCAGGGATAGATTGTACATAAACCCTAGGCATAGTTGATGAGAGCATGTTGGCTCCATTCTTTTGTTATTTATGCCTATTGTTTTGTGGTTTTGTACCCTGAGGGGATTATATGTACATTTGTGTACAGAGGATGTATATTTTGATATTTCACCATGTATAATGTACCACTGATGTTATAATGACGTCATATTTTGTTTTGCTTCCAAATCAAATTGTTTATTTTGAAAATTGCTGCGTAAATGGATATAATGGAATGTTAACAAACCGGACGCGTACGGGGCGTTACATCACTACATCCCCCATGTACATCCACAACATACATCCATCATAAAGACATCGTCAACATCAACATCATCTCTTATCAATGTCATGATCAACATCAACATTAACATCATCTAATCTTAATGTCATCATCAACATCAATATCATCTCAATCTCAATGTCATTAGCATCATCTCATTTCAATATCATCAACATCATCTCATTCAATATCATCATCATCACAAGCAATCGTATTACACATATATATACAAATAAATTTGAAAATAATGTGAACACACACAAATAACCAAGAGGGGGTGAATTTGTTAAAACAAGATCTTTAAAAATTTCTTTAGAACAAGTAGCGGATTTAGGATCGTATCACAAGGACACCCTTTTTGAAAATTAAACTTTCAGTCAACCAAGAAACACCCTTCACAGAAAGCAATAGCAGAAAATGTTTTTCTGTTGATACAAGATTATTCAAATGACTAGCAATCAATGACAGAAAGATGAGATTAAGAGAAAGTAATCAACACAAAGAACTATACTGGTTCACCTCTCAATAAGAGAAACTACATCCAGTTTCTTCTAACTAAACCTTGACTAGATTTCCACTATCAACAAAAACATGTTCTTTACAAGCTTGCAAAAGATCACCCTTTATCAACCCTAGAAACATAGAGAAACCCTTCTCCACTCTTCCTCCTAGAGAATGTAACATCCCAAAATCTAGGGAATTACAGACAATTACTAAGAGTAAAATGTTAATGAAAGGCAGTAGAAAATTTAGGGCAAAATGACAAGAACGCCCCTGAATCATTTCAGAAATGACGTTTATGTCCCTAGGATGGAAAATGACAGTTATGTCCTAGACATTTTTGAAAATGACCAATATATCCTAGATATTTTGGTAAGATATTTCTAGAAGAAATTACATAAATGCCCTTGAACAAATTTGATAATTACCATTACGTCCTGAGAGCGGTAAATGACTAAAATGCCCTTTAGGTCAAGAATGACCAGATGACTTTAGAAAATAGTAGGAACCTGAGTATGGGATAAAATACTCTTAGACAACCAAGATATCAATAGGATTGAAGGCAGAAAACCCTAAACTGTAATTTCTAGGAATTTTGAAAGATACGTTGAAAAGAACTTAATCTAGACTACCTTAGGTGTCAGAAAATGATAAGAAGAGAATAGACATAATCTATGAAGTTTTCTCTTAATTATAAAAGGAATAGGTTAACTAAATAAGTTAGTTTAGTAATTTTGATAATTAGAATCAATATGAACCAATGAGAAAATAGCATCCTACTATTATATGCAATAAAAGGAAAATGGATTAATCGGGAATTCTAGATTAAGTCTTGACCATATGATGTAAGATCAATGGAGAAAAACTTTAAGAAACTTCAAGAATGAACACATGGATATTTAAGAGGCTTGGAAAACTTGTCATTGGTCCATGTGTAAAGAAAGTAATTAATGCTTAAAAAGACATTTGAAGCAAATTTTATGTTGATTACTTTGGTAAAATACGTGGATAGCTAGGGACATTATTTCAATAATCCCAACGGTCAAAACTTAGATATGTAAGATAGGAATATACCCTTAAAATTTCAAGAAGATCCAACGGTTAACAAACCCGGAATTATTATATTACAGAAACGGGTTTTGGGCAGAAATTTTTATGAAATTTTTATGACTAAGCCTAAGCTATTCCACAAATGAGAAGGAAAATAAATGGAATACATCTTAGCCTAGCTAGTCCACGTGCAATACAAGAAAGCAAGAAGAAAAGTGTAGAAATCTCATGAATCAAGACACTTGTAGGGAAAGGAATTGATAGCCAATAAAAAGAATCCAACTAATAGCAAAACAATCATGACTTTGATACAACAAAAATCTACAACACCTAAGCTTAAAGCAACCACACGGATTGCACTCCAAATTGCCTAGTATACGTGCAAAACAAAGACAGCCAAAGAATGGTGTGGAAAAATCATGAAATAGGACACTTGGATGGTTAGAAATAAGTAGCCAATAAGAAACTAACCACATGGAAAAGGCAATCATGGTTTAAGAGATATTTCTCCCTTACAACTTGCACTTCAACGTGAGCAAGGAAGAAAGCAAGAAAGGAGTGCACTCCAAGCCAATTCCAACGTGCCAAAAGAAGAAGAATGAAGAAGGATCAAGAAATTAGACACTTGTAGGGAGGAAAACCACTAGCCAATGGAAAGAAAGCAAGTAGAAAGATAAGTCATCATTGCCTTAGAGATTTTGTAGGAAATCAAGCTTACTCACCCTATAAAAGGATGATGAAAACCGAAAATTTGGCTGCCCAAAGGGAAGCCAAACGTGCAAAATCTCACCCTAAAGCTTGTCCATTTTATGTCATCTTAATCCCACCTTTTACCAAAACACAAAGCCAAAAGCCTAAACCTTGAAGTTCACGTGAAGACTAGCCACTTTAGGAGCAAGGATTCTTCAACTTCAAATAAGGAAAAGCTGTCCAAAAACCTAAGGAAGGCAAAGGTATGGGGAAGTTTATGATAAGCTATGTTTGAATATTAAGCTTCTTAGTTATTTCTATAAAGAACCATGCCTTGTATTTTAGGTGTTTGATAAATTGTTTCAAAGAGCTTGAAAGGTTATTTGATTAAGTAACTTGGTTTTAGTTTAACAAATGATTATTGGATAAATAACTTGAACTTAGGAAAATAAGAAGTGACCGAAATTTAAAGGTAGTATGGGAAGTATTTTAATGAACATGACTTAGATAATTGATTAGGTTAATTTGGTATTCAATTATTTAAGATTTAGCCATGTGCTTCCTTGCTTAAATAAGGTTAAAAGTTAGGCATACCAAGTGTTTGTTAAAAGTCCTCAATAAATTAGGATAGTCTATATTCTATAATTGGATTATCTAAATTAATCTAATCAAAAATGGTTATCCAAAATAATTAAACTTACTTTGTAGACATAGAATTACACCATTATAATTAAAGTTTAATGATGTTACATGTATGATTTGGTTGTTGTATATTGCTGTAAAATTAATATTGCTGTATGTTGTTTTATGATGCTGTAGATTAATTTATTTAGTTGTTGTATATTGATTTAATGTTGTTGTATTTGGATTTCTGTTGCTGAAAATTAATAATTCTGTATGCTGTTGGTGCTGTATGTTGATTAAGTTGTATGTTGCTGTTGTTGTATGATTAAGTGGTAGGTTGCTGTAAAGTAATAATTCTGTATACTGTTGTTGCTGTTATCATTTCAGATTGCTGTATTTAATTGATATTGTAGTATGTTGTATATATATATATTGTTGTATGTAAATACGTTGCTGTATTACATTTATGAAGCTGTATCATACTTTATGTAAATTGCTGTATTGTATTTAATTGCCGTAACGTATTTTACTTAGTTGCTGTAATGTATTTAATTGCTGTATATGTTATTGGATTGCTGTATTTAAATAAGTTGCTGTATTGTATAAGTTGAAGTAGCGGTATGATATTCACTTGATGTAGAAGTAATTGTTGAGATTCTGTAATAAAGATGATTTAAAAGTGAGTTGCTGGTTATTTTGTGTTCCACTGGAGAGGGTGGAACTATATGATATGAATTCCACTGGAGTGGGTGGAATGAGTTGATAAGAAAATTGAAACAAATGATAAAAGAAAGATATGTCATACATGCATTTTCATATGCATATGCCTGGCGGGGGCTAGACCGTGTTGTTGTTGTCAGATAGCTAAACTGAGTCCACACGTTCAAGGGAGTTATGAACTTGGGGGTAGTTGAGATAGGGAGGACCACACCACCATGATGATCACATAGGTGGAGGTGACTATCCTACGCGCCCCTGGGCTACCCCGACTGGTTGGATAAGTTTATTTGTGCCACCAGAGTGGGTGAGGCTATCTTGACTGTGGCCACTGATAAAAGAGATAACCTGAGATCTCAGGCATGCATCATATAAAGAAGATAAGCATGCATTACATACATCCCATGTTGATTATGTGGAATAATTATTCATTGATGCATATGTGGTATGTTGAATATTTGATCTGTGTGCTGGGAATAAATCTGTGAATGAAATAAGTTTGTTATATTTATTTTATTCAAACTATGTTTATCATAAACTTACCCTATTTTGTGTCTGTGGTTGACACCTGTGATGACCCCAAATTCATTTGGGCGAGCAGAAAAGCAGGAAAGTCTAGAAGAATTATAAAGGAAAGATGATGAAGATATGTTGATGATTTGTAATAAGTTAAATTCTTTGTATTTCATGATGGCTTGTACTTGGACTGTATTGATGGACTGTGCGATATTCTGGACTGTTTTGATGAATTGTAATTGTATGAAGCGTAGTGAGAAAGAATTTGCTTATTTGAAGCAATAAGAAAAAGAAATTTTCATGAAATTTATAACTAAACTCATTTTAATACATAAGGGATATGAGATTTTATCTAAAATCAATCAACCACGAGAGAGAGTAAAGAGAGGCGTTACAGAGAACCCTACTCTAGAAAAGCTTAAAGAACCTTTTTGTAATCGCAACTAAACAAGCTAAAATGTAAAAAAAAATTACAACCAGAGTTTAGAGGAGAGATACAACCTTATGATCCAAAGATTGCAAATGCAAATGTTTACCAATCTCGAATCAGGTTGAAAGAAAGCAAGTTTCAGACTAGCTCTCCAAGAAACTCCTTTGAAATCTTGTCCAAAAAGAATTCTACCAATGACGCATGAAGTTCTTGAATTATGGGACAAGAGCTTTGTTACTCAAGTGAACTTTCTCTCAAAGAAGAAGTCTTTTGAAAAACAATGAATATCTCGAATTGTAGTGATGTGTATTTTAACAAAAGACCCAACAACTTTATATAGAAAACTGTTGTAACTGAATCTAATCGATCGATTATTTACTCTTATGTAATCGATTAATTACTCATTTAATGGATTAAATTGTTTTTGAGCTTTCTGGAAAAGATATATGAACAAAGTAATCGATTAATCCGTCATGTAATCAATTACTACTGGGATTCTCATTTTCAAAAGCATGCTTAGTAATCGATTACTGATAAATGGTAATCGATTAACACAGTCAGGACTTGTTCTGTGTTTATACTGAGTAATCAATTACTTAATGCCTGTAATCGATTATTTTGTTCTTCATGGATCAAGTAATAGATTACCAAATTGTGGTAATCAATTAAGGAAGTGAAAAAATTGGTTTTCCAAAAACTTAAACCATGAGCACTTGGCTTTTATGCAATCATGAAACTTAAAGCTTTTTCACAAGACATGTGCTTTTATGAAACCATGAATGATGTTTATGCAATGCAATGGATCATAGGATAAAACTCCATACATCCAAAGATTACATATGCCTTCAATTGAATGGCATGTAAAAGCTAAATCTCATCCAAGCAAAGAGCCTCAGCATACATCTTGATCCTTTTCAAGCTCCCCCTGTATCTAACAATCTCCCCCTTTTTGGCTTTGATCATGTCAAACTTCAATTGAACATGTTGAACCTTGGTGCTCTTTAAAGTAGTTGATTTTCAGGGGGTTATACTTGATATCTGAAAATAAAATCAACTTCTTGCCAAGAACAATGTCAAGTATTCTTTGCATAAACAATTTACATTCATAGATATTTATATGCTCCCCCTATCTTATGTAATTTTGCATTGGTTAAGATAAAGGGCAATGTTTATCCATTTATATCTTTGTTGGTTTACTCAAGTACAACACATACATTTCATTTTTCTTGCTTCGTTTCCCTTCAATGTGTTCCTCATTTTTCTCCCCCTTTCTTCCATGGAGGAGTTTGTCTCAGCCCTATGCTCATGATGCAGAGCCAACATAGCATTCATCTTTTGAATCATTAAGGATTCAAAAGGTGTCCATTGTTGTTGTGCAGGACCAGCTTCAACATTTTCTTCCTCTTCAGCTTCATTACCTCCATCAGCTCCCTCTTGTGGAGCTTGTTCTCCAGCCATCAGCCACCCATTAGGGGTCTTTATCAAGCCCAACTTGTTGAGGTGCTTTCTAGTGATGAGGTTGGTGATGTTTGTGGTGTTGTCCACAATCTCATTCGAGACATCAATCTTAAAATAGTCTATAAACCTTGAGATTAAAACAACATATGCGAATTGATAGCTGATTAACCTTGCAGACTTCAGCATAATCTCCACAATGACAAGAACCCAGTTAATCTGAGTTGCAATATTCATGCCATGCACCAGTTGCAAATCATCATTTGTGATTTGTGCTTAATTAGTGGACCTAGGGGTGAGTACATAAGTGATGATATAATGCAGCAACCTATCCTCCCCAGACATATTTCCAACACCTAATATTGTCTTCAATCTTGCTTAAGGATCCAACAACATACCTTTGTATGTGTCAATCTTGTTGTATCCTCCAATCTCTTCATCAAACCTCCTCACTCCTTTAGAGGAGATCCCAGCCACATCATACCAAACTTCATCAATCACCATAGGAACTTCATTCACTTGGGAATGAAGAACCCCATCCATGCAAGCTTTGGCACAAGTCTAGAACACTTTCACCAACTCAGGGTAGAATGTACCCTTCAATTCAAGGAATTTCTTCAATCCTTGAGCCTCTAGTATAGCAGGGAATTGAAATCCCTCATTGATAAACCAGTCAAGCTCTAAGTACTTATGTGGCATGACTAAATTGGTAGCATTGAACTGCATATAGTTCAATCTTTCAGTTTCATTGGTGAACCAGGTCGTGAGCCTATTCATAGTAGCATTTGAGGATTCTCCAGCCTTCCTCTTGCTGGTTTTGGTTCTTTTTGTAACACCCTGAAATTTCGATAACTTAAAATATATGTGTGATGTATTCCTTGTATAATTTGATTACTTTATTAATTAGGACTAATTGAAATGTTATCTGAATTATCCATGCGCAATTTCTTGGTATAGATGTCAAGTTATGTAGAGTTGTTTGAGCTACGTAGAAAATGTGTAATTTCGAGTTGACCCAAAAACCTGTTTTAGTAAAATCACCATTATAGATTGGTTGACCGTTGGATCGTCTTAATATTTTAAAAGTAGATTCCGAACCAACATATGTATCTTTAGACCATAGGGATTGTTAAAATAATGTCTGTAACGTGAGAAATTAATTTTTTCATAGAAGCAGAAATTTTAAAATTTGGTCAGCTCGCTCGGGCGAATTTTTAAGGCATTTTTGCTCGTCTGGGCGAGTGAAGTCGGTGTTAAATACCTCCAATAGTGTCAAGACCAGAAAAATGGGTCTTATTCCTCCCTCAACCAGCACCTAAGCCTCCCACCACCCTCCTTCACCACCCAAGACCATCGGTGACCACCACGGGCCGTCGTTGCTTGTCACGAGACCCCGGCACGAAGAAGAACCACTTAATCGGAGTTGAATCTTTGAAACTCTTCTCATAATTTTGGTAGAGAATGGAGCCTCCAATCCTCCTTTCTTGGTTTCCTTGAAGTAATCTTAGTTTCCTTTGTCTTCTTCTAGCTAGTTTAAACTTATCTTAGTGTCTCTTGTGTTTTGGGTACCGTTGTTGGGAGTTTTACACTTCCTTTGAAAAACCCTTTGAAAATGAGATGTTGTAAAAGTCTCCTTTTTATGAAATTGATGTCATTTCTGTGATCCTTGTTGAACCCCGATCACATTAGTGTGATTGGAATTTCAAAATGATGTCTTTTGATGTAAACTCCCAAAACACCCTTTTAGCCTCTTTTTTTATTCAAGTGGGTATTTGACCCCAAATGTTAATATTGATCTTACCTTGAAAATCTATACTAAATTATCTTCAATTTGGTATGTAGAAATTTGCGTTCAAACAAGCACGCATATTCGAAGGATCGGGAAACAACACTGTTAGACTGTAATAGGGAGAACTCCTGGTTAGGTAAGATGAGTTTATTATTTAGTTATATTTTTGCTACCATAGTTGGGGATATTTGTTTGTCCCTGTTGTGTGCTGTTTTTCAAGAAAAATTATGTTTTAAACTAATGGGATGCGATATATCTATCATTGATGTATGCTTGTTCTTATTGTGTGCTCGTTTTGAAGAAAAATTGTGTTTTTAACTAATGGGATACGATGAATTTATTATTGATGGATGAAACTGTGAATGATGTTGTTGTTGTAATTGATTGGATTTTTGGAAAAAGTCTTAATTGCAGAGGAGACTCTGCCCAAAATTTTATAATATGTTTTCCTATTTAATTCTTTATTAAATCTTTAAATGAGTATAAGAGTGTGTTTTCTATACTGCAGTCCTCCTCTTTAATTTAGAATTTTCCTAAAATACCAGTCTCGTGGTAATATGGATTGTGGATGGATGAGGTGATATTGATGTCATTGATAATGTTGAAATGAGATGTTATTGATGTGTTGGTGATGATTGAATGAGATAATGATGATGTGTTTGGTGATGTATAAATGATATAATGATGATGTGGTTTATGATGTTGAAATGAGATGAAGTTGATGTTTATGAGGATAATGTTGAAATAAGATGAATTTAATATATATGATGATGATATCGAGATGAGGTGATGTGTATGTACACTGATACCCATGGGGGTGCATGATTGGTTATCCTTGCGGGGAAGGATTTGTTCCTAGCCATGATCATGCATTGATGGTGCCCATGGTTGTCATTATGTGATGTGGATATACATGGATACCCATGGGGGTGTATAACTAGTCATCCTTGTAGGGAAGGATTTGTTCCTGGCCATGATCATACATTGATGGTGCCATGGTTGTATGTTGTGTATATACACATGGGGTGCAGTGACCGGTTGGTTATCCTTGTGGGGAAGGATTTGTTCCTAGCCACAGTCAGTGCATGAGTGAGCCCACATTGGTGTGTTATGTATGTACATGGGGGGTGTATGATTGGTCATCCTTGCGGGGAAGGATTTGTTCCTGGCCATGGTCATACATTGATGATGTCCATGTTTCATAATTCATTTGCATGGATGGAAATAGAATGAAGGCACGCACGTACCTGTGGGTTTCAGTGGGCTGAAAACATAGGTACTAAGGGGTCATTAGGTTTGGAATTTCCTAGTGGCGCTGGCTGATCATCTAGGGGGCAGGGGGGGAATGGCCAGTGCATGATAGGGCGGCCCTGATAGCCGGTGAATCATTTTTCTTGTGAGAGACTATTTCCAAGATATGGTACCACATTGCATGTTGATAGATGAGTCAGGTGCATGCATCATTCTATGCATGATTGTTTGAGTTGTCAAATGCATTGGATGATTGGTCTGTTGAGTGTGTATTGGAATCATGGATTTTTTGTTAATGATTATGGTGGATAATGTTGTTTCCTTCCCAATTGCTGCTATTTGATGTTTGTTGGTTTTATATAATAAACTCACCCTTGTATTTGTTGTACCATGTGGTTGGTACTTGTGATGATCGTGAGCTTTCGTTCGTGTGAGCAGATGAGCAGCAGTAGGTAACCTTGGAGGGAGATCTTCTTTTTGGTTGGAGTCGCCAAGCCGACGTGATGACGTTGGATTTCTTTTTGGAGCAAGAGTTATGTTTTGTTAATCAACTCTTTCTTAGTTAATTCTTTGGCTTTTTGTTAGATATGTAATTTCAGATGTATATACATGTAAAATTAAAGGAAGTTCTAACATGTGGATGACATGTACTGATTTAATATATATGTACGTAGGTATTTAATTATGTAACTACAATATGTGTATGACAATTGTATTATTGCGAAAAATTTACTACCATTTTCATAATCAAATTGATGAAGTTTTTATTAAAAATTGAAAATTCACCAGATTAGAGTTAGTGATATAGTAGCGACGAGGCGGGTCGTTACAGTTTTGAATGCAGATGGATTGGACATGGTGTTTGGGTTAAAGAAAAGAATGATAGAGGGTAGGTCAGTTACAAAGAGGAAAAGACACAATAGAGAAGGATGCGCTTGAGAGAGAAAGAATTTCAGGTGTGAAGTGATTCACCTTTGATAATTTGTATTTATAGAGTTTTGAAGGTTAAGTTTGAATTTCAAATACCTTGTAACAACTTATTGAAAACAAGAGGAATACCCACAATAACCAAGAGGGGGGTGAATTGGTTTAAACTTTGGCCTTTTAAAATTTATTTATAAAATCAGAGTTAAAGGATCTTAATCACTTTTAAACCAAGAATGTTTCTAATCAATCAAACCACTTAGCCCAAGAAATCAATTGCTTAAAACAGGACTTGTTGAGTAATGATAATAATACCAAGAACAAATGAACAAGATACCTAGTAAAGATTGAGAAATAGAAAATCAACACAAGAATTTATACTGGTTCACTTCTCAAGAGAAGCTACATCCAGTTTCTTCTAATCAACACTAGATTAGAGTTCCACCATTATAAATTTCAGTTCTTTACAAGCTTTACAACAATCACCCTTTATCAAACCTAGATAAAGAATGGAAATATAAAACCCTATTAGACTCCTAGTGATTAAGAACCAGAGAACACTACTCTATTCTTCCACTAGAGAACACTACTCTAGCACAAGCTTCAAAGAATCCTTTACAATAGCTTCAAATAACCAAAAATACAGAAAATGAATTTACAATAAGAGAAAATGGAGAGAAAAAACCTGATGATCCAATGAATGTAGATGCATATGGTTTACTAATCAAAATTGAATTGCAGAAAAGGATTTCAGAATATGCTCTCCAAAACTTCTTTGAAAACTCTTGCCCAAGAAATCATTTAAAACCCATGAAGATTAAAGAGTGAGACAAGAACTTAGTTAACCCAGAAAATCACTTTCTAACTTTGAGAAGGCTTGTGTATATTCAGAAAATTCAAAGTATTTAAGCTACAAAAACAGACAAGCCTTCATTCAATTTATAATAGTTTTTTGTAATAGATTGTAATCGATTACAAAGCGCTAAATAATCGATTAAATTGTCTTTTTAATCTATTAAATTGTTCATGGCTTCATTCTGGGTTTTACAAGGAATAGAATAATCGATTAAACTGAGTTGTAATCGATTAAAGCAGTGAAGTACATTGTGAAGCAAGCTTGTGTAATCGATTACAATGTTTGGTAATTGATTAAAGCAGTGAGGCAAACTTTTTGTTTTTACTATGTAATCGATTACAAGAGTCATGTAATTGATTAAAATGTTCATCATGGATTTTCCAGATTTAAAACGAAGCAAATAATCAATTAAAACGATGTGTAATCGATTAAAGCAGTAAGATTACATTTTTCCGAAAACATTAACCAATGACTAATTGATTTCTTTTAAAAACATGAATAGCTTTGATACTTTTAATGAAAATATGTAAGCATGTTAATGATTATGTGCATGCAATGCAAGGATCAAAAGATTGACCTCTCATACACTTAATTTAAATTACAATCTTCAAGACATGTGAAAAGCTCAAAACATTCTTCTAAGGTACAAGCTTCATCTTCTTGTTGCTCCCTCTATATCCAACTCTTATTTCGTGTTTCAAGGGGTTTAAATGATACTAACATAGATTTGAATTTGAATTTAAAATATGTCAGTTAAGATAGTTGAAAATTGTGCAATTTTTGCATAAACGCCATAGATAATCGATTACATAAGTCTGGTAATCAGTTATTTCAAAGCTAGGTTTGTTTTTTATCAAAGCATAATTGATTAAGACGATAGTGTAATCGATTACCCCAGTGGCATTTTAACATAGAAGCAGTTCTCAGTTATTAAGTAATCGATTAAGACACAGGGTAATCGATTACTCTAGAGAATTTCTATTTCATAAATAGCTTTCAGCAGCAGGTAATCGATTAATACAATAGTGTAATCGATTACTCCAAATGATTTCTGTTTATGGATAGCATTCAGATAACAAGTAATCGATTAATTCGATAGTGTAATTGATTACTCCAGGTAGTTTTCATTTTGAAATGTACTAAAAGAAACCAAGTAATCAATTACTCCAGAGAAGTTTTGGCTCTAAATTTGTCTCTTAACCTCACATAATCGATTAAAACTCATAGTAATCGATTGAAGCAGGCAACTATGCAAAGTGAACAATGTTTTGCATCAGATTTTTGAATTTCAAGCATATATGATGAATAGCCAAGTTAGATGGTATATCATGTAGTCAGGCACATTATAAGCATGCTAGCATATATTAGATTCATCAAGAATACCTAGCATGTTTCAAAGATCATAGAATCTATCTCTATATAAGGGTTTGGTAAAGATATCAATCAATTGATTGTTAGTATCAATAAAATCAATTTTGATGTTACCCTTTTGGATGTGATACCTGAGAAAATGATGTCTGATCTCTATATGTTTTGTCCTTGAGTGCATGACTGGATTCTTTGATAGGTTTATTGCACTTGTGTTGTCACACAGCAGGGGAATTTCATTCATCTCAACACCAAAATCTTGGAGTTATTGCTTAAGCCACAAACTTTGTGCACAAAAACTTCCAGCTGCTACATATTCAACTTCTGCTATTGAAAGAGTAACACAAGATTGCTTCTTACAATGCCAAGAGATTAGTGAGCTTCCCAACAAATGGCATGTTCCACTAGTGCTTTTCCTATCCAGTTTGCATCCTGCAAAATCAAAATCTGAGTAGCCAATCAAGTTCAGTTATGCACCTTTGGGATACTAAAGACCAACTCTCAGAGTTGATTTGAGGTATTTGATGATTCTCTTGATTGCTGTGAGGTGTGACTCCTTTGGATTTACTTGATATCTTGCACACAAGCACATACTCAACATTATATCGGTCTACTTGAAGTCAAGTACAATAAAGATGCAATCATCCATCTATACTTTGACTCATCAACCTTCTTTCCTTTTTCATCTAAATCAAGGTAAATTGAGGTTGCCATAGGAGTTGCAGCACCCTTGCTCTTCTCCATGTCAAACTTTTTGATCACTTCTTATAGAGATAATTTTGCATCCTTTTTCATTTTGAATGAGCTTGGCTAATTTTCTAAATGCCATGAAAGCATCACTTTTGGATCTTATAAACAAAGTCCATGTGAATCTAGAATAATCATCAACAATTACAAGTTCATAGAAATTACCTCCTAAGCTCATAGTTCTAGAAGGACCAAATAAATCCATATGAAGCATTTCAAGGGGTCTTAAGGTAGAAACTACATTTTTATTTTGAAAAGAAATCTTGGTTTGTTTCCCTTTTTGACAAGCATCACATAGTTTGTCATTTTCAAACTTTAATTTAGGTAAGCCAATGACTAAATCTTTTCTAATAAGCTTGTTCATGTGATGCATGTTAATGTGACTTGCTCTCCTTTGCCATAGCCAAGATTCATCAACTTTACTTACTAGCCAATTAGTGTTGTGAATGAATACATGTTCTATAGAGAGTAAGTAACCTCACCGGATTGACCATCACATATTAAACAACAATTGTCATTGAAGGAAACTTGAATCCTTTATCACATAGTTGGCTTATAGCATAGAACCTATGAGATGTATGACCTTTCTTAATACAGTAATTGCAAGTTACAAATTTTGATGCTCTTTCAAAATGAGTCATTTGATTATACTTGGTTTTTGAAAAGCCTATTTGATTCTTCTGTTTTGGTGGTACAAACTTTGTTTTTCAAAAAGGTTTTGCTCCATGTTTGTAACCCAAACCAGAAGTATCTCCTGCATACTTTTGTACACTTAGCATTTGATTTAAACTGCATTTTCCTTTATAGAGTCTTTTCAAAAGATCTACTAAGTAAGAATTTTCTGAAAGCAATAATATGTATTTTTCACCTTGACTCTTTTTGAAATCATCAAACTCCTTTTGTAAAGGCTTTGCATTTATCTACATTTGATGAAGAAAAGGCACATACACTCCCATTAGTTTTGTAGCTTGAAATAAGTTTTCATTTTCTTCTTTAAAGTTACAAATTTCAGTTTGCATTTCTGTAAGTTTGGTGACATGCCATCTAAGATTACCTTTTAGCCTATTGTTGGATTTTGCAAGCTTTTGAGCCTCTTCATTCATATCATGGAAAGCATCAACAATTTGATCAAATTCAGAATTTACCTCTGATTCAGCACTTCACTTATTGTAGAAGTGAGACATACATTAGCTTCTTCATTCTTACTTGATGATTCAAAAGTTGTTGAGTCGTTGTCTTCCCATGCTATGTAGGCTTTCTTTGGCCTTCTTTCTTTCTTTGTCTTCTTTTCACCTAATTGCTTCTTTAAGAATATAGGACATTAAAATTTAATGTGGCCTTGCTTACCACATTTGAAGCAAGTGAAGTTGGTGTTTTTGATGTTGTTATTTCTTTTGTTGAACTTTGACAACTTCATGTTCTTGTTCTTCTTCATGAACTTGCTGAATCTTTTGACTATTAGGTTCATGTGTTCATGACTTTCATCTTCACTTGAGTCTTCTTCTTTTTCCACATTAGATGATGTAGCTTTCAAGGCTATGCTCTTTTGTTTCTTATCTGCATCTTCTGCATGTGTTAGTTGTGACATTTCTAATTCATATTCAAGAAGCTTACCAAAAAGTGCAGCCATGGACATCTTGGAAAGATCTTTTGATTCCTTTATTGCTGTCATCTTTGGTTGCCATGGTCTTGAAAATACAATGAATATCTAATCAAACAAACCAAGAGGGGGGGGGTGAATTGGTTTTTACCTCCTTCTTAAAATTTTCTTGCAAAAACAATTGTAACAGCGGAAGAATT
>CM023944.1:13443088-13531112 GCA_013407115.1 Glycine latifolia | reverse complement strand
TCAAGAAGCTTACCAAAAAAGTGCAGCCATGGACATCTTGGAAAGATCTTTTGATTCCTTTATTGCTGTCATCTTTGGTTGCCATGGTCTTGAAAATACAATGAATATCTAATCAAACAAACCAAGAGGGGGGGGGTGAATTGGTTTTTACCTCCTTCTTAAAATTTTCTTGCAAAAACAATTGTAACAGCGGAAGAATTTTATTTGGATCGTATCTTTAAACAAAAAACCAAATCAGAAATCAATCTTATCCAACAATCAATTAACTCTTGTGCAGTCCCAAAGTCTAAATGATAAGCAGATTGAATACAAAAAGAATTCAATGAAACATAAACTGAAACTTTAGATGCACAAAAGATTTATACTGATTCACCTCTCAACCCCGGAGGCTACATCCAATTTTCTTCTAACCCAAACCAGGTTAGAGTTCCACTATAACAAATTTTTGTTCTTTACAAGCAATCAATAAGGTCTCTTTTACCTTCCCTAGGCAAAAATCAAAATCTACTCCCCAGATTTTTCAACAGACCAAGAACTAAAGATCCCCTCTCTGTTCTTCCCCTAGAAACACCTTTCTAGTACAGCTTTAAAGAACCCCAGATGTTATATGGAAAATCAACAACTTTTACACAACAAGTAACAACAAAACAAAAGCTTAAAGTTCAAGAAAGATATCACCTCATTTTCCTTTGCAGCTAAAATGATATGAACGAATTAATCAACCTGAGATGAAGTCTAAAAAGCTTTCTTGAAACTTCTTTTGTCACCGACTTGCATGAATGTTCACTCACAAAGAGTATCTTGACAAAGCACTCATGTAGAATCTAACACAATTGAAAAACTCTCTAATTTCTGACTTTTAGAACTCTTAGAGAATGTAAAAACTGATAAGTGTCATATCTTAGTGAAATTAGGGTTGCATTTAAGGCACTTATCTTGCACTTTTACTAAGAATATCCATAAAAATTTGCCCTAATCCAGTTAGTTTGTATTTAGCACTTAGCATTAATGTTGTTTTATAATTCTTGAAGATTCATCCAATCTTCTTTTTTATTTTGCTAGATTTCATGAATTTCGAGGCTTTCGAAAACAAAAAGCAAGCAAATAGGGATCATAAAGCAAACCTGGGAGGTGCATCAAGCAAAACAGGCCCAAGGCCCAAAAAGAATTCTCCAGAAGGTGCATTTAACTCGTCCAGGCGAGTTAAATAGGCATAATCTGCTCGCCTGGGCGAGTGGACTTCAGCAAGTGGCCTCTAAGTGGGCCAAGTGGATCAACAAGTTGGGCCTTAACTCGCCTGGGCGATTTGAACACACATAAAATGGTCGCTTGGGCAACTAAACACGAGCAGATCAGCCTCCTATAAATACCCAAGCACCCCAAGGCATAAGGCATCCATTCCACAACCTCTTCTTCCATTTTTCTTCATTCCTTTCTTGTTTTCTTAGGTTTTTGTAGTAAATAGTAGTATTAGGTAGGTTAGGAAAGTGAGAGAAGTGAGATTTAGTGTGGAGACTCTGCCGGAAAGAAGCGGTGATGGGGCCCTTCATCAATTCTTCTCTTAAGGAGGTTCTCTCCATGCTTGGTTAGTTTCTCTTAAGGATTGGATGTAATCTTCTACTTTTAAGTATCTCTTTTAATATTTATTTATGCATAAGTCTTTTCTATTTATTATTGGTAATTTTATTCTGTTCTTAATGCTTGATTCTACTTGATCACTAGTTTCATGAAATTGGATTCTAAGTTTAACTGGGAAGTACTTTTAGAATTTGAACTGAATAATTTTACTCTTTACGTTACGTTGCTAGGGATAGAGCATAACGTTTAGATTGCAAATAGCACGCGATTATGATTGTAATACTGGGTTATTTACTTCGTATGCGAGGGATCGATATTCGGTAAATATCCTTAGAACTCGATTGCGAGGGATCGATTCAAGGTTAATTAATGTGTGCATCAGTAATAATAGAAAATGATTTATACATGGTAATATTAATTGGATACTAAGGGTATGAATGATGAAACCCAAATCCTACGCTTTTCTTGAATTAATTAAAATCATTTATTAGCTTCCGTAATCTTCCGTACTTTTCGTTATTTCCGTAAAACCATCAAAACTTCGACCATACTCGTTGTACATAACTATTAAACTGTTGAATTCTATTTGGATTAACTGAGTAGCACAAGTCCCTGTGGAGACGAACTTTTATAAATTTTGTAACTTACAACGACAATTGGTACGCTTGCCAAAAGTCTAACAAGTTTCTAGCGCCGTTGTCGGGGACTTGAGTCGCTCGCTCAATTCTTTCAAATTTAATTTCTTAGTTAAATAGGACTTTTTCTTTACTTTCGTTATTTTGATTTTGTATAAATTCTCTTTTGTTTTGTTTTATTTTTCCTAACCTCAGTACTTAAAAAGTTATTGCAAGTTTGTCCTTTTTCCTTTTTGAGGTAAATTTCTTGCAGATACATCGTTATTAAATTTAGAAATTACCAAGACCATAAAGGAAAAGAAACAAACAGCCAAAAAGCTACCTAGTAAATCTTCTTCTATTTTGATTCTCCTTCACCAGTAAAGCCACCTGTAATTTATATTATGGCTGATAAAGGAGGGGGAGAAGAAAATAGACCACCACGGAGGACTCTTGGTGACTATGCGTACCAACAAAGACCAAAGCATTACAACAGCATAGTCATTCCTCCTTTCAGTAAGAAGGTTGTGGAATTGAAGCCCGCATTGCTCAATCTTGTTGGATCACATCCATTCGCTGGACTAGATCATGAAGATCCATACACTCATTTGTCTACCTTCATGAAGCTGTGCAGTACCATGGGAGCCTCTGATGCAGATGTTGAAGCTGTTTATCTCAGAGCTTTCCCATTCTCCTTGATAGGTAAGGCAAAGACTTGGCTTTAATCCCAACCAAACAAACGTCTTAGCACTTGGGAAGAAGTGGAGGAGAAATTCATTGCCAGATTCTTTCCTCCATCCAGATTCATAAACGCAAAATCAGCCATTGCTACTTTTTCCCAAGGGTTTAATGAATCTCTCTGTGAAACATGGGAGAGATTCAAATCTTTACTGCGGAGGTGCCCAAACCATAACTTTGATGATGCTGCACAACTACATATTTTCTACAGTGGTTTGAGATCCCAGACAAAGATGATTCTTGATGCCTCAACTGGAGGTACGATGATGTCAAAGAGCCTGGAGGAAGCAATTGTAATCATTGACTCCATAGCAGCCAGTGATTACCAATCTCATCATGATAGATCTCCGATTCAAAGAAAAAGGTATAATTGAGCTGGATACTCATAATGCAATTCTAGCTCAAAATAAACTCTTGACTCAACAATTAGAGGCCTTAACAAAACAGATAGGCCAACTTCCTCAACAAATTCAACCAGCACCTCATGGTTGCCAACAAGAGGAGGTCCATTATTTGCAGAATCAGACTAGACCTCAGCAAAATTATCAAGGAAATTACCAAGGCTACATAGGTGGTCCAGGCTCAAATCAGCCTTATGGCTGGAGGCTACAAAATGATAATGCATATTATGGTCCAACTAACTCTTCTTTTGTAGGTCCCTCTAACATCTCTTATGCAGGTTCTTCAAATACGAGTCCACCACAACAACAACAAGAAGCTCAACCTGATAGAATATAAAAAATGGAAGATACTCTAACTCAGTTTATGCAGATGTCCATCACAAATCAAAAGAACACCGAGGCTTACATAAAAAATCTTGAAGTACAGGTTGAACAACTTGCAAAACAACTATCTGAGAATAGAGGTGGATCTTTTTCAGCAAACATACATGAAAATCCAAAAGAACCAACTGAGTGTTTTAGAGTGGATGTCCTGAATGGAGGAATTTCTGACTCCAAGAAGTTGGTTCAAGGAAAAGATCATTCAGAGAAAACATTAACTGAAGCATTAGAGGAGATGAGTAAATCTGAAGAAGATGATAGTTTAGATTATCTCCAACAACCAGATGCTTTCAAAGAAATTCCTTACCTTACCAACAATCATTCTTTGAGGAATTGTTAGAGGAAGAAAACAATCAAGAACCACCAATAAAGGTAAACGTAGTACCTCCATATGCTAAAAATGTTTTTCTTGCAGGGACTTCACAAAAACCATTCATAAGCCATTCAAGACTCTCTGAAAAAGAAAAGAAACTGGTGAAAATGTTGGAGGAAAATACAAAAGCCAAAGGCCCATCATTATTGTCCAATTGTTGGGAGCCATAGCCATAACAAAGGCATCCAGCTAATAAGACGTTAAAGAAGTGCTTCTAGGAGGCAACCTAGAAATTCTAAACCATCTTCTTATATGCTTTATAATTTTATTTAATATTTTGCTTATATAAATATATAGTAGTTAAAAGTAACAAATAATTAGAAATTTAAAAAAAAATTATTAAAAGATAATAATAATAATTTTGGTGTTTAACATGCCCAGGCGAGTAAACCATGAACAAAATGCTCGCCTAGGCGAGCAGGGTCTGGAGCACGAAAATCAGAAGGTAAAATTCACCATTTGTGCCCAAATTTGGATCAAATTTGCTTCTGTAAATTTAACATTCACTTAGGCACAAGCACTTCCCTTTTCTTCTTCCCTTCAACTCACCCAGGCCATTGCATTTTCACCTCTTTCTTCACTCCAACACAAGGTAAGTGTCTCTGCTGCTATCTCAGTTTTAATTGCTTAAAAATTAGGATAGGTTATATTTTTGTTGCTTTCAATTCTTGTACTTTGGTTCTTATTTTCAAAATTCAAAAACCCTAGGTTAAAATAAGTTACAGATTTTTCAAATCCTTGATTGATGTGGTTTTTGCAAATTGATGATACTCTAATTACTTATCCTTCTCATTCTCTAAATTTTGGTGCAAGCACATACAAAGGCTACTCATTTGCATAGAAAACAAAGCATGCATACCATATGTTTGACAAAATACTTCAAAGAAATCAGCCATGATATCCTCTGAAATTCTTGCACAAATTTGCCTCTTGGATGCTTGTTAGATAGTCTCAATTGCATAATATGTTTCACATGTCTCATGCTAGCTTCAAGATCAAATTACTCCTTTATGCACAAAACTTGAAAATTCATTAAGAAAGGCATATTTACATTTGTTGTGGCATTTAGGATGTATGAATACTCATGAGCTGAAGTGCACAAAAGTCTAATAGGTACCAATTAAAAATTATTGATTGATTGTTAATGTGCAAAGGCTTGATCATATTTGCAAAGGCTGATTTTGAATTTTCAATGGTGCCATATATGAAATACTTGCTAACATTATGTTCAAAGCCTTGCTATTCTTGCTGATCGGTATCATTTCTATTGTTGTTGTATTTTGAATACTCCTTTTGCAGATGGCACCTAAAAAGCTTTCCTCTAAAAGAGCTAGACACATGGGAGTGGGGTCAAGTTCAAACCCCCCAGAAGATATTGAATTTGATGCTCAACGGTTCAGAACCAAGGAACACCAGCAAAGATTTGAAATAATAAAGAACTGGTCATTCCTAAGAGAGAGAAAAGTTCAACTGATGGATGATGAATACTCTGACTTCACAGCTGAATTGAATAGAAGGAGATGGGGGCAATTGGCCAATCCTATGCACAAATTTGATCCTGAACTTGTTTTAGAATTTTATGCAAACGCATGGTCCATGGAAGAAGGAATCAGAGATAAGCGGTCTTTTGTGCAAGGGCAATGGATTCCATATGACACAGATGCCATTAACCAATTCCTAGGGAATCCCTTAATTCTGGAAGAAGGATAGTTATGTGAGTACCAGGCAAGAAGGAACATCCAATTAGGGTTTGATGAATAAGAGTTAATTGATCTACTCTATATACCAGGTACTAATTTTGCAAAAAGTATAACAGGTAGAGGGGTAAGGTTAATGCGTACTAATATGACTACCCTAACCCAAATTTGGATGACATTCCTCTTGAGCAACATTCTTCCTAGTGACCATAGTAGTGATCTACCCCTACCCAAATGTCAGCTAGTTTTTAGTTGTATGTCTCAGATCACTATTAATGTAGCCCAGCTCATTTCAGATTCCATCCATCAGTTTGTCACCTTAGAGCCTCCCAAACATCCAACAAACCCAGAAAAAGCAAATAGAGCACTAGGATTTTCTGCACTCATTACAGGATTATGTCAGTTCTATGGAATCCCAGTGCAGCCCTCAAAGACCATTAGACCTCCTATTAATCGTGCTTTTATTGAAAAATATTGTTTAGCTAGACAGGTACAGGAGGAGTAGCCACTGTAGCCAGCATCCATGGAGTCCATTTCCGCTCATCTACAACGCATGGAACTCCAGATGCACACCTATATGCAGCATATGGCTGATCAACAGGCTGCTAATCATAGAGGGCAGGTGCAGCTAAATCAGAGCTTCTATGACTACACTCAGCACCAGCACAGACAGGATCCCACTCCATTCCACTGGCCCACTCTAGAGCAGTTTAGAGCTTATGTAGCATGGCCTGGGGACAGGCCAATATTTCAGGAGGAGGCAGAGGGCCAGAGAGCTGAGCAGGATCCGGAAGCTGGCCCTGCACATGATCAGGAAGATGCTGAGGAAAGCAGCTGAGGAGGATGATTTAGAGCGGAATCTGGCATCTTATTACATGGATTTGCATCATCGGAGACACTCTGTCACTGTTTTAATTTTTCTTTAATTATTTCTGTCTTTAGTTACTATATTACTGTTATTATTACTAACTATTTCATCTTTGTTTAGTTATATGCACTGATAATCTTTTGGTATTATATATTGATAAATATTTTTTGGTATTATATACTATTAACATGTCTTTTGAAAATTATACCTAAATTTTTGCTTTTTGTTTAAAGTAATTATATATATATATATATATATATATATATATATAAATCTTTTTTGGGACTTAAAAGAAATATTTTTCTTGAAAAATTACATGTTTTGAAAAGAATCAATAGATATTATTTTGAAACTTGATTTTGATAAGTGGATCAGAACAACAAAATGATTTTTGAAAAATCTTGAGAATGAAAAACAAATGAAATGATTTTCCCAAATATAAAATGAAGGCAAGACTCTTTACATGAAATTAATAAAGAATATCTTTCGAAACATTGATCTGATTTGAACATGAAAATAGACCTTAAGCCTAGTAAGTGTGTGCAACCACATAAATTATATTGAGAGTCCTCACTGATATGATTTATAGTAATTTTGCATTAATTTCTAATTGTCAAAACATATGATGCATGAATATGATTTAGGCCTTCTTTCTTTTTGAACATCTTTTAAAGCCACTAGCCAAAAAGCTATCCCAATATGAATATAATGATTTACCATTTGCAAACCCTTTTGAGCCAAACACTTGATATTTTGTTGGAACCCTAACCTAGGATAATAATTCCTTACCTTACCATAGGATAGGAGAGCAAAAAGGGAAATGATCTGTTGATGGGAAACATCCTTTAGGTAATTCATGTTATGAAAAAGACTTTTTGTGGCTATATGCTATTCATGTAAAAGAAAAGAAAGAAAAAAAGTGAAAGAAAAAGAAAAAGAAAAGGAAACAAATTCCTTGTATTTTTAAAGTTTTGTACAAAGTTGGGTGAATAAAAAGATTGGTAGATATCTTGGAAGAAAAAAGGAAGATATCGGAAGTCATGATTTCACTGTTTTACTTGTATATGCTCTCCTATTCTAAAGGTTCTTTGAATATCCAGAAAAACCAAGATTTCTTTTCTAACCAAAAGCCCAGCCATAAAAGCCCTAATGATCCTTGTTGATTATGCACTTTGATTTGATAGGAAATGAATTGCAAAATCAATCTATAAAATATCAGTGTAGGAATTGAGATGAAACACTTACCTGTGAGAGAATTAAACACTAGAGAGGTTTTCCTCTGTGCAAATCAGTCATATGTTTCCTCTGATATTTTTTAGAAAGGAAATGTAAATTAATCTTAATCTCATTTTGGATATGTGAATTTCATCTTTTAATTTCAAATCTTGAGGTTAACTATTTGAAAATATGTTCTGATCATTTTTGAAGTTGATTCTTTATAAAACATGTTTCCAATTAACAAAAATATTTTTACTATTGCTTGAGGACAAGTAAGATTCTAGGTTGGGGGAGTTGATAAGTGTCATATCTTAGTGAAATTAGGGTTGCATTTAAGGCACTTATCTTGCACTTTTACTAAGAATATCCATAAAAATTTTTCCTAATGTAGTTAGTTTGTATTTAGCACTTAGCATTAATGTTGTTTTATAATTCTTGAAGATTCATCCAATCTTCTTTTGTATTTTGCTAGATTTCGTGAATTCCGAGGCTTCCGAAAACAAAAAGCAAGCAAATAGGGATCATAAAGCAAACCTGGGAGGTGCATCAAGCAAAATAGGCCCAAGGCCCAAAAAGAATTCTCCAGAAGGTGCATTTAACTCGCCCAGGCGAGTTAAATAGGCATAATCTGCTCGCCTAGGCGAGTGGACTTCAGCAAGTGACCTCCAAGTGGGCCAAGTGGATCAACAAGTTGGGCCTTAACTCGCCTGGGCGATTTGAACACACATAAAATGGTCGCTTGGGCGACTAAACACGAGCAAATCAGCCTCCTATAAATACCCAAGCACCCCAAGGCACAAGGCATCCATTCCACAACCTCTTCTTCCATTTTTCTTCATTCCTTTCTTGTTTTCTTAGTTTTTTGTAGTAAATAGTAGTATTAGGTAGGTTAGGAAAGTGAGAGAAGTGAGATTTAGTGTGGAGACTCTGCCGGAAAGAAGCGGTGATGGGGTCCTTCATCAATTCTTCTCTTAAGGAGGTTCTCTCCATGCTTGGTTAGTTTCTCTTAAGGATTGGATGTAATCTTCTACTTTTAAGTATCTCTTTTAATATTTATTTATGCATAAGTCTTTTCTATTTATTATTGGTAATTTTATTCTGTTCTTGATGCTTGATTCTACTTGATCACTAGTTTCATGAAATTGGATTCTATGTTTAACTGGGAAGTACTTTTAGAATTTGATCTGAATAATTTTACTCTTTACGTTACGTTGCTAGGGATAGAGCATAACGTTTAGATTGCAAATAGCACGCGATTATGATTATAATGCTGGGTTATTTACTTCGTATGCGAGGGATCGATATTCGGTAAATATCCTTAGAACTCGATTGCGAGGGATCAATTCGAGGTTAATTAATGTGTGCATCAGTAATAATAGAAAATGATTTATACATGGTAATATTAATTGGATACTAAGGGTATGAATGATTAAACCCAAATCCTATGCTTTTCTTGAATTAATTAAAATCATTTTATTAGCTTCCGTAATCTTCCGTAATTTTCGTTATTTCTGTAAAACCATCAAAACTTCGACCATACTCGTTGTACATAACTATTAAACTGTTGAATTCTATTTGGATTAACTGAGTAGCACAAGTCCCTGTGGAGACAAACTTTTATAAATTTTGTAACTTACAACGACAACTGGTACGCTTGCCAAAAGTCTAACAAAAACACAAAGTAGGTACGAGGGCCCTCTGTTTAATGTGTTTTTTTTCAAAGACACAACTTATCTATTTATAAAAAAACAGATTTAACAGACTGTAATCGATTCTTTCGCTATGGTAATCGATTATCTTAACTCTGGTAATCGATTATCTCGACTATATAATCAATTAAATTGCTCATCACAAATCTGAAAATCTTGAACGAACACAATAATCGATTATATCACCACCATTTAATCGATTATGCCAGTACATGAATAAAACTTAGCAAAACACATGTAATCGATTACAATCATCTGGTAATCGATTAAACCAGTTGATCATGTTGTGCAATATTATGCAGATGGCTTATGTAATCGATTAATTACTCAGATAATCGATTAAACCAGTGTGTTCCAAAAACTGTGTTAAGCTTATTTAATCGATTATAAGAAAATGGTAATCGATTAAAATGTTCTTAAACTATTTTCCAGAAACTTCAAACAAGCTGGTAATCGATTATTTACTTAAGTAATCGATTAAAACAGTGTAAAAACGTCTTATGCTTGTTTAAATGTACTTATGTAATCCTATAACTTTGCACATACTAATATGATTAATACCTATTAATGAATGTATGAATGCATGAAGTTCTTAAGAGCTGCAGAGGATTATAAGGATTTAACTCATAAACTAAGCTTTAATCAAAATTACAAATGCCATCTTATTTGAGTGGGCATGTAAAATATCAAAACATATTAGCTTCCAATATCCTTGATTCTTTAGCTTCAGCTCCTTGATTCTAACAATCTCCCCCTTTTTAATTTTGAGCATGCCAAATACTTCATTAATGAAACATACTCCTTTGACTTTCAATGAGGAAATGTAAGATCTGAAAAATGCTCAGCTTTTGCAAAGATCAAGTGTCATTATATCTTTTTTCATGATAAATCAATCAAGCATTCATTCATATTAGTTTTAGACATATTTCACAAGCTCCCCCTGAATTGAATAATCACTTATTTCATACAATTTATCATCATTTCAACTATTTTGTTCAATTCATATGCTTGTCAAATATATTTCTATTTTCAATTTATCTACTCCCCCTAACTTATTAATTTCCCTTATTTCAATATTACTTATTTCATTATATCTACTCCCCCTATTTGGTATATCAAATTCAAAAATAGAAATTAACAACATCAAAATAGAAGGAAAAGAGAAATAGCTTCATTAATCAAATGATAGAAACAAGTACACTTAATCAAAATACTGAAAATTAACCAAACATTGCAAATTTAAACAAGCTTAATCAACAAGAAATCAAAGCAAACCAAAGCACACAAACATAAGCAAATAAGAACAGATCTAAGAGACTAATCTATTCCCTAGATTCATCCCTAAACAATTTGTCTTCAATGTTCTTCACTCTAGTCTTAAGTTCTTCCAATGAAGAGTTAACTCCATCTCTTTGCTCATGATGTAAGGAAAACAAAGCATCCATCTTTTGAATCATCAAGGATTCAAAATGTGAATATTGAGGTTCAGATGGTGCAGGCTCTTCTTGAGCTTCCTCAGCTTCTCCAATTGGTTGACCTCCTCCTTTTCCTTCCTCATCTTCTTCTTTAGCTAAGGGCACAGGTTGGCCTGCCATTTGCCAGCCAAATGGTGTCTTGACAATCCCTAGCTTAGTGAGGTGCTTCTCCTTTATTTGGCTATTTCTTGCATTTGTGTTATCCACCACTTCATTGGAAACATCTACTTGAAAGTAGTCAATAAAGCGTGAGACTAATACAGCATAAGGAAAAGGATAGTTTACCAATCTCTTGGATTTCTGCATAGTTTCTTGAATTATAGAAATCCAATTAAGCTTGATTTCATTCTTCAGTGCATAGACAATCTGAAGATCATCATCAGTTGCTTGTGCATGGTTGGTTGATCTCGGAGTAAGAATATAGGTGATGATGTAGTGTAAGAGTCTATCCTTATGTGTCATTGGTCCTGTGCTCAGTCTAAGTCTAAGATTCATGTGAGGATCAATGAGCATACCTCTATAAGTCTCCATTTTATTGTAGCCATCAGCTTCTTCATCAATTCTCCTTTCTCCACCAAAGGATATTCCAGCAACTTCATTCCATATTTCTGGTGTTATTTCCATAGCAACACCATTGACTTGAGTTAAGATGGTTCTATGCATGGTGATCTTAGAGCATGTGTAGAAAACCTTTACCAAATCTAGATAAAAGGTTCCTTTCATTTCAACAAACTTCTTCAACCCTTGTTGTTCAAGTAGTTGAGGAAATTGGAATCCTTCACTCATAAACCATCCAAGACTCAGAAATTTTGGAGGACATATAAGCTTTGTGGCATTGAACTGAATGTAGTTCATTCTATCTGCTTCATTTGTGAACCAATGATCAAGTCTATTGGTTGCAGGGTTGGAAGATTGGCCTTGAGTTTGAGCTTTTCTTTTAGAGGTTTTGACTCTTTTGAAAGTTGACATATTTGGAGAGTCAGAGAGAAACGAATTTGGGAGATGAACTTAGTATAAGAATATAGAACAAAGGATGTTTTCAGAGTTTAGTGGGGAAGAAGGTTTCAGAACAAGAATGGTGATAGAGAATAGAAGATTGCAAGGAGTGAGTTTTCTCAAATCACATAGATCTCTATTTATAGGCTAATTTTTATGTAAAGGGCAGTTACAATTTCGAAAATATAGTTGTTATGCCTAATAACTACTCCATTATGGCTTTTGATTGCCTCAAATCGTGTTTGAATGCAGTTGGGCAGTTTCAAAATTGTCAGATTTTTGCAGTAACCACCTAAATAATCGATTATTTCGTAGTGTAATCGATTATTTCATTCAAATTTTCAGTCTTAGGAAATGAAGTAATCGATTAAAATATAGAGTAATCGATTACAGCAGCATAGTTGATATGTAGAAGAAGAAGTGTAATCGATTATAATTGAAAATAATCGATTATGACAGTGTGAAGTAAAATTCTCAGGCTTTAATAACCCAAATAATCGATTAATTCGACTAAGTAATCGATTATTCCAGTCTTGATCAGAAATTTAGAAACCATTAGAGATACATGTAATCGATTAATTTCTCGTTTTAATCGATTATTTCATTGTGAACTTGTTTTGTTAAAGTCTCGAGTAGTGAATAATCGATTAAATCGATGGTTTAATCGATTACAGCAGTCATTGTTCATTTAACAAAAGCATCATATGAACATATAATCGATTAGCTTTTAATGATAATCGATTATTTCAGGCTTTTACCAATATTAACAACCAAATACAGCAGTGAACAACAAGCATTTAATTTCTAATACAATTGAGGTATATCAAGCAACATTTACACCACTTAATTACCAAGTAATCAGCATAGGAATGTTTCTCAATGTAAAAAACCTATCTCTATCCAAAGGCTTTGTAAATATATCAGCTAGTTGTTTGTTAGTTTCAACAAATTCAATTTTGATATTACCTTTCTGAACATGATATCTGATAAAGTGATGCCTTATCTCTATATGTTTAGTCTTGGAATGCATGATTGGATTCTTGGAAATATTTATGGCACTAGTATTGTCACACATTAGAGGAATGTGTTGAAGCTTTACACCAAGGTCATGTAGTTGTTGCTTTAGCCATAAACTTTGAGCACAGCAACTCCCTGCTGATATGTATTCTGCTTCAGCTATTGACAATGCTACACATGATTGCTTTTTGCAATGCCAAGAAATTAATGAGCTTCCCAATAGATGACAAGTGCCACTTGTGCTTTTTTATCCAACTTGAGTCCTGCAAAATCAAAATCAGAGAATCCTATTAAGCTGATATTTGTACCTTTTGGATACCAAAGCCCCACTTTTGGTGTAGACTTTAGGTACTTGAAGATTCTTTTTACTGCTATTAGGTGAGACTCCTTAGGATTAGCTTGATATCTAGCACACAAGCAAACACTTAGCATTATGTCTGGCCTGCTTGCTGTAAGATAAAGCAATGATCCTATCATTCCTCTATACTTGGATTCTTCAACCCTTTTTCCTGTTTCATCTGAGTCTAGATATGTAGAGGTTGCCATAGGTGTTGCTGCTGCTTTGCAATTTTCCAAGTAAAATTTCTTTATCATTTCAAAGCAATACTTTGCTTGGCTAATGAAAATTCCATTCCTCATTTGCTTGACTTGCAGTCCTAGGAAGAAGGTGAGTTCTCCCATCATGGACATCTCAAACTCTTTATGCATGCTAGCTGAAAATTCCTTACACAAAGAGTGGTTAGTGGAACCAAAAATGATATCATCAACATAAATTTGTACTAAGAGAATATCTTTGTCTTTTCTTTTGATGAACAATGTCTTATCCACTTCTCCTCTTGTGAATGATTGATCAAGCAAAAACTTACTCAACCTCTCATACCAAGATCTTGGAGCTTGTTTCAGTCCATATAAAGTTTTTCTCAATCTGTAGACATGGTTAGGATGTTGATGATCTACAAAACCGGGTGGTTGGTCAACATATATCTCTTCATCAATAAAACCATTGAGAAATGCACTTTTCACATCCATTTGAAACAATTTAAAATTTAATATACATGCATATGCAAGAAGTAATCTTATGGCCTCTAGTCTAGCAACTGGAGCATAAGTCTCATCATAATCGATGTCTTCCTCTTGGTTGTAACCCTTAGCAACCAATCTGGCTTTGTTCCTTATTATGATGCTACTTTCATCCAGCTTATTCCTAAATACCCATTTAGTGCCAATAGGTGTGTGAGTGGATGGTCTAGGTACTAATTCCCAAACATTATTCCTTTTGAATTGATTTAACTCCTCATGCATTGCATTTAACCAATGTTCATCTAATAAAGCTTGTTCGATGTTAGTTGGTTCTATTTGTGATACAAAAGCCATAGAACAACAAAGATTTCTTAGGGATGTTTTTGAACACTTAGCAATTCATCTAAGTTACATTTTCCTTTATAGAACTTTCTTAACAAATCAACCAAATCACTAATTTATGTTTGCAACATCATGTTTTCCTTTTCTTTGCTCAGCTTATACTCATCAAATTCCTTTTGTAATTCATTGTATTTATCAACCTTAGAGATGGCTAAGGCACATGTACATCCATTTAATTTGTAACTTGAAAAAAGTTTATTATGTTCTTCATTCAGTTTACAATTAGCTTCTTGCAATTCTGCAAGCTTGGATACATGCCATCTTAAATCACCTTTAAGTTTGTTATTTGCTTTTGCTAGTTTTTGAGCTTCATTATGCATTTCATGAAAAGCATCAACTACATCTTCATAATCAGAAAATACCTCAGATTTTGTACTTGATGTTTCTTCTTCTTCTTCACAAATAGTAGAAGTAAGGCATACTTGAGCTTCAATTTCTTTTTCTGAGGAGGATTCAGAACTTGTGGATTCATTATCCTTCCAAGCTATGTAGGCTTTTCTAGGCTTTCCTTCCCTTTTTGGTCTCTTTTCAGCTTGTGGTTTCTTTGCTAATGAAGGACATTCTGACTTTGTGACCTTGCTTTCCACATTCAAAGCATGTAATGGAGAAGGAATTGGTATTTTTATTTGTGCTGTCATTTCTTTTCTTTTGAAAAGGCTGCCTTCTGCTCTTATTCTTCCTTAGAAATTTGGTAAATTTCCTTACTATGAGACTCAAATTCTCATCAGCCTCATCATCACTTGAATCATCTTCTCTATCAGTCTTTGAAGGTGCAACTTTTAATGCTATACTTTTGTGCTTTTTATATGCATCTTCACCATGAGTTAATTGAGATAATTCAAGCTCATATTCAAGAAGCTTACCAAACATAGCTGTCATTGACAATGTAAGTCCTTTGATTCTTTAATTGCTGTGACTTTAGGTTTTCAATCTCTTGTTAGACATTTGAGAATTTTGATATTCAGTTCTTCCACATCAAAGGTTTTCCCTAGTCCAAGCAAGTGATTCACAATGTGGGTGAATCTAGTTTGAAGCTGTGAGATGTTCTCATCATCTCTCATTTTGAACATTTCATATTCATGAATGAGAGTGTGTTTCCTTGATCTTCTCACATCATCTGTTCCTTCATGTGTAACTTCAAGTAATTCCCACATTTCCTTGGCACTTTTACACCTAACAGTCCTGAAAAATTCATCAGAAGATAATGCAGAAGTTATTATATTATTTTCTTTGAAATCATATTGAGTTAATTTCTTTTTCATTTCAGACATTTCATCCCATTCTTTTGGTATTGAATTGCCATCAATAACTTTGGTGGGAAATAACAGGTCCTTTCTCAATACAATTCCATGCACCCGGGTCATTTGATTGGATGAAGATTTGCATTCTATTTTTCCAAAAACTAAAGTGTTCTCCTTCAAACAAAGGTGGTCTATTCAATGAGGCACCCTCCTTGAATGTTATTTGATTAGAATTCATTTTCAAATATTTGAAAAAGATCTTGAGCAAATTACAAGAACCAGCTCTTGATACCAATTGAAAATACAATGAATATATAATCAAACAAACCAAGAGGGGGGGTGAATTGGTTTTTACCTCCTTCTTAAAATTTTCTTGCAAAAACAATTGTAACAGCGGAAGAATTTTATTTGGATCGTATCTTTAAACAAAAAACCAAATCAGAAATCAATCTTCTCCAACAATCAATTAACTCTTGTGCAGTCCCAAAGTCTAAATGATAAGCAGATTGAATACAAAAAGAATTCAATGAAACATAAACTGAAACTTTAGATTCACAAAAGATTTATACTGGTTCACCTCTCAACCCCGGAGGCTACATCCAGTTTTCTTCTAACCCAAACCAGGTCAGAGTTCCACTATAACAAATCTTTGTTCTTTACAAGCAATCAACAAGGTCTTTTTTACCTTCCCTAGGCAAAAATCAAAATCTACTCCCCAGATTTTTCAATAGACCAAGAACCAGAGATCTCCTCTTTATTCTTCCCCTAGAAACACCTTTCTAGTACAGCTTTAAAGAACCCCAGATGTTATATGGAAAATCAACAACTTTTACACAACAAGTAACAACAAAACAAAAGCTTAAAGTTCAAGAAAGATATCACCTTATTTTCCTTTGCAGCTAAAATGATATGAACGAATTAATCAACCTGAGGTGAAGTCTAAAATGCTTTCTTGAAACTTCTTTTGTCACTGACTTGCATGAATGTTCACTCACAAAGAGTATCTTGACAAAGCACTCATGTAGAATCTAACACAATTGAACAACTCTCTAATTTCTGACTTTTAGAACTCTTAGAGAATGTAAAACACAAAGTAGGTATGAGTGCTCTCTGTCTAATGTGTTTTTTTTTCAAAGACACAACTTATCTATTTATAAAAAAAAAAAAACAGATTTAACATACTGTAATCGATTATTTCGCTATGTTAATCGATTATTTTAACTCTGGTAATCGATTATCTCGACTATATAATCGATTAAATTGTTCATCACAAATCTGGAAATCTTGACCGAACACAATAATCGATTATATCACCATTTAATCGATTATGCCAGTACATGAACAAAACTTAACAAAACACATGTAATTGATTACAATCATCTGCTAATCGATTAAACCAGTTGATCATGCTGTGCAATATTATGCAGATGGCTTATGTAATCGATTAATTACTCAGATAATCGATTAAACCAGTGTGTTCCAAAAACTGTGTTAAGCTTATTTAATTGATTACAAGAAAATGGTAATCGATTAAAATGTTCTTAAACCATTTTCCAGAAACTTCAAACAAGCTGGTAATTGATTATTTACTTAAGTAATCCATTAAAGCAGTGTAAAAACATTTTATTCTTGTTTAACTTATGTAATCCTATAACTTTGCACATACTAATATGATTAATACCTATTAATGAATGTATGAATGCATGAAGTTCTTAAGAGCTGCAGAGGATTATAAGGATTTAACTCATGAACCAAGCTTTAACCAAAATTACAAATGCCATCTTATTTGAGTGGGCATGTAAAATATCAAAACATATTAGCTTCCAATATCTTTGATTCTTTAGCTTCAGCTCCTTGATTCTAACAGGTCTTGTAAGACACTTTAGGATTTTGATGTTTAACTCTTCAGCATCAAATATCTTCACAAGACCAAGAAGATGATTTACAATGTGAGTTAATCTTGTTTGGAGCTGAGATATGTTTTTTGTGGTGTTCATCTTGAACATTTCATACTCATGAATCAATGCATACTTCCTTGATCTTCGAACTTCATTTGTCCCTTCATGAGTAACTTCCAATATCTCTCACATCTCCTTTGCGCTTTTACACCTAACAGTTCTAAAGAATTTGTCAGAAGAAAGTGCGTAAGTAATCATGTTCTTAGCTTTAAAATCATCTTGAAAAACTTTATTTTTTGCATCTGTCATCTCATCCCATTCTTTTGGAATCATATTATTACCAAAATTTTTCATAGGAACCAAGGGACCTTTTTCTATTACATTCCATGCATCAGGGTCATTTGATTGAATGAAAATCTACATTCTGTTTTTCCAAAAACTGAAATGCTCTCCTTCAAACATCGGAGGACAATTAAGGGAGGCACCCTTCTTGAAGGTAATTTGTGTGGTATTCATTTTCTTTTTAAAAAAGATAGTGATATTGAATAACACTCAAGAACCTGCTCTAGATACCAATTGAAAACAATGTAAACACACACAAATAACCAAGAGAGGTGAATTGATTAAAACAGGGTCTTTAAAAATTTCTTTAGAACAAGCAGCAGATTTAGGGTCGTATCACAAGGACACCCTTTTTGAAAAATAAACTTTCAGTCAACCAAGAAACACCCTTCACAGAAAGCAATAACATAAAATGTTTTTCCGTCGATACAAGATTATCCAAAAGACTAGCAATCAATGACAGAAAGATGAGATTAAGAGAAAGTAATCAACACAGAGAACTATACTGGTTCACCCCTTAATAAGAGAAGCTACATAGTTTCTTCTAACCAAACCTTGACTAGAATTCCACTATCAACAAAATTTGTTCTTTACAAGCTTACAAAATATCACCCTTTATCAACCTTACATAAAGAACGGATATCTAAACACCCTCTAGACTTCCAATGATCAAGACATAGAGAAACTCTTCTCTACTATACCTCCTAGAGAACCTTACTCTAGAAAAGCTTAAAGAACCTTTTTGTAATAGCAACTAAACAAGCTAAAATGTAAAAACGAATTAAAACCAGAGTTTGGAGGAGAGATACAACCTTATGATTCAAAGAGTGCAAATGCAAATGTTTACCAATCTAGAATTAGGTTGAAAGAAAGCAAGTTTCAGACCAGCTCTCCAAGAAACTTCTTTGAAATCTTGTCCAAAAAGAATTCTACCAATGTTGCATGAAGTTCTTGAACAATGGGCAAAAGCTTTGTTACTCAAGAGAACTTTCTCTCAAATCAGAAGTCTTTTGAAAAACAATGAATATCTCGAATTGTAGTGATGTGTATTTTAACAAAAGACCCAACAACTTTATATAGAAAATTGTTGTAACTAAATGTAATCGATTAAATCATCCATGTAATTGATTATTTACTCTTATGTAATTGATTAATTACTCATTTAATCGATTAAATTGTTCTTGAGCTTTCTAGAAAAGATATATGAACAAATTAATCAATTAACCCGTTATGTAACTAAGGGATTCTCATATTCAAAAACATGTTTAGTAATCGATTATTGATTAATGGTAATTGATTAACACAGTTAGGACTTGTTCTGTGTTTGTGCTGAGTAATCGATTACTTAAATACCTGTAATCGATTATTTTGTTCTTCATGGCTAAAGTAATAGATTACCAAATTGGGGTAATCGATTAAGGCAGTGAAAAAATTGGTTTTCCAAAAACTTAAACCATTAGCACTTGGCTTTTATGCAATCATGAAAGCTTAAAGATTTTTCACAAGACATGTGCTTTTATGAAACCATGAATGTAAGCCAATGAATGATGTTTATGCAATGCAATGGATCATAGGATGAAACTCTCACACATCCAAAGATTACAAATGCCTTCAATTGAATGACATGTAAAAGCTAAAACTCATCCAAGCAAAGAGCCTCATCATACATCTTTATCCTCTTCAAGCTCCCCCTGTATCTAACAAAATTTATGCCTAGGATTCACATTCCCCAGGACTTCAGACAACATAAATATCTTACAATAACAATCCATAATACCACGAGATCGATATTTTAGGAAAATTCTAAATTAAAGAGGAGAACTATAGTATATAAAACAAACTTTTATGCCCGTTTAAAATTTAATAAAATGTAAATAGAAGAATAGAAATAAAATTTTGGGCAGATTCTCCTCTGTAATTAAGACTTTTTCAAAAAAGAATCATTACAACAACAACATCATTTACAATTTCATTCATTAATAACAAATATATCGCATCACATTAGTTTAAAACACAATTTTTCTTGAAAATCAGCACATAACAGGGAAAAACATATATCCCCAAAATTGGGTTCTCTGACCCCAACTATGGTATCAAAAGTTGGAAACAAACAATAAACTCCCATCACCTAAATATATTCTCCTATTAGCTCTTCACAACGTTGTTTTGAGATCTCTTAGGTTCACGTCCATTAGTCCAAACACAGAGCTCTATATATTAAATCAAAGACAATTCAATATAGATTTTGAAGACAAGGTTAATATTAACATTCAAGATCAAATACTCACTCAAATTAAAAAGGGACTAAAATGATATTTGTAGAGTCTACATCAAAGAGACTTCATTTTGAAATGTCGATCACGCCAATGTGGTCGGGGTTCATTGAAGGTCACCAAAATGACATCAATATTATAAAAAGACAACTTTTACAACTTCTCATTTTCAAAGGTCTTTCAAAGGAAGTGTAAAAACATCTAATAACGGTACCCAAATTACAAGAGATTTTAAGAGAGGCTTAAACTAACTAAGAGAAGACATGCAAATCATGCTTACCTCAAAGAAACCACAAAAGGAGAATTAAAGGTTTTGTTCTCTACCGAATCCTCGAGTTGAGTTTTGAAGATTCTATTTCGAGGCAAAAAAAATTAAAATATTGTTTTTTAAAAAAAATTACGAAATTATAGTCTTTTTGAATTAATTTACCAATGTATAGCAGTCAGTGGTGCCCCAGGAGGGCGCCACAAGTCGTGCCTCACACAAGCGCCACAGGTGCTACGTCACGCCCCAGCTGGGCGCCACTTTGCTCCCCTATATATACCCCAAATTCGCTATTTAACTTCTACCTCTCTCTAGCACTTTGCTCTGACTTCTCTCTAGTTTTCTGTTTGAATTCGAGGCTTTGCGCAGTGAAACTCTGTCAGTCAAGTAAGTGCTCGAATATCTGCTTTTTAAATTACATGAAATATATTATATCATTGTCTTAGAAAATTGTTATTGATCTAGGAAATTGTTAGTGACTTATATTATAAATAGTAACTTAAAAAATACTTTAGCGATATAGTTAGTAAGTTATAACATGTTTATTGGCTTGGAATATTATTAGTTAGTGACCTTGGTTATGATTAAGGACCTACCAAAGACATACATAATCTATTTTTAAAAATAATATTTATTTGAAATTAAATAAATTATGATAATATAATTATAAAATGTGTAGCATATTATTATGGCCGAGTCATTGTCATCTGAGTCACCTTATTCTGCATCTGACCATGAGCCTGAGCCTACCGATCTCACAACGCATGTTCTTCTCTAACCATATAGATGGGATATACTTAGGAGGCGCAGATAGTGCACCCATATTTCACAGGCTATTTGGAACGAGGAAACACAGAAAGTGCTAAAGGTTCGCCGAAGAAGTAGACCTAGTGGTGGACCCCTACCCGACGATTTCTAGACCTAGTAGCACAATATTTGACTCAGGTTGATTTCATACATGTTGCTCACATGCAATATGTGCAGGTATCCATTTACGAATATTGTTATGTTTACTATGTTGAAATTAGTGTATTTTGAACTTATAAATTGATAAGTGACTTATATTTTTCAGATTGATGCTGCCCTTATCAGTGCTATGGTTGAGCGGTGGAGGCTAGAGACACATACTTTCCATAAGCCGCAGGGTGAGATGACAATTGCATTGCAAGATGTCGCATGTATACTAGGATTGCCTACTAATGAGCAAGTCGTTACCAGACAGACTTACACAGATTGACCAAAATTGTGTAATCAAGTTTTTGGTAATGGGCCCGATGCGGCCACTGAGTTTACCTTTGGCAATTTGAAGCTACCATATTTTGACAGAGTGTTCCTACATGGGGTGCAGTTGCTGGTAATCCTCAGAATGTGATATACTTCACCAAGGCTCACATTGCACGTATGTTAGGATCTTGGATCCTTTGTGACAGATCGAGGGGAGCATAGTAGGATGTCACTACATTGCCTTACTTGTGGGTGATTTTGCTGATATTGGTTCATATAGCTGAGGGTCTGCGGTTTTGGCACACTTGTTTAGACAGTTGTGCAATTGTACAGACCCAGAGAGAAAAGACATTAGTGGTTGCACTATTTTGCTTTAGATTTGGGCGTGGCTCAGATTTCCACCCATTGCTCCCGTTTGCCTGATCCGTATAAGCTGGACCGCCACTTCGAACATTGGTAATCACCATGTATTTATGTGTACAGCAATTAACAATTGAATGTTGAATCTGGAAATTAGATTTAATGCTCTAGGTTGCTTCAGAATGAACTTACTTAATTGGTATCGAGACAGACTAGACATCTTATGTAGAGATGAGGTATGTTTTTTGAATCAAATATATTTATTTAAAATGGATGTGAATATGCAATTGACTCCTATATATGTTTTAATTGTGTAGGTGATGTGGCAACCTTATCGAGATTACGATTCCTTGGGTGCATCTCCTGACACACAGCATTTGTGGATGGCTAGGACACCTGTTATTTGTTTTCACATTGTTGAGTATGTGCAGCCCAATAGATGCATGAGGCAATTTGGGTGGGATCAACCAATACGTCACAGGCCTGGAAAATTAAAATGTGTGCATGATTATACCCTTCGGAGTAAACCCCAAGAAAATTGGGCTCGCAAGCTAAGGAAATTTATAAAGAGATGGAATAGGAGAGTTCACCATGTTGAAGTGCCTCCTGAAATACATGGTCTTATGTCACCCAACCATGAGTACATGGTTTGGTATAGACTTTGCAGCAAGCGATATGTCACAAAGTAGGCTGCCAAATTAGGACGTTGTGTAAGTTATTTACTCAAAATCATTTTTTTTACTATTATTATATATTTTTCTTTATGTATATCTGCTGTGATTTATAGGTTGATGGTCTGGAGAATTTGTATTTTGTCACCATGCCTAAGCAATTTCTGAACCACACTTTGGAATATTTACACGAGGAAATTGGTCGCCTGATTACTGTTTTCAGAGAGACGGCTCAGGTGGAGGAGCCAGGTCCAGAGGCACCACTGACCCAGCTTCCGGAGGAGGCATAGTTGTCTATCGACATTGGGTGTCATGCGAGAGAGGGTCGAGGGATAGGACGTCTTCACCGACCTATTACACTAGTTCCTGAGCCTATTCATGCACCTAGGGCATGCATAGGTCGATGGTTTAGGCCACCCTTCATAGGTCATGAATACGGTTTTCAGGAGACATTTCATGAGCCTACCCATCCGGAGGCTCATACATATTATCAGCCAGAGGGCCCACCAATGGACACGCAGAGCTAGTAGGCGTATCAGGCAAGTCCAATAGCTATGGCATCCGAGGATCATGCAGTGAGCAGTAGTCAGGGACCTCAGTCGTAGGATGATATAGCTCTTGAGGACATGTATAGCCAAATAGATTTTTCACCACACCAGCCAGACTATTGTCCAAAGCTACAGGTCAAGGACACTCCAGCTCCATACCATGTGCCAGCACCTACTCCTCCTCCACAGTCTTCGCATGGACGTGGTAGACGCAGATTGCCAGATCGTCAGGTGTGTCATCAACAGTGGCCTCCAGCTTCGTAGACTTTCTATTTTGTATTTGTTATTGGTTACGGACTATGTTATGGACTATATGGTATTATGAACCTTTTTTTATCACTTATAGTTGTCATGGATTATGTTATGTACTATGTTTATCGCTTTTATCGCTTGTTACTTGTTACGGACTATGTTAAAACGTAAAGCAACAAATAACAACATAGTGAACCTCAAAGATGGTCAGTTATGAAATATAACAAGATAAAGAAAACATTAACATATCAAAAATAAAATCATGAGGTAGATGGATGACTAGGACAATTTCGACGGTTATGACCAGGTAATCTGCATATACCACACCAAATACGACTTTGACTAGCTTCAACTTCGTCCATCTCATTACGTATTCTAGTTGACTTTGGACGACCATTTGCACGCAACATATACTTATCAGGTATGACCATTGGATTTGCACAAGGTGGAATTGCTTGCTAATTACCAATTGGCTGCCATGGAAATGAGTACGCTTTTACCAAGTTTGTTGTAAGGAATACGTCATCCACATATTGTGCCGATGCCCGACGAACATGTAAAGTGGCTGCTGCGGCATGACTACAAGGATACTTGAATGCCTTAAATTTCCCACACTGACAGAACCGCTCAGGGAGGTTTACAGCATACGAATTCTCATAACCATCATCAACCTCATACAGTTTGCTCAACATTATATGTACAGACATAATGAGCAGTAGCAATGGACTCATTGGCCTTCAACATAGCAACCACATTTTTGCAATGACGATGAGGACCTTGCAATTGTTTAGCAGCCGATTGACCCCTGCATACAAAATATTCCACCAATCTACTATATGTGTGTTTAACCAAGACAGTTATTGGCATGTTTCTTGCACCCTTTAAAATCCTGTTAACTGACTCAGACAAATTTGTTGTCATATGCCCATACCTTTGTCCCTCTACATCATATGCACGTGTCCCCTTTTCCTTGGGGATGTTATCAATCTAGTTTGCAACCTCAGGACTCACATCACGAAAACGTGCCAAGGCTACCTCAAACCCGATCATAGAAGGAGTCTAACCTGCATACAAATTTAATAACATTAAAATTCATTAATACATGCAAAATTGGAAGATGAAGTTGTTAACCATACCTAAATTCAATACCGCTCTCTTTAAATTTTCATTTTTGAACTTTTGATTAAAATTGCTAGCAATATGACGAAGGCAAAACACATGATATGCATGTTGTGGCTGCAACCTACGGTGCCTCTCAACTGCAGATAATATGCTTAAGTGTCGATCAGAAATAAGACAAATATTTGTCTTTTTTGTAACATGAGCGTGAATATTATCCAGAAAGTATTCCCAAGCTTCCAACATCTCACCCTCAACAATAGCAAATGCAAGTGGCAAACATTCATTATTTCCATCTTGAGTTGTGGCAGTCAACAATTTTCCTTTGTACTTGCCATATAAATGAGTGTCATCAATTTGAATAACTAGTTTACAAAAATTGAAAGTCTCGCAACATTGTCTGAAGGTCCAAAAAATGCGGTGAAACACGTGCTTTCCATGAACTATTCTATGAGCCACATAATAATCTTTTGTTTGAAGATGATAAACAGAACCTGGTGAAAAGCGAAGCATATAGTCACACCACCTAGGAAAAAATGCGTATGATTCTTCCCAATCACCGTAGATAATTGTCATTACTTTCTGCTTTGCATACCATGCCTTTCTATATGAAAATTTGTATCCATAGGAATGGGTTATCCTCTCCTGGACTAGTCCAATTAAACATGATGGATCATGCTTTATCATCCCTAATAATAAAAAATGTAACGCTAACATTAATAATAATAATCAAATCATTAATTATCATAATTATCATTTCATCCAATAACGTACCTACTACGAGTGAAGCAATAACATCAGCATCAAGCTGTTTGTGGTCCTGAGAAATGTGATCATTCAACCAATTGTGATCCCCACCCCATTTGGTAACCATCCATCTTTCACCGTACGTTAGTTTTATTACCCTAACCCTCCACGGACAATTCTGGTCATGCGCACGACATTTCATGCTTAACTTTGTAGGCATGCTTTCAATCACAATAGCTTCTTGATGCTCCTTCATGATGTTCCGCTTGATTGCCATCTGCACCTCTTTTTTTATGCAAATTCCTGTTTAACAAACAACTTGTTCCTAATATCCATGGACCTTCAACTGAACCAGAATCAGTGGCAGAATCTTGTTCACTCAGATGATCCCAATCAATGTATGTGTAATGTGGGATTCCATCCCAAAAAGTTGTATTACCCCCACCTACATGTGCAAATTCCCATTATTATTACAAAAAAAAAAATACATAAACAAAAGCAATACATATATGTAAATAAGTGTTGTTTGGTATCACACATTCAAAATGTTGGGGTAATTGAGACTCCCCACATCCTCATGTGCTTGGATTTGAGACTCTCCCACATCCTGATGTACTTGTATTTGAGTTGCGCTTCTACCATCATCCTCTTCATTGTCCGAAGCACTAGCATTCTCAGCAAGAAGATGATCTTCCATTGCGATATTTTCATCATCATCATCGTCAATATCTTCATCCATAACCCAAGTAAGGTCATTTTCATCTTCCATTGACAAATTAACAAGTGGAGCAGCATGTGATGATGCATTATGGGAAGAATTGAAATCAACTGACCTCATTGGTAAAGCGACACCCTCTGCTTCAACACTATCCACATACAACTCTAAGAAATATTTCCTTAACTAGTTGAAGAATCCTCCTATTGCCATTTCTACATCTTCGTCGTCTACTACTTGCATGCTAATATATTTATCATCGCACCATATTCTTGTAGTGACCATAGTGATAGATTGATTACCTTTGAGAACTAATTTTTGACAGATTTTCTGATGCAATTCATCAAGAGTTGCGCTTGATACGTGTTGGCCTTTTCTCAATTTCGAAAACAACACCACGTCAGCCCTCAATTTTCCTACCATTATAATATAGAACAATACGAACAGAATCAAAATGTGTACACATTTTTATATATATAACCAAAAAGCACAAAAGAAAGTATAAATAAGAAAATTTTGAGATATCTAAGAGTAGAAAGATAATGAAGAAGAGTTGTGAAGAGTGTGAAGAGGATATGGGTTTAAATAGGAGGCAAATGACTGAAAGGACAAAGTGGCTCCTGTATGAGGCGCCACTAGTGGTGCTTGGGGGGGGCGTGACTTAGCACCTGTGGCACCTACACTGGGCGCGACTTGTGGCGCCCACCTGGGGCACCACTGATTGCTATACATTGGTAAATTGATTCAAAACGACTATAAATTTGTAATTTTTAAAAAAAAAAACAATATTTTAAATTTTTTGCCTCTGTTTCGATTAAAGTGTTCCTCTTCGTGCAATGGTCCAGTGGCAAGCAACGACGTCTCATAGCAGTCACCAGTGGTCATGGGTGGTGGAGGAGAAGGGTTTGGCCTTTGGGTAAGGGTTTAGAGAGAGAAAAAAGTTAAAAATTATGTTTTTCATGCTGATGAATATATTTGTAGACAGTAGATCTCGCTTAGCGAGCTGGTCTCACTAAGCACAATTTTCTCTCTATCTGGAATTGTACTTAGCGCACTAGTCGCGCTAAATGAGATATCCAAAGTTGTAATTTTGAAAATCGCAACGGTCAAACCATGAACAGTTGGGTTGTGAACTTACAGTCCTAATTTTAAGGCGATCCCACGGTTAAAGAGTCCAAAATTGTATTTTTACTGAAATAGGTTTTGGGTAAAACTTGAAATCACAGGTTTAGAGCCTACTCAACTAATCTATAGGCTCATTCTCGTTACCCACCACTAGGTTGAGAACCTACTAAGCACTCTTAACTTACGTGCCTACCCATATGCATATGACATGTATGCACAGGCCAATCATGTTATACAAGTTCATTCTCATTTATAACACACACTTAGGAACCCAACTATCAATTCCATGAGTTCAACAAGACTTTCTACACTCGTACATTATCGATTCATAGATCAAGCATAATCTTAATAGTGTTCTAGGTGTTCAAGTCATAACATTCCCACAATTCTTTTCAAGTTTTGAAATACCAAACATTTTATCTCTATGTTAATTTGATAATTAATCACATTCTTTATTCATAAGAAAAAAACAACTATTAATTATAATTTTGGAACTTTATAGTCAAAACAAAAGAAGTGACAATTGACATTTTTTTCTCAGCTTGCAATTCTGGCTAAGCAAAACTTTTTTGTCTCACTTAGCAATTTCTAATCTTTTTTTTTGTGTACGAGATTTTCTTGCCTAGTGAGAATGACTCATTTAGAAATTTTTATGAAATTGCTAAAATTTCTTATCAGAGGGTTTTGCTAAATTAGTAAGACTTTTGAAATTCCTAAAATTTTCCAAACCAGAGGGATCTGCTTGCTTAGCAAGAATATCTCGCTCAGCGAGACAGTAAGATTCTACATATCACAAATTGCCCCAAAATAGAGCAACCCAACCCCCAAATCCACACCAAAACCAAAATGCAACCAAATCAAATTCAACACTCAACCTTCAATAGTCCCCTAGGTTTTCAAGCTTTTTAAAAAAGAAGGAAGCAAGGATGTGCTTGGTGAATTTTGAGTGAACCTCCTCAACTTAGGATCTAAGGCCATCTATTTAATCCTAAGCCAACATCAAAGTAGTCTCACAGCAAGATTCTCACACAACCCATAAAAGAGCTTATGCAAAAGATAAAAACATGAGCTCGAGGGACCAAAAAGGAGAGGGATTTGTTACTCACCTACTGAAATCAAACAAGGGACCTCTATGATCCAAAGAAAATAAGCTACCATTTCCTGGGATTCATCATGCAAGCTCTAGGGGAAAATAGTGCACAAAAAAAGTAAGGAGAAATAAGAAGAAGATGATGATGAAAATGATTTGAAGTGTTTGAACGTTAAAGGGGGTTAACGGAATGGGGTGACTGATTTCACTTTCTTATCTCACCCCCATTTTCTTCTATTCTCACCCTTCAGCTGCAAGTTTTTGTGCTTTGAACTTGGGCCTGGAATTACCTTAGCCCATTAACACTTACATAACACACCAAAAAACATATACATATAAAATCAACTAGTATTCCAATTAACATAATTACACACTCAATTTCTATCTAGCAATATAAAATAAATTAAACATTTAATCACACAAAAGAATAAGCATAAATAAAAACATGACATTACACATGCAATTCACAAATATAAATATGTATTATTGCAATATGGATTACTAGATGATAGACAAAATATCAATCACTAGACGATACTACTTCTACGTCTAGCCTTGAGAAGGCAAGTGCTTTTGCACTTGGCTCGCAATACAAAAGCATGGAACAATTACTCTATCCTAAAAAACTAAAAACAATCACAAGAAAGTAACATACATTGGCTCAATAAGAAACTCGTTCCATAGCACATAAAAGAGAAGATTTAAATTATATTATTTGGATATTTTTAATTCCTTTTGTCTCATGTTGTTAACGTTTCCTTCAATTCATATGATGAAAGTCAGCTTTGATCACTAGGTGACACTGAAGAACTGTACTTCTCCAAAGATAGGCTGCAGAAAGCGTTTGTTGCCTCACTATCTCTCTTTGCACATTAACGGCCTCGTGCCAAGTGCCAAAGCTATTAGGCAACGAATAGTTGGGATCTCTCAATGGATCCAAGCTCTTAAGTCTATATAAAGCTTTAAGGTATTTGTGTTAAAAAAGTAAAAATCACAAGAGAATATTCTGAGACAAAATGAACTAGTGTTGTAACATTGTCAGTCCATTGAACAAAAGAAACTTAATCAAATTGAATGGATCTAGGTTTGCTAAGTTAGCGAGTTTCATTGTATTTGAACTTATTGTGTAAACACTCTTTGAGTGATTAGAATACATTTTCTATTAAACATATATTGTTTGTGAAAGACAAGAGTGGCTTAGTAACAAAGAATACTTGGGTATTAATCTCAGGGGAAGATTAAGTATAGTGTCAAGAGTGGCCTAGAGAGTACTTGTTGTAGCTAGAAGTTGCATAGAGAATACTTTCTTTAATTAAATATTTGATTAGTGGAACCCTTCAAGGTTTGAAGGAGAACTGGGTGTAGCCCAAGAATTAAGGTGAACAAGTATAAAACCATCGTGTTTTCATTATTGCTACTATATAACTTATTATTTTCCTTAGGTCACTTCTACACTATCATATCCAAGTTTTGTGAATTGGTTTTCTAAGCACAAAGTAATTTCGAACACTTTGGACGAAATCCTTCGTCCATTGACATCTGTTTAAGAAAAGCTTTTAATAGTTTTTGAAAGACCAAGTTTTTATCCTTCACATTATTCAACCTCATCCCCCCTTCTAGTGTGTTTTGGGTACTTCAGTTGGTATTAGAGCTTAGCCTCTAGGTTAAGCTCTTAACAAAGTAAAGGAAAGAAAACTCCTGAAACGATGGAAGAAGGATATGTTTTGAACAAGGCCCCCATGTTCAGGTGTAACACCCCGTATGCATCCGGCATATTAACATTCGAATACGATTATAAAGCGCAACAATTAAATTAATAACAATTAATCCGTAAGCTCAAAAGAATGACTTCCGCACACGTCAACAATATATATACAATTCAATCTTGTACATTGTGCATAGCACATTTAACATAATCGCCCCTAAGGCCGAGCTCATCAACAAGGCCGGGCACATTCTTATTACAATGCCAATTATACAAAACACATATCGGCAAAGCCGGCATGCTCCAAAATAGTGGTTCCACACTGAACCCATCCCGGCTCGGCTTCTGGTCCGGAATCCCTTGGACAGCCTTGCTACTCGGGCCTCTTGCCTCGGGATCCATATTCTTCCCTGTGCTCAGCACCTGCAACACATAAATAACCCCCAACCGGGGTGAGATAAACATCTAAGTAAACTCCGGGTTCTGGAAGGTCTCTCCTTCCCCAGGTTCACTTCCAAGATACAAGTATTAAAACAGGCATACATATATCTAGCCATTCCGGCTCTAGCCATTTCGGCTCTCACAAATAACATGTACATAATCACACGGATCATACGAGAAAAGATCATCCAACTTAATGGGCACAACTCCCGCACATCCACTGCCTGAGGAAGATCATCCAACTTAATGGGCACAACACTCGGGACTTCTGGTAGACACCCCGCAGGAAACTCATCCAACTTAATGGGCATACTTCCTCGGGTTCTACAGGACGTATATGGCACTTCCGAGAGAGGTTCATCCAACGTCTTGGGCATTCTCTCTCAAGGTTTTCATATATACTAATTGACCACATAGAGTTGTTCCACATCACTTTGGCTCTATGGGAAGTCCATATTTTGTCCATTCTACTGGCCAGAGAATCTCACATAATCACAATAATCAACAGAGTGCAAATCATATACATGTTCTCAAAGCAGTAAAACACAATTTTAATACATGCATCAAGTCATACAACAACCACCACTCCCTCGGAGCATGGTGGAATGCCGTCGAGGAACGGCTTCCAGGATAGGGAGCTTACCTGTTTGAAGCTTTCCACTGTCTCCTTTGTCTTCGCGGTTTCAGGCACCACGATTCTCAGTGTGTTCACCTACATTCACGCTTGCAAGAGATTAATCATAGCTCTCTTCCCTTGCATGTAAAGAAGTTCAACTTCTTTCCAGTTACAGAAAACAGCCACCCAAAAGGTGACCTGCAGCCTCTGAGAAATCACAAACTCACCCTAACCCACAACCCTTAACAATCAGAGGTTAAGGACTCTTACCTGTGCCTGTACTCCAAGCTACAAGTCCTTCAATGGTTTTCTCTTCTCAAGATTCACAGTTCTTTTCTCTCGTTAAAGGAGAACGTGTAAAGAAGAAGAGAGACTGATGGGTTAGGTCGGAAATGAACTTTACTCTACTTATATACATCCTCTGTACCAGTGTACGTCACTGAAATTAATCAATCACTAAAATATCTTGGCAGTTGTAATGGGTCACGTGCACAGCATAAGCCTATGGAAGCACCCACTGTCGGGTTGTATAAACGGGGTGACCTCGGTCTCATACCTCGGTCTATTACACATTCTGACCCCAGTTTAAAGCACTATACACACCCCTTTCTCTTTCGAGTTCTAATCTACACTCACTGCATGACACCCCAGTCATACGAACCCGGACCTAGGGAATGCTATCAACGCTCTCTTCTCATCCGAGCTCATCTCGCAACCCTCATTATCATAATTACCGCCCTAATTGATTGGTAATTACCATTATCATAACCTTAAATGCCACGTGGCCACCCGAGACCTTACATCAGGGGAGCCAACTACGACTATTGGAAGGAAAGAATGATTGCATTCTTTGAATCCACTCACATAGATATGTGGGATGTTGTAGAAAAAGGCAATCACATTCCTTTATACGCTCAAAGAAACGAGATTGTTGCGACTTTCACAGTGTACGGCAAGTGCACCGATCGTTTCCAAGTAATAAAGATTAGGTAAGTGAGTATCGTTCTCCACAGGGATTGGGGTGATTTCACAGCAATAGTAAATTAATGTGATTGAAAGGAAAAACAGTAAATTACGCAGAGAAATGTTGTTGAGAAGTTTGGTTGATTGTGTAATTAAAAGACAAGAATTAAAGAAATATGCAGTAAATTGTTTTAGGGAAGTTACCAATGGACGTTTAATTGTGGTCAGGCACAATCCCTTCTGATTCCTCCTCTTTTACTTGACTGGTTTGTTAAGTTAATGTATACATATGATAAATCTCTTCTTTATTCGTGAAACCTAGATAACTAGCGAATCAGCCCTTTAATTTGATCAAGAACCCTAAACCTTTATGAATTCTGTCAGATTAAGCATTTAGAGAATATATCATATGGGTTCCTGTTGTGATTGCTCGGAGAATAAGTCTTTTCTATAATAGTTAATCCCTAATTCCTTAGTGAACCAACCCTTTAGACTGAATTGAAAACCTAATTCCTTAGTGAAATCTATCAGTTTAAGCATGTAAAGAACATATTATAGGCTCCGCACTCACGCATCCCTATTCCTAGGCGAAGAATGAGTGTTATTCTTAACAGGTCAGAAAGTAGAACCCCAACGTTCCCATTGCGAATCCTACCCCTCAATACTTAATCGAAGTGATCAATTCCAATCAAGATAAAATAAAGAACAGAAAAGAATTAAAACAAGCAAAACATATAATTCAATACCAGTCAAATTACAGAGGATAACTCATCAGTTCATGGCCTTCCCACAATGAAATGTTTAGCTTGCCATAGGCCTCAAGAACAGCAAAGTAGTAGAATAATTCATAGTTGTGCAGTAAACTCTCTTTACTTCTTGATTTCTAGGGTTTCTAGTGATGATTTAGGTAAAGAATGATAAAAGGCTCCTCTCCAGGTGTTCAGAGGCCTCATATTTATAATGATGTTTAAATTAAGGTAAGAAAACCAAAAGATAATCCAAATTTCGAAACCTATCTTTTAAAACAGGAAATAAAATCAATTCCACGCGATCAGCGCACGATTCCACGCTAATCGCGTGGATCTTTCGAAAGTGCGGCGCTACTGGCGTGAATCCTCACGCCAATAGCGTGAGGTCTTCGAGACTTCAGGCTTGATCCAGGCTTCTCGCACGCTGATGGCGTGGTTGTCACGCTAATAGCGTGAACTGATCGAGTCAATTGGCTTGGATTCGTCTTCTTCACGCGGATCGCGTGGATTCCACGCTGATAGCATGGATCATTCGAGAGCACAGCCTTCATTCCCTGCATCTGACACTGATAGCGTGAGATCCCGCGCTGATAGCGTGGGACTTCAGACTTGGTTTTCTTCATTTGCTTGAGTTTCCTCCTTTTTGCCTGTAAAATGCTTAAATGGTATTGAAATTAATTCAAGGCAATTAAAATACTAAACTAACCTAATTTTATTCCATTTCTTATATATTTAATTAAAATTTATCCTAAAACTATACTAAAAACTAGATGTGTTTGCAACACATCAGAGATCCCTAGGGATAGATGGACGAATGAACATAAGTCAAGATTTCTTTTCAACTCTTGAGCAAGAAATGTTGTTGTGCGCTCTATCTCAAGAAGAGTATCCCAAAGTTCACACCTTTAGAAGTGCCAAACAAATGAGGGACACCTTAGCCATTACCTTCGAAGGGTCGTCTGAGGTCAAACGTAACAAGTTGAGCCTTCTGACACGTAAGTATGAACTCTTCAATATAGAAGAGGGAGAAGATATCCAAACCATGTTTGGATGCTTCCAAACCATTCTAAACGAGCTTCACTCTCTAGGTAGACATTAAGATAATTATGATCATATTGATAAAATCTTTACGAAGTTTATCTAGAAAGTGGAGACCGTAGGTTACAACATTAAGAACCATCAAGAATCTTGATTCAATTACTCTTGAAGAGCTCACAAAATCCTTAAATTCCATTAGCAAGAGCTTGCTCAAGATGAAGGAATAAAGAAAGGGAAATCTCTAGCCCTTATGGTTCAAAGACCAAAACACAACTCTGTGTCCAAAGCCTTTGTAGTGAATGATGCTTCAGAAGAAGAATGTGATGAGGATGACTCTCATGAAGAAAATGATGAACTAGGTCTGATCACAAGAAAGATAAAAAAGATGTAGAGAAACAAGAACTCCTCCAGGTTCGACAAATCATCTAAAAGATCCTTCCACAAGAAAGAAAAAAGTTCAATCATCTGTTATGAGTGTAATAAACCAAGGCAATTCAAGTCAAAATGTCCTGACCTTGAAAAACCAAAGGATAATAAGAAGAAAATTCTTCAAGTCCAAAAAGAAGAGCCTCATGAGCCCTTGGGAGGACTTAGACGATTCCTCATCCAACGAGGATAGTAAGGAAGAAGGCAACCTATGTCTGATGGCTGATGCATCCATCAGTAAGGCAAAATCAATGTTGGGTGTGAGTTCAGATGATGAGGACTCTCAGCCTGAGGACACTGTCAACTCTAATGGTGAAAAGGTAATATTCAAATTCAAAGAAGATTTAATTAAAGGATACAATCAACTCATATCTGCCTCTACTCGTGTCTCTAAAGCTTATAGAAAATTAAATAAACTTTGTTAACATCTTGAAAAAGAGCATGAGGATTTCAAGAAATATCATCAAGTTCACTTAGTTGATTTTGTCTTGGAAAAACCACCTCGCCTGGTAGTGTACAAGATACCTCTGTTTGTGAGGAAATCAAAACATTACTGGACCAAAAGGATTTAGTGGACGCAAAACTCTTCTTAAGGATTTTCAAGACTTGGAAGAAAGGGTAAAATCCTTAACCATAGCTCTTAAAGATTCAGAAGAAGAATGCAAGGAAATGCTTAAACAAAAACTCTTACTTCCAAAGGAATGCACCCTTGCTAATGATGAACTTGATAAGCTGAAAAAGAAAAACTTATATTTATGAACGAAATGTTAGCATTACAAAAAAATGCTTTTGATCTGAACTGTAAGCCTAAGGGACATGAGGTCTCGAAGGAACTACCTCCTGAGACTGTAAAACTCTATGACGAGATAGAAACCCTAAGAGATAAACTAGGCAAATTTATTAGTGGTCATTAAACCCTTAACAAATTATTAAGGTGCAAAGAAACCCCAAAGACAAGTCTGGCCATGCTTTCAAAGGCAAAAAGATTGTACATGGTAAAAAAAGTCACCATTTGTTATTTTTGAGGAAAAGTGGGACATGAGACTCATAAGTGCAAGGACCTCCCTAAAAAGGGCAACCCTTGAAAGGGTCTATCCAATGCTTACCAGCACCCACATGCTAACAAGGAAAAAGGACCCAAAAAGATTTGGGTACCTAAGAGCAAAATAATTATTGTTGCAAACCTCCTTGATTGCAAGAAAGAAACATCGGTCATGGTACCTGGACAATGGTTGCTGATAAGTGTCATATTTTAGTTATTTTTGGGATTATACTGCTAGCACTTATCTTTTGATTTTAGTAGTTTTCTTATAAACTTCCCTTAATTCTGGTTGTTTCATATTTTGTACATTTATAAATGTTGTTGTTTAAATATGGAAGATTCATCCATGCATTTTATATGTTTTGATGGTTATTTGTTGGATCCAAAACCAAGCCAAGATGAAGGGCAATATGGTTATTTTTGAAGAATTTCAGAGTGCCACTCGCCCAAGGTAGCAATCAACTCTCTTCGGCCAGTGAGATTAATTCAGCCTGAAGTAATCAGCTCGCCTGGGCAAGTGACATTACTTTAGCCTGAAGTAACCAACTCGCCTGGGCGAGTTGGTCAGACACCTCTTGCATCGTTTCACTTAAAAGCCATGCAAGAGGTAGTGCAAAAGGGACTAGCAAAGACTAGGAACGAAAAAACAGAGAGGAAAAAGAAAATCAAGGAGAAAGAAGAGAGAAAAGTGAAGTTGAAATCACAAAGAAGTGATTGTGGATCGCTTCCTTCATCATGTCTTCTGCTAGTCTTGTGCTCTACACAATGATCGACTAGTTTCTCCAAAGGATTGGATGTAATCTTCATACTCTCATGTATCTTTTTTTATATTATATATATATATATATATATATATATATATATATATATGAATCGTTTCTACTTATTACTGGTGATGTCATTTTGTTTGTAATGCTTGATTTTATTTGATGACTAGTTTCATAAAATTGGATTCTGAGTTTGACTGGAAACTACTCTTAGAATTTGAACTAAATGAATTTACTCTTTACGTTACGTTGTTAGGAGGAATAGAGTATAACGTTTTGATTGCAAATAGCACGAGATTATGATTGTAATGTTGTGATATTTATTTCATATGCGAGGAATCAATATTCGATAAATATTCTTAGGATTCTCAAATGCGAGATATCGATTCGGGGTGATTTAATGTGTGCATCGATTATGTTAGAAATTGATTCATATGTATTAATGTTAGAAATTGAAATCCAATCCTACATTTCTCTTGAATTAATTAAATTCAATTAACTTGTTTTTGTAATTTTTTGTATTTTCAACTCACTAATTCCGTTATTTTCATTAAACCATGAAATTTTGATTAAATTTATTGTACATAACTAATGAAATATTTACTTTTATATGAAAAAATTGAGTAACTCAAATCCTTGTATAGACGATCTCTTTTATAAAATCTGTAACCTGCGATAACAATGGTATGCTTGCCAATAGTCTTACAAGTTTCAGGCGTCGATGCCATAGACTTGAGTTGCTCACTCAATTCTTTCAAATTTAAATTTTTCAATTGAATAAGTCATTTTTCTTACTATAGTTAATTATTTTATTTTAATTTTGTATAAATTTTTTTTTGTTATATTTTATTTTCACTAACTTAGGTACTTACAATTTATTGTAGTATGTTCTTTTTCCTTTATGCGAGGTAAATTTCCTTCAAATAAATCACTATTTGATCTAGAAATAAAAAGGAAGAACAGAAACAAGTAACTAATAAACTATGTTTATCAACATGTATCAAAGTATTACAACAATATAGTCATTACTCCTTTCAGTGATAAGGTTGTGGAATTAAAATCAGTATTCCTCAATCTGATTGGTTCACAAAACAAATATATTTATCAATTAAGAGAATTAAAAAATATTATGACATAATATTTTTCTTTATATTGGAAACAAAAAGGGAAATGTTCTTCGTAGACAAAACATAGTGCTAATGCCAAAACCAAATCAATGCCAATATTGTTGGACTAGAACATTGGAAATTTGAGGCTTTCAGTACAAACCCCTGGGTGAGCGAACCATTCTTCCAAAGGGGCTTTCAACTGCGGAGTCTATTCCGTCACCATCACCGTGGCCGGAAATGGCCACCGTGGTGCCGATGTCGCTATTTCTTCCCCTCTCGTTGTTCCACTCTTCTGCCATTTTTTCTTCATTTTTCCCTCTTCTTTACGGCAGGAGCTAGCTGACCTCCACGGTGTCGGCCGGTGCTGCCATTTCTCTCACTTAGCTAGGTTCACCCTCGTGACTGCCATAGGCAGCTCATGGCTATGCATGGCGAAGGGACACTGCTCCATATTCTTCTCCCATAGCCTCTTCATACAATTCTTCTTCATGAATTACAAAGCACCCAGTACGAAGAGGCTGCAACTAAAATCGTGACGAGCTCTGCAAGAAAAACCTCAAAACCAAATTACAATTAAACGTAAAACGTCATTTTACAATAAAAGCAATAAATTAAATACAGAAATCGAGTATGCATTAAATAGTAAGTGAAAATATTAACTTTTAAAAAGTTATTAAAAAAAAAAACTAAGAATTTGCATGCAGCGTCTTTTGCAATTCCCAAATCTTCTTACACTAATTATAGCAAAAATTATGGTCAATAATTAATATTATAACTTGCCATTTAATTTTACACGTTAATATGTAATAACATAATTATGGCAACAAATATTAGCTTTGATTATATCAGTCATTTATGGATTATTCCGACAAAATATATTTAAATTATATGTTCATATTAATAATTACATATATTTACGAAATTACCCTGCATTTGATCGGGAAAAAATGATTGCATCAAATATTCCAACTCACCTCTCTTTTTATACAAAAAGATATTTCAATTTCAATTACGAAATTTTGAGAAGGTGTCTATTCAAAATTTTGACAACTTTCACTATGATCCAGAAGATACGTATAATAAATATTATCCTACATTTGTCATTGCATCTCAACAAAACAAAATCAGTAGGTGAAAAAAACTAAACGATGATTGGGGTTACATGAAAATAAAAACGTATATGAAAAGAAAATCTTATGTATTAATTGTCTACTCAATAAAAAACAAAAGTGCAACATTTTAAATTATTTAATTCAAATGATGTTCTTTTTCTTTTCATTTACTCACCAAAAATATATTTCCAATATTACTCCACCCATTAACAAATATCATTCGTTATTTTATTTTCCTACTCTAATCAAGGTCAATTAAAACCTATTTTTTTCATTTACTCACTAAAAATGTATTTTAAATATTGTTGAATCAAGCCGAAAATGTATTTTATTTTATTTTAAATATTTTTTTCATTTTGACAACTTTCAATATGATCCAGAAGATACGTATATCAATTTCAATACCAACATGATTACAAAACTCAAAGTTATAAAGAATAAGAGAATCACACAAGAGTTTACATTGGTTCAGTCCAATTCAGACCTACATCCAGTTTGTTCTAAGTCCTTTTAGAACTTCCACTATATAGTGAACATTAGCACAAACACTATGCACACACAATTCTCTAATAGAAAATAAATATTTCTCTTGAACCCTACAAGAAAAGATCCAGAAGTGAAACTCTATCTATTCTCCAACATCCCTAGTAATCCTAACCAAGAACAACACTCTAATAAAAGATAAAGGATTGAATACACATGAAAGTGTAAATCTTTAATCTTCAAATATTTCTTCACAAGATGATCAAAACATGATGTTAAAATGAATTATTTTTTATTAACTTCAATCTTCAGACTTATTGCGGTGCTATTTTTTTAGAAGACTCTCTTGAGATGTTTTTCTTCAAGACTGAACGAATCAAGAGTCTTTTTAAAACATAAGGGTATTTATAAATTTTGACAATTAAAACAGATCTAATCGATTATAAAAACAAGCAATTGATTGATTCATCAAAATCCCCTTTGTTCTGCATTTCCAGAGACTGGTTAATCGATTATCAGAAAGGGAAATTGATTGATTCATTTCAGTCTGATAATATCAGTTCCTTTTGTGTTGACTGGATAATCAATTATCATGTGTGGTAATCGATTATAGATTCACATAGAGAGCTTCTCTTTGTTTCCAGGAGCTAGGTAATCAATTATTACATGGGGTAATAGATTATCATAAGCTACAAATCCTTCCTTTTTCTGAAACTGGCTTGGGCATTTGATTACTAAATGGAGCAATCGATTAATTTAATGTTGCTAGCCAAATTTCAAGTACAAGTGGGTTCTTAAGAAAACTTAGAGAATAAGAAATATTCATCTACTTCATAATTGATTAAACACTAAGTATGAAAAAGATTAAAACTATATCATACACATGCCTAGTCTAAAACATTCAATACAAATGTCTCATCTATTAAACATGTTAGGCATTGCAAGATTATCAAATCAAAATTAAACTAAGGACTTCAAACTTTGTTCTAACAAATACTACTCCCACCTACTTCCTTTTATATATACAAAGATAAAATATTTGAGAATTAATTTGACAAGAGATGATGAGTGTTTTCCATCTAAAAAAGATGATAATGAAAGTTTGCAAATGAGTAGATTTAGTGGGCGACTTAGAAAGTATATAGAATTTGAATAGAAGATAGAAAATTGAAGTCAATTATGGTGTGAATTTACATTTAAGGGAGTTATTAAAGCAAAATCAAGAAAAAAATGGAAAAATATGTTTGGGGTTCTTGGGATTGGTAAAGCGAAATGAAGCCACCTAGCCCATTGAGTGCCCTACCTCGAGCCATCAACACTATATGCCCTACTGAAATATATTTTGCTCAAAACCAACTATACTCGATCTTTGTTGGCCTTTCACCCTTAGCCACTATAAAATTTGAAAAGTATTAATTTGGTCATCATAATTTTTTTCGTATTAATTTGTTCCCTATAAAAATAAAACATATTTTTATGGTCCTAAATGGTAACTCTATAGACGATTCCCTTATGTGGCTAACATACTTAAAACTTGCTGTTGATTCATTTTTTTCCCTAATCTCATCGGAAAGTGTGAGAAAATCACGTAGAAAGTGACAAAAATTATAATTTTTGAAGGGTTTTAATCATAAATAATTGTTTAATTTATTTTGGAGGTTTTGATCGTGATAAATTATTTAATTTATTTATAATTAAATTACATGTGTAAGTCTGTTAATCACATTAAATTATCATTTAACAGAGTTACCATCGATGATCATACAAAATTACTTTATTTTTATGATGATCAAATTAATATGAAAGTTTTATGATAATCAAATTAATACTTTTCAAATTTTCTCCGAACATATTTTACCAAGAAAAAAAAGGTAAACGCCAAATGAGTTATTGCCATTTATTATTATTATCATTATTATTATATCAAAAGAGAGTTTCGTAAATTAACAAAAATAAATATCTTTGTATTTTGTTTTTTTAACGAACGTTAAATAACGCATAATCATCTGGTACTGTATGATTCTAAAAGTACATTCATGGCGATGTTACGTAATGATGTATTATCATATAATCTGATATGATTTAAAAACAGATAATTAAATTATCTTATTAATGCATCACATTGAAATTTTAGAATAAAGCGTATATGTTATTAATTTATAAAAATATTTTCACGGTTATTTATTTATGAGTTAATTTTAATATATTATTAAACAATTTAAAAATAGATAAATAGTAAATTCATTAAACAGTATTATATTTTGTTAAATAATAAAATTAATCAGTAAAAAATTAATTATAAAATATAATCATCTAATTATATATCATAATATGATAAGGAATTATAAAAAATTATTTGATGGTGAATAAAGAAGGAAGGAAAGAAAAGTTGTGTTCAAATCTAAAGAAAGGTTATGTATTTAAACCTTGTTATTGATAAAATTAACAAATTATTAATAACATTTGTTAATAAAATATTATCTGGTAAATTTATAAGAATTGTTTTAAAAAATTATTTTTAAGATTATTTCTGCTAATCGAGAAATAACAATTTTTATGTTGAGAGTGCATGAAGTTAAACAGTAAATGACACTAATACTTTTCTCATATTCATGAGTATCATCTAATAAAAAAGAATTCTCGAGTGTCAAAAATAAAAATTGAAGTTAAATTTAAGTATGATTTCGACTTAAAAAAATATGACAATTAATGCAAACTACTAATATCAATTAGTCAACTGCAGGGGCCTAAGGGAAAGCTAATTCCTAGCAAAGCACATGCCTTCAATCTTGATGGCATCAGATGCCTCATGGTGAGATCCCCAAGAAGCACGAAAATCTTAAAACGAAACCTCGTACTGACACATGTACCAACGAAACTGCTGCTTTAGATGGTGCAATTCAAGCCACAAACGTTGGGGGGACCAGAGCATTCTCAGCCACAAACCCCATAACGTGTCTTATATTTTTTCCTTTCTCTTTTTCATTTACAAGTGTCTCTTGCTTCTTCTTTAGTCATCATAAGTTGCAACCTCTTCTCTTCGCTCTCTTTTAAAAAATGGTTTTCACCATTTCCAATTAGACACACATAAAAACTTTCCCAATAGCCGCCTCTGATAATTCATTGCTAATTTGCTATCAACCCAACTTTACATACTATCATCCATTTGATTTCATCAATAGGAAACTTGGAAACTGGGTTTTCTCTCTTTTTTTGCAGATAAGCATCAATAGGGTATGCTTCTTTCACTTTTTTGAGTGTTAGTATTTTGGATTATTATGGCTGTTTATGTGTGAATTTTGTAGTTTGTAAGAATCTGTGGTTGGTTTACTGTGGATGGAAGTCATAACTAGTTTTGAGCCAATTTCTCTTATAATGTTGAGGTTTCATGTTCTTGTTTGATATAATGTCTCTTTTTCCCTTCTACTTTCTTTTTTTCCTTGATTTTGATCAATATAGAGCTTAAATGAGGTGGTTTCTGGTGCTTCAAGAAGAAATTCGGAAAGGGGATGAAAATACTGTTCTGCATACTTTTATTTTATTTTTTTTTTCTATTTTTTTATATTTGTTCTGCATGACAAGGCATAGAAAAAAGGCATTTATCTATAACTAGAAGATCATCATGTTGAACTTTTTGCCTGATTTATGTTTTTCTCAACTTTTATTAGGGACTTATTGAGTCTACCAGTTTTGGTTGAAAAGTTTGTTATCCTGTGTATCTCTGAGAAACCAAGTTCAATTAGGTTTGCATAACAAGGGGATGTTGACATTGGATGGTGCTGCTTTCTTTCCCGTGACATTTTGATATACATATCATATAGAAGGAAGATAGGATATTGGAATACTCCTTTTAACGTTAGTCAAATAGTGCTTATGTATGTGCAACAACAAAGTCTGCATGTATATATTCCTATTACAAAAGCCATTTTCTACATGCTAATCTTCATTTTCCTTGATCCTATGTGCAGACACTAGATAATGGATTGGTACTATGGGAACGGCGTTAATGATTATCTGGTTCCCAGAGATCAGGATTTATTGGACAGGCATCCTTCACCAGACTATTGGTCAAACTGGGGAATAAGTTCAACTGAAGGTTTTAATTCACCTAAAAATCTTTTTATCATGGATTTCTTTGAAGAAAGATTCAATAATCAAATTGAGCTTGAACCATCTCTGCATGATAAAGATCTGTCTAGCAGTTCAAGTGTATGTGGGGGATTGCCTGAGCAATCTTTTCAACAGACAGCACTTGCATGTGATCAGCCTAATTACCAGCTTCAAGATCTACCGAGATTCGAACCGATGAATGACACTTTCTTGTACAAGCTTAATCTCTGGGATTGAGATACTTGATTTTTTTAGGCTAATCATGTAGATTCTGAATCAAATTAAATTGACATAAGTATACACTCAATTGTAGGAAGTCCAGTGCAAATTGAATTGCTCTGTGGTGTTTTTGAATTTGAACTTCTTCGCATTTATCTTTATGATTGGACCCTACACAGACTAAGAGAATCATACTTGTGGTTTTCCATACTCTTTATCTTGAACCTTTAATAGCATGGCTAGGGCTCCAATTTTCTTTAATAGTTCTATCATGGAAGGCTTATTTTTCATCTTGCATTACAAACATAACACAGCAGAGCCATTCAATTTTCACTGGTTTACCATAACCATTTAGTTAATATAAATTATAATTAAATAGAATGTCTTTTGATGTTACAGCATCACTTGTTTAACATATTTCAGGGATTCTGTACCTGAAGGTCTGCAATGTGTTGACGTCGAAAACCTACACAAATCCACTAACATTTCTCCTGAAAACCAATGCAGCAGTACACCTGGTGATCATTCTATTTTTAGACATTAATTTATTGTAAGCATATATTTTAAGCATTGTTTATGATTCGGTAGAACAAATTATCTCAAAATACATGCCTTGTTATCATCAGGTATATTGCAGAAAGAGATGCCAGCTTCAAAGTCTGTTTCTAGCAACTCAGAATCAAAGGATTGCCTGGATATAGAGGTGACAATTTCCTTTTGTCTAACAATCTAAGATATCATTTGGCTTGGAAGATTATTTTTATTTTACTTACCATGATCAATCATTAGCAGATTGTTTGCACACACATTTTGAACACAAAATCTTAAAGTCTAGGCTCCAATATCCTTAATTGTCACATGTAAGCCAACATAGTCACCAGAGGATCTAGGTTATTTGCATGCTATTGTTTGCAAGGAACTTGTTGTGTAGTCGATTAGGTTTTTTATCTTATACCTTATCATTGTAATATTATATTTTTCGCACCAACTTTTAAAAATTTTAAGCAATTGCTTCATTGTCAAGTGTTCAACCTAACTTGTTTGTGTGAACTCTCAAAAATCCATTTGAACTTGTGTGTTTGCAAGAATCCTTTTGATGTTACATCTTTTCATGCTTGCAGAAACCACTTTGTCCACTAATTTCTTCTTTTATTTAATCTTCACCACATAGAATAAGCATTAAGGTCATCTTTTATTTAATCCTTGCCACAAGTAGATCTTCTTCTTTCAAGGCTTACAGTGTAATGTAAGCTATTTTTTTTCTTAGGTACCACTGGCCAAGGTCTTGGACTCATTTGAGCAGTGCAGCAGAGATGATGGCATGTGTGAGCAGTCATCATCGCTTGAGGAATTCATACTGAAGGATCTTGAGATGGTAATTGGACAGGTGAAGTGACTAAGAACTCAAATCCCTGGCATATGATTAACTGCAATGATTTTTTTTCCTAATTCTTTTTTGTTTCACATGATAAGTTCACCAAGAGGACCCGTATTTGCTTCCGAGATGCTCTGTACCGTCTTGCTAGAAACACTGAAGAACAACATGTAATGCTGGACCAGAATGAAGATCTTAACATACAGAAGGCAATACCACATACAGATCAGAATGAAACAATGAGGTGCATGATTATGATCAGTCATTAGAAGCTTGTTTACACTGTGTGTGCAGTTTGCGCACACATTTTTATCTAATGCATGAAAAAATTTAGTGACAAAGCAGTAAAGGTACATCTAAATATGCTAAGGATACTTTACGACTTTTATCTAACTAATGCACATCTCTAGAACTTGACGAAATATAATATCTTATGGACCCTTGTTTCTCTGGATGGTAGAATAATTTGGCTTGATTTGGCCTATGTTTACTCCACGAACAAAATTGTTATTTCACTGCTTCAAGGTTTTCATCATGAATCGTGATAATGAGTTGGACATCATATTGTTATTCATTCAGATTATTTTAGTCAAAGCAGTAATATAAAATATAGTCTGCTACTTATATTTTTGCCTTGAATGTTTCATTTTGTTTTTTGGCTTACCATTTGTTAAGCTTTCATTGCAATGCCAAAACTAATAGGGTTAGGAACAATTTGATATAACAATATCTTGTATATAGAACATGGTTTTGTACTTGTCCATGGTTGATTGAATTATCAGTATGTTAACTTGTATTTAGGTCTCAGGACAAGAAACCAATGGAATCAGCAACCAACAATATTGACAGAATAATTGCAAATCTCATGTTCAAGAGCATGGAGTTCAACATACATCATTCTTCAATTACATCATCTACAAACTCCATTCAACAAGTTATTGAAAGTAATAATGGTCTACATGGAAACAGCTCAAAAGCCATGAATATGGAAGAAAAGTCTTGCTATTCCAACCCCCAAAAATTACTAGTAGATGCCGAAATTCCAAGGTTTGGACTAAGTAATCAACCAAGGCACACAGGTTCAAACATCACATGTGAAGGTCCCATAAAGACACCTTTCATGATAGAGTTTGATTAGGTTGTCTGGTTGTGAGTTTTCTAGTAGGCATTAGCTAAACCAAAATCAGGAAAAAAAAAATCAATTTCTTTAATTATTCAATCTCACTGTTAAGGTTTCTTTGAAGCATCTAATTTATTTGTGTTCTGTTATTTTATTCAAAGGTTTGATGTATACATTCAGCTCAATTTTGCTGGGAATGTAAGTGACTGAATTGCTATAATTTGTCGGGTCAAGATTCTTAGGATTTTATAGGCTCAATTCAGGGTACTTTTGAACTTCATAATTCAATAAACTGTACTGTGAATTCAATTTAACATAAGCTCAAAAATTGACAAAAAGAAACTATCTAATAAACTATACTATCATTTCACCAACCATGTACATGGAAAAATGCAGATTGACGTTCAAATTATTTTCTACGAGTAAAACAGATGTTATAACTTAAATTTAACTTTATGACAATCACACTGACATTAGGCAAGAATTGATGTTAATCAAGCAATATCTCTACACAACTGAAAACAAATCTTATTTACTTGAATAAAACTCTAGTAATAATTCTCTAGTAGAGAGTTAAAACCTATAATATCAATTAATGTGAAAATAGGAAACATGGCTATTCAAACAAGAATAAATTGACTAAGATTCTATCTCAATTGGTTAAGTAGTGTGCATGAGAATGATTAATAATGATATAGTTCTGCACTGATTGAAAATATTGTCACTTTTGTGAGGAACTGAAACAGAAAATTTACTTAGGGGACTAGAATTTAAGACATGACAACAAAAATTAAAAATGACTAATTTTTTACTATTAATAATTGTCTAAAATTTAGTTTACTAAAAATATGTTATATATTCTATGAACATAAATATAACAATAAATCATTTATTTTTTTCTTCTTTCAAGATTATTAATCAAGTTTACAAGTATGTGGTAAAAATTTTAAAGTTTGTGACATAGAAGTAGACCGAGAGATAGTTAAAAATTATTGACTTCTTTCTTCTTAAAGAATGAAGAACAAATTATTTGAATTGTCATACTTCAACTAGATTATAAGAATTAGTTTATTATAGTTAAAATTAATTCATCTATCAAATTTTAAATTTAAAAGCAAAAATCAAATATTAAAATTAAAAATAATATATCATACAATATTTGATGTTAGGAGCTAACAACTCTAACCTCCAGAGTTCATTAAGGTGCTATTGCAACATGATGTAAAAAGCTTTATGCTTGCTTCTTAATCTTTTTCCTTCTTGTTCGGGTTTTAGCCCTTTATTCCAGAAAAAAAAAATACAGTATTCGAAAGACAAAGATAGGGGTGTTCACGGGTACGGGTCACCTGTGAACCCGAACCGATCTGAATAGTTTGGGTTTGGTCATTTATATATTTGGATCAAAACCGAACCGAACTGATCAAAACCGTTCATGTATGGGTTGGGTCACAGGTTTAGATTTACAGATCCGTTGATCCGATGACCCGATCCGTGAACCCGTAATAATAATATAAATTTTATTATTTATATATATATATATATATATATATTAAAAATTAAAAAAAATTATTTGACAATAAAAAAAGGTAAGATATTATAAATGGTTAAGATTGCATTAAAAAATAAGATAGGATATTTTTTTATATTGCATTAAAAAATAGGATAGAATATTTTTAAGATTGCATTGCATAATATAATAGAATATCTTTAAGATTACATTGGATAATATGATAGAATATATTTAGGATTGCATTCAAAAATTGGTTAAAATCATATCTTTAAATTAGTATAAATAGAAACATATTTTGGTGTTCATGTATGCATTCCATTCCAAATAATATTAGAATATTAGAGAGTTTATGTTTGCATCATTGAGAGAATTGTTGTGAGATCATATAGAAGCGTTTGACAAGTTTGATTCTTCAACTGATTTAAAGATACCTATTTGCTTAAGAAATATAAGCGTAAATGTAACTATCTTATTGTATTCTTCTTCTTGACTTTGAAAAAGGTCGCAGGGGAATTAGGATACCAGTTTTGTCTCTGTTCTTAATGAATTGAGACATGCAACTTCTGGCTGGGAAACTAGGATACCAGTCTGATTGGGAAACAAGGATATCAGTCTATCTCTATTCTTGGTGAATTTAGACTAGAGCTTTTTGCTGGGAAACAAGGATACCAACTGGGATAATTGTTGTGTAAGGGTAGACTATTATAGTAAATATTGTTCACAAATCTTTTGTTTTAATTTATATTATAAATCTATTTTATAATATTATGTTGATGGTATTAAATGAATCAATTTTACTACTTTCATATATTTGATAATATTGTGTTAATTGTATGAGATATTTGAAAGAATCGTGATAAAATAGTAGTTCTTAAAAAAAAAAATGGGTAACCCGGTGATCCGAACCGAACTGAACTGTTCATGAACGGGTTGGGTTGGGTTGGGTTTCAATTTTTTTTTTCTGAAAACCGAACCGAACCGAACTGATCAAATTTGATTGGGTTGGGTCCTAAATTTGGCCAAAACCGATCCGAACCGATCCGCGAACACCCCTAGACAAAACACCAATTAAAATATAAAATATGTTGCTTTACTTTTAACCTGCTAATGTCTTTGAAGATAGAAAAAAAATGATATCCACGACTCAAAATGAAGTAAAGAAAAAGAAAACAGAATATAATGGATAGAACATCATATATTTTGTGCAGTAAAGGGGGCGAATAAACACAAAATTGAAGAAAGTAGCAAGAGAGGGGGGGGGGGGGGGGGGGGGGGGGGGGGGGCGGGGGGCAGAATCGAAATCTTGAAGAGGAAAAATACATTATATTCGTGCATATGCTTAGTAGATCTTCTATATCCAAGAGAGAAGCATAACCCATTGCTTATTGAATGACGGAATATTCACACTGATAGAATCATGTTCTTGCAATTTATGGATTTGGAAGAATTTTTTCCACTCTCCGTGGAGGACATAGAACTTGGACCACTTCTTGAAATGCTATAATAATTGCCATGAAAATCATAGACATGCTGGTACTCCTTTTTCAGGATTTTCACCATTCCTCAACAGGGGTAAGAAGTTTTCTTCTACGTGCTTTTTTGTGAGATTGAGTCTATTAAGGTTTGCTTGCAGATCACTATTTGTCAATAGCTTCTTAAGAGGCTTGCCACACTCAAAAATGTACTCTCTGGAGGTTCTCGATCGGTGGCAAATATGAATAATTATTTATCAATGATTTACGTTTCTCCTCTTAGTGTGTTGTGACCAAAGAAATAATGAGTGTTTCTGCAACTTTATAATCTTCCTTCGGTGCTGGTAATGATGATGACGATGATCCTTCAGCAAATTCTTGGGGTTGTTCGTAATAGCGAATCCAGGACCACAAGTAAGTAGGAGTAGTCTATTTAAAATATATAAATATTATTAAAATGAGTGAAAAATTGAGGATAGTGAATCCAGATATATAAAATTATGGGTGTAAAATATAAAGAATAAAGATATACATATATAATTTTCTTATAATGAGGGTGTTAGAAATCAAATAATAAAACCAGCAACAATGAATAATTCCTCTGTTATATCAACAATTAATAAGAACAGGGTCCTACGATACGCCTGAGGATCTCCAACAAATGCAATAGCATCCTTAATGACCACCCCCCTCACACCTCCACTACGCACATATTTAATCATTCTCTTGCACTCATGCGTAATAAACTCTCCCAACAGACTTGCTGACTCAGCATTAGGCTTAGAGCATCTCCAAGGTACTCATTTGGGTTTCTTTATCAATTTTTTGTGATGCTCAGTACTTTTTGTGGTCACTATAGATAGTATCCTTACTCATAAGAAATTCATCTAATATTTTGTTCTAATGCAAGAAATCACAATATACTCAAAAAAATCTACATATTTATATTTTTTTCAATAAAATTTAACATTTTTTCAATTTTTATAAACACAAATAAAAAATATGGATAATTGAAAAAAAATATAAATTAAAATAAATAAAATAAAATGCATAACAATATAAAATAAAATTTTACATAATGATAGATAATTAAATTTTTATTTTATATTTTAATGACTATTTTATTTTTCAGCTTTTATCCCATCAAATTGCTATTTTACTTATCTCTTGCAATTTAATTTTTCAGCCTTTATTTTTAATCTATTCATAATTAGAAAGAAATAGAATAAAATTATTTTCAACGTAGAAGGTAATGGCACGAAAATAGAATAAAACTATTTTATTTTCATAACAAAACAATATTGAAAAAAAAGAAACAATATTCTAAATATGCATTCAACCACGAGGAGGCTTTCATTTCTTAAGTCCAGAAGCTTCCTTCCTTTCACAATAATTTTTTTAAAAACTTGGTCTTCACAGCTACCACACTCGTGTCCCTTCTTCTCCAGAAAATTCCACACCAATCTCAGTGTGCACACTCTCCTCTCCTCTCTATTCTCCACTCATGACTCTCTCTTCTCCACCCACACCCACTCAACCCTCTCCTCTCTCTTCTCCACTCAACCTCCTCGTGCCCCAGAAACACACATGTCGTCGTCGTCGCCGTCTTCCTCCTTCCTCGCACCAAGACCCTGTTCTCCGGCCACCACCATTGCAGTCTTCCTCGCGTGCACCAACGTCGTTACCATCTTCATACTCCGTTCTTCCTCGCACAGCTTCATACTCCGTTCACTGTCAGTATTGGTACTGTTCATCTTCTTCATTTGCTGAATCACTTTGATGTTCCTATGGTTGGTTGGAAATAACGGGAATAACGAGTTTTACGCCAAAATAATGATTTTTTATTAGTAAGAAATGGTTCCTTATATAAGGAACCGATTGTTCGCTTAAGAAATTCGTTCCACCATGTCACTTTGCTCCAACGAATAAGAAATCGGAAGAAACGATAACTTAGGCTAAGAAACTCACTAAGCATCTCCCATTGGAGATGCTCTTAGCATCTTTATTGTGGAGTTGAGCCCTATCACAGGGCTTGCATTCTTATAATAAAGATTTTTCTTAATCCTTTTTTTTTATAAAAACAAGTTTATATTAAATATTTTTCGTAATATTTTTAAAAAAAATTGGTACATTAAAAAAACTAAAACAGCAGAAAAAACAATAACCTCATCATCATCCTCCAGAAGGAGATCCGAGACGTCTACAGTAACATTCCAGCTTCTCCTAAGCAAGTCTCTAATATCCTGAATGACATGCCATAAGTATGCTTGGCTAGTTGCTGCTGCTCAGAACCACGGTTGACCAGGCTCGTAACAACAAGGCAGTCGAGTGTACGAGCAATGATATTAAAGAAAAAAAAGTGATATTTAGATTGTAATGGTGATAAAACAAGAAAATAAAGATGATAAATTATATCCAAAATTAGGATACCGACAAAAATATCCGTAAGTAAAAAAGATAATTATTCATCTATTAGGACTAAGTATGAGAATGAGTATTTACCCGCAAATTTATGTAGGTATGAGTTGTATAATACTCACCTTGTCTCTCACACAAGATCAATCATGAGATTTTTTGTACTTTGGACAAACAAACAAAATTATGTACGCTTAATCATTTAAATATTGTCTTCCTTGAATGTTTTTGTTTGCAAAATTCGTTAATAATCTATTCATAATCAAGATTCTTTAATAAATAATTTATAATAAAAATCAATACAAAATTATTTAATCTACTTATAACATAATAAATACAATAATAATAAGAATAATTAATATTATTTTATAAATTTTACATGTTAGGAAATCAATTAATTATCTCTAAAGAACTCAATATCATAAAACATGATTTTGATTCAATTGGTAAAATTAACCTCTCTAAAATGAATTTTAATTCTTCAAATAAAACTTCGCCGTCAAGATCATAAGAATATTATCATCTTTTAAAAAAGTTTCATTTTTATTACTTTTTTTTATGTTCTTAATTTATCTATTTTTACATTTATCAACTCAATTGTATAAAAACAAATCTTCAAGTCTATATTGATATTACGACATTATAACATTATATAAAAAAGTTACACACACACATATATATATATATATATAAAAGTATAAGTTACTTAGGTAAAAAATATATATTATATATACACTTTTTTGCAAAAAAAAATTTACATAATGTTTGAGTTTAATTAAAAAATTTATTAAGTGATTAGAACATTAATTTTAAAAATATATATTAGATGATTATCTTTGTAATGCTTATTTATAACTTGAGTTTAGATGAATTAGTGTTATGTTTGTTTGTTTTTAATAGTATGTGTGGATGTTTTTAATGTTATATTTTCTAAACTTAAAGAACACATTTTTAAGGATAAATAGTCATTTTCGTCCTTAAATGTGTAAAACGCTGACAAATTCATACTCGAAAGATGAAAATTCAAATTTTTGTCCCTGAAAGTGAAAAAAGTGTGACAAATTCATTCATTTGGTAACTTTCGTCCGTTACCGTTAATTGAAAGAGCCTAAGTGACACATTCGGGGACAAATTTGGCAGCGCTCTACACATTCAGGGACAAATTTGTAAACGCTCTACCTAGAATATAATTTAATCTTCATATTTTTTCTTTTTTTAATCATTGCAAACATAAAATTATAATAAACACTTAAAAATTAGGAAAACAAACATAAGTTAAAACAAATATAATAATAAACATAATATTAATTAATAAGCATAATTTGTTTATTTATCTGAAATTTCTATTGTAATAACATTAGGCAATGACAAAATCAAGTTGAGACTCATTTTTTTTTTTGTAAGAATTACTTAATGAATGTGCATTTTTATTTGAATATCATATTTTTGGTAAGGTACTGTCACATTAAAAAATTTCAAAGCAAAAATACGAGATAGTATCTTACCCAAAATATGAGACTCAAACAAATTAAAATGCACATCCATTAAATTAATCCTTACAAAAAAAATGAGATCCAACTTGATTTATCATTACCCATTGTTGTTACAATAGATATTTCAGATCAACAAATAAATTATGTTTATTAATCAATATTATGTTTATTATTATATTTGTTTTAATTTATGTTTGTTTTACTAATTTTTAAGTGTTTATTATAATTTTATGTTTGCAATGATTGAAAAGAGAAAATATGAATATTAAATTATATTTGTGTAGAGCGCTGAAAAATTTGTCTCTGAATATGTTATGTAGGCTCTTTTAATTAACGGTAACGGAAGTTAATAGATAGATGAATTTGTTACACTTTTTTCACTTTCAGGGACAAAAATTTGAATTTTCATCTTTCGAAGAAGAATTTGTGAGCGCTCTACACATTTAGGAACAAAAATGACTATTTACCTCATTTTTAATTTACTTATAATAATTATTTTGATTAATTTTTATTTACTTATTAACCTTATACATGTACAAGTAAAGAGTGGGTTGCTGGTCTAAAGATGTGTATATAAGTATCCAATGAGTATGAAAATGAGATAAGGTTGTTATATGGAAATTTTTTTTAAACACAAGTATAAAGACGAATAGTATAGAATCTATTCGACCTTACTCATTGTCATCCTTGACTAGAATGATAAATTGATGATAAAAGATTAGATAAGATTTTTCTTAATCTTGTTTTGAAAAAAAATTTATAATAAAGATTTCTTTTATTAATAAAAGAGTTTTGTTAAATATTTTTCTTAATATTTTGAAAAAGGAAATATTAAATATTGTAATGTATGGTAAAACAGGATAATAAAAGAGGAGGTTAGACTTTCGTTCCGATCTAGTGTACCAGCAATATTTATTTTATATTTTGTGAGTATACTGAGCGAGAAAAGGCGAGTATATTAAGAGAAAGTGTACATCTCTAAAAACATATTTTTGTTTGCAAATTATTCTCTGACCAAATTAAGGAACAAATTAACCAGAAGTCTCCAAAATTAATCAATTGGTCCTTTGTCTTAACTAACGTGAAGTGATAATATTTTATAATATTATTTTACTATTATTTTATTTTCATATTATAATAATATAAATTGTTAGCATATACTGTCGTCAACGGATTTTACTTATATTATATACTTAAATTATAGAAAAAGAAAGAATAAACAAATAATTGGTTTTAGTTAAAATAATAAAACAATAATGTAATAAAATAGTAATTAATATTATTTTCCATTAATAATATATTGTTTTCCATTAAATTTACCATAAAATATTATTAAGTTACTCTAGAAATTCGTTTAGAAGCTACGGTATACCTACATAACGTAGGATGTTGTAACTATCTTACCCTATTTTAAATTTATAATCAAATATTTGGTCCATTGATAGGATATGCAGGATCGTGTAACCCGCAAGGCAGTTAAGGAAGTGTCTTACGCTTCAGATTTTTTTTTTTCGTGAATAGGCCCTGATTATGTTTATTCTTTAATATTTTCATTTAAATATATAAATACTTGTTTCAAACTTTTTATTATTTCAATTAAGACATCAAACAACATATTTATTAGAATATTACAAATATCATTAGTTAATTAATTTATAAATAAAAAAATTATGTAGTTTGTATTAGCCTATTCATTATTATTATTTTTTTATGAAAAGGCTTATTAATTATTTGACTGTATTAAATAATACACTAATTAAAATTAATAATTGAATATATAGTCTTTTAAAGATAAGTCTATTGATATGATATGACTCTTATATTGCTTTTTATCTTAATTTTACGGAGAGAAGCTAGATAAGAAAATAACATAATAGAGTATTCTCTCTATATATAGGATTTGTATTCGACATATCATCTTATATGCATTTATAATATAATAAATTTAACATGTAAACTTAAAATATATTAAAATATTAAAAATTAAATAACTATTATTTAATCATTTTTAAGAAAAAATATTTGAGTAATAATTATAAGTTTAAAATATTATATAAATTTTTGTAATTTTAATAAAATTAATTACTTAAAAATATATTTTTATAATTTATTTAAAACTATATTTTTTATGATTTTATAATTTGTAAAATTCAAAAAATCAAACTAAAAGTAACTTTATAAAAATTATATTATATGAAATTTTAATTAAAAAGAAAATTTTAACTAAAGTATAATTTTAAAGATTGAACATGATTTATATCTTATCTTATTATTATTTGGTCCATGTTAAGGACAAGACAAATAACACAATGATGATGTTATCTGAAGTGTAGAAAATATTATATAAGAGTAAAGCTTATATTATTTTCATATCTTATATATATTATCTTATTATTATATCTTAGTCACTAAATTATCCCTACAAGTAATTATTGATAATGTTGCTTCATTTAATAACTTAATATCATATTTTAATAATGTGAATTTTATTTAAAATATTTCATTGAATATATCAAGTCAATAACTTCTTATAAAATTTATAAATAAAAAAAGATGACAAAGCAGCATAAGATTAAATTTTAAATTTAATTTTCATCTTTTGTTTTTTTAGGTTATGTTTGACAAAAATTAACTGAAAACTAAACAAATGAGTTAAAATTTGAAAAAAAATTAATTGGTAACCGAAGATTGAAAATTGTTAAACTAATTTATTAAATCATATAAATATTCGATAAGATTATCTATTGAAATAAATAAATATGTAAAATAATAAAAAAATAGACATATTTATATGATATCACTTATATAAATTTTAATTTTATTTAATGAATAAAAATATTTTTTGAGGTGTTATAATTTTAGTTTTTCAATTACTTTTAAACTCTTGTAATTTTATTTATAGAAAAAAAATTTTAATTAAATTTTATTTTTAATTATTATATTCTTTTTTACTATTAATCTTATAATATATCTTGTTTAATCAAGATTCAAATAAAGTAAAAAAAACATAAACTTAAAATAGACATTATATTTTTATTATATTAATTAGCATTGTAATTAAAATAAATAATCAAATATAAAATTATTTAAAATAAATAAATAAATATAACATTTATTACTGTCAATTTTATGAAGGATAATGTAAGAATAATAAATTAAATATTATAAATAGTACAATCGTTAGAATAAATAATGTAATATAAAAAATGTATGAAAATTAACAATGCAATGGTTAAAATAATAAAATCATATTTTATTTATAAAGGATAATAAAAATTTAAAAAAATACTTCCTCATGCCTTCAAAGGATTTGGAATTAGCAGATTTTACACAAAACCATTTTCGACGACCCTCGAAAACTCTATTCTACGAATTTTCCTTAACGCAACCAACATCTTAGGGTAAAAAAAATATGGAACTTAAATTAAAGTATATTTTATATTTAAAATAATAATATATTATTATAATACAATATTATACATAGCGTTATCTTCTTTTTTCGCATAAAGATATATATAGTGAGAGTTTCTATGGTACCCCAATAATTTAAGGGGTTTTAATAGGACCACTGGAAAATGTAATGTTGTTTATCTTTATTCATCAGCGGATGTCATTATATACATCATATTAGAGCTACAAATAAGTAACAATAAGCAATCATTAAAGGAATCTAATATCTAAAAAATAGGAAATTGATGACTGCTATAATTTTTCCTATAATTACTCCTACAAATTAATAATAATAGAATGGTCAATGATACTATTCAAAATAAGCTCAACACTCCCCTTCAAGTTTGGACATAGATATCTATCATGTCCAATTTGCCAATAGCATCTTGAAACACCTTCCCTAATACAACTTTAGTCAATATACCAGCAAGTTAATCTTGAGATTTGACAAAAGGGAAGTGTATAATTTTTTGATCTAATTTTTCCTTGATAAAATGTCTATCAACTTCAACATGTTTAGTGTGGTCATGTTGGACTGGGTTGTGTGCAATTTCAATTGCAGCTTCGTTATCACAATGTAGACTCATAGGATGGTCATAGTAGATTCCCAAGTCTTTTAGGACGTTCTTGATCCTCAACAACTCACAAACACCGTGAGTCATACCTCTAAATTCAACTTCAGCACTTGATCTTGCTACAACTTTTTGTTTTTTGCTTTCCCAAGTGACCAAGTTGCCTTCCACAAAGGTGAAATAACCAAAAGTGGATTGCTTGATAGTTTGATCTCCAGCCCAGTCAAAATCTATGTAGCCTTCAATGTTGGAAGTGTTATTCTTTGCAAATAACAATCCTTGGCCAGGAGTAACCTTCAGGTACCTAAGAATTCGATATACAACATTCATATGGTCCACAATTGGGGCATGCATAAAGCGACTCATAACACTTACAACATAAGTTATGTCTTACCTAGTGTGAGACAAATAAATTAACCTTCTAACCAACCTTTGATACCTGCCAATGTATGTTGGGACTTAATCTAGGGAAATTCCAAGCATATGATTCATTTCTATAGGTGTTTCAACATGTTTACATGCAAGCATTCCTATCTCAGCTAGGAGGTCCAAAACATATTTCCTCTGCGAGAGAAAGATCCCCCGCTTTGATCTAGCAATTTCAGTGCCTAGAAAGTATTTTAGCTGTCCCAAATCTTTCATATCAAATTCAGATGCTAGATACTCCTGTAACAACTTCATTTCACATGGATCATCACCAGTCAAAACCATGTCATCAACATACACAATCAAGTTGTTACCTTTCCATCCTTGTGCTTTATGAAAAGAGTATAGTCTACATTACTTTGTTTATACCCGAAGTTCTTCATGGCTATGGAGAATCTCCCAAACCATGCTTGAGGTGATTGCTTAAGCCCATACAAGGCTTTTTTCAACTTACAAACTTCATGTCTTCCTAAAGAACTCCATTTGACACTTGGTGGTATTTCCATATAGACCTTTTCTTCAAGATCTCCATTTAGAAGGGAATTTTTAACATCAAATTGCTTCAAGGGCCAATCTCTGTTTGCAGCAATAGACATAAGAATTTGAATTGTATTGAGCTTGGCTATCGATGCAAAAGTTTCTTAGTAATCTACTCCATATTTTTGTGTGTATCCTTATGCAACTAATCTGACTTTATAGCTATCAATGTTTCCATCTGCTTTTAGTTTGGCTATGAACACCCATCTACACCCTATAGTTTTCTTCCTATTTGGTAAAGGAACTAACTCCCATGTTGCATTCTTTTGTAATGCTTCCATTTCTTCATTCATTGCTTTCTTCCACCTTGGATCATTTAAGGCCTCCTGCACATTGTTAGGAACATATACACTGGATAATTGATCAACAGTCAAAGCATATGATTTAGATAACCTATGAGTGGATACATAGCTACTAATTAGGTATTTGACATTTACTTTTGGATCTGGTTCACACTGCTTTTTTTTAATACCTTTAATAGGCCTCAATGAGCACCTAACATTAATATCACGAGTATCCAAACAAATTTCAGAAGGGATACTTATTCCAACCAATTCATAAGAGGTTGAGTAAGGAGTTACCTCAGTGGTAGCAGGTGAGTTATCAGTAACATCCCTAGATGATTCTTCTGTTGTAGGTGTTAAAGTTTGAAGGTCAGTAGGAACATGGTACGGTGTAATAACAATAGGTGCAAGTTCTTCAGGAACAAAATTATTTATAATTGTCGGTGCAGAATTGCTCCCACTTTGGTAGCCCCCCATCAAAAGAAAACTTCTACTCCATTATAACTCTCCCCCTGAGGAGAAGTTTCAAAAGCTCCCCCTGAGTAATAAGGTTCTGATTCTCGAAAAGATGCCTCTAGAGTAACATGCATTGTGTGAAGGAAAGGATCATAACACCGGTATCCTTTTTGAAGATCTGAGTACCCTACAAATACACAGTTCTTGGCATAGGGATCTAACTTGGTGCGTAAGGGTTTGGGGATATGAACATACACAGTGCAACCAAATATCCGAGGCTCCAAGTTGGGAATATGAGAAATAGAGAAATAGGACTCCAACTTTTGCTAGGGTGTTTGAAAGTTCAAGGCCCTAGAGGGAGTGCGGTTGATTAAGTATGCAACATATTTCACAACCTCTCCCCAATAAGACTGAGGCATATTCATACCAAATAAGGATGCCCTAACTACTTCCATAAGTTGTCTATTCTTCCTTTTAGCTAATCCATTTTGTTGTGGAGTGTAAGGGCAAGAAGTTTGGTGTCGTATCCCATGTTGGCTAAGGAAATTGTTAAAGGTATTGTTAACATACTCCATACCATTGTCAGATTGTAAAATGCAAACTTTGCACTAATATTTGGTATTTTATGATGCTGTGAAAGTGTTGAAAGGCTGTAAAAACATCCCTTTTTGATGTAATAAGGTCACCCAAGTCATTCGAGTACACTCATCAATAAAGGTAACATAGTAATAGGCCTTAGAGAATGAAGGAACCTTGGCAAGGCCCCATACATCTGAATGGACAACTTCAAAAGGTTTTGAACTTTTACTAATGCTTGGTAAGTAAGGAATATGATGGATTTTAGCCAATTCACAAGTACTACAATGGAAATCAGAGGAATTCAAAGCAAAAAATAAATGTGGTTGTAACTTCTTAAGATAACTAAAGGAAAGATGTCCTAGGCATTTATGCCAAAGCCAAACAGTGGCCCGAGCCTTATCCTATGTGCTAGTATGATATGCTTGGCCCAACTTATCCATGGCACAATCGAAGACCTCCAAATAATAAAGCTTACCTCTTTTAACACTATAACCAAGAATCATCTAAGTGGGAATGTCATGAAAAACACAAAATGATGGCCAAAAAGTTACAATGCAATTAAGGGTGGTCGTAATCTGACCAACAGACAACAAGTTGCACTCGAGAGAAGGTACAATTAGGATTGAATCAAGTGTAAGGTGTTCAGATAAGACGAGACCCTTCCCCAGTAATTACTGATGTATTACCATTAGCAGTAGATATAATGGATTGGGAAGAAGGGGACAATGAGTTTAAATTACTCGAATCTTGAATCAAATGATCTAAAGCACTAGTGTCAATTATCCAAGTATTGTTCCTAGAATTGGCAGAAAAAGCAAAAGACTTACCAACCATACCTGGTTGAGCAATATTAGCAGTAGGAGTAGGAGTATCACCTTTAGATGCAACTAGCATGGCCTTTGTAGGGAGCTTTTTTCTCGGACGTTTGGAGAAATCCCACCATTCAGGATAGCCAATCACTTCGTAACAACGTTGCTTAGAATGGCCAATTTCACCGCAATGAGAGCAAACAAAATTGTTTGACTTTCCAGAACTGAATCCTTACGAAGTTTTCCCGTAAAGTATGAACACATAGGCGAGCCATCGTAGAATGCATTTGAACTACCCCAGTGACAATGTCTGCCTTAGAAGAGGAATAATGGTCGATTTCCTGAAAGACAGCCACAAGTTTGTTAAAATAAGTGGATAAACGGCGGCCTTGTTGCTTTGTGGAGAATGATCTCTGATTTAATTCAAAGAGGCAAGTCTCGTCTGAGCCATCGTAAAAGATTTTTGACACTACATCCCAAACTTTTTTAGTTGTTTCAAGGCAGATGAAATGATGCATTAGCATGGGGTGCATGGAATCAATGAGCCAGCTCTTGACTCATTGATTTTCAATAAACCAAACATCAAAAGTAGGATCATCTAGCTTTGGTTTCTTCGTGGTGCCACTGAGATAGCCAACTTTGTTACGGGCACCGATACGCATTTTCATGAGTTCTGACCACAAGTGGTAGCTTGAATCATCCAAGACAACACTCATTGGGAAATATGAGTTATCTTGGTGAATAAAAATGTTCTGGGATGAAGGAGTGGGATTCAAAGGGGGGTTCCATAGCAACAAAAGAAAGAGGGTCAAAATTAGGGATTTGGATTTTGAAAACACCTACAATTCAAAGTGTTTCAAAAAAAAGGTTTCGAAGAAGATATGAAAAAGAGAAAGAGGGTATGATGTGGGACTTAATTCACAGAGTCCCTTCCCTAGATGAGATAAACCAGCTCTGGTGCAATGTTAAACAATGGGACCACAGGAAAATGTAATGCTGCTTATCTTTATTCATCAGCATAGCTCATTATATACATCATATTAGAGCTACAAATCAGCAACAATTAGCAACCACTAAGGGAATCGATCTAAAAAATAGGGAATTGATGGTTGCTATAATTTCTATTTACAATCAGGTTCCTAAAATTACTCCTACAAATTAATAATAGATTGGTCAATGATACTATTCAAAATATACAGCTCAACACATGTTACCTTTTCATTAATTATTTATTTATTTTTTCAATTAGTTCTTGATTATTATTTTTAAAATTTTAAAATATGATTAAAGATAATTTTAGAAGTCTGAACCCTAAAATTTTTTTTTTCACTTTCAATACTTTTTCTAATTAAAAAAATATATCTTTAAAGTTACTAATAAGATTTTAGGGTTCAGACTTCTAAAATTATATTTAATTATATTTTTAATTTAAAAAAGATACAAACTTTAAAAATAATAATCAAGGACTAATTTGAAAAAAAAAAGAAAATGACATATAATTTGATTGGTTAAAAAATTAACAGTATCAAAATCCTATAAATTATTGGGAGTACTCTTTTATATCATGGATACATGTAGATATACAAGAATAAACACAATTGTTACTTGTTGGCATAAAACACTCTAGCTAACGAGTGAGTGATATATTGTCTCCTTAAAAAAACACTCACCACATAAATTCTTATATTTATAAAAAGTACTTCTACATTTGGCTAAAAGGACTTATAAATCACAAAAACCATACAAAGCAATCCATCTCAAAGATGATATTATGGAGATTAAGTTCCTTTAGCCATGTAATTGTTTGAAACACTTCCCCTCAACTTCCGGTGGATCAGGAGTGTTTTTTTGTCATGATGTTTTTCTTTTTGCAAAGTGCCTAAACTAAGGTTATCTTACTAAACTTAAATATATATTTTTATATCTGGAATATACTTTCTTTTCACATTGTTACCCAAATTTTTTAAAATTTTTGCTACTTGACCTATTCATGTCTTTGATGCCTACCATTAATCTCCTATTAAGTGATGTCGTTGTAAACAAAATGTCATGTCGTCAGTGTCACATCATGTCAGATTAAATTTGCTTAGTTGTCATGTTCTCATTTTCCATTTGATTACCTTTTTTGTTTTAATTTTTAAAAAATTGCCCCCCTATTTTTGCAACCAAACAGCACAATCACCCATCACACCCAAACACCACCCAAGCCACCACCAGCGACCGCTGCCATCGACAACCACCACTATCACCTGCGTGATTGCCATTATTATCGTTTTGTAATGCATCACCCCCTAACACTAGCATCACAGTTGCATGCAACACCCCTACCACCACCTCAGATTCGCATTGCATGACGACCACCACCCAGCATGGAGTCGCGTTTAGCGCCTTCACCACAACAACAAATCTTCGTCGCATGATCACTACCACCTTGCACGAAGTTGCGCGCTGCCATCTTGACATCGTCAATAGATCCATGCGATTTTCATTCTTAGTTTTCTCAAAATATTGAGGTGGTTAAAGTGATTTTGTAAAATTGATTAAGGGGTTTTGTTCCCCTTATCTAGAGGAACAAAATGCATACTTGTTTTCCTATTTTCATCGTCAAAAAACCAGAAGAATCATGTTTGAAGAAGAGTGCAGAGTCACAGAGATCGTGAAGGTCACAATGCAAATAAGAGTTGGTTTTTTTGGTTTTACATTGGCCAAGCTGACTCTAACGACTTATTCTTTTCTAAAAATAATTTAAAAAAATTAATGATGTGAAAAAGTAGAAGATGGTGTGACAGTAATGTGGCACTGATGACGTGTTATTCTGTTTGCTACATCATCACTTAACGGAAGAAGATTAATGACCGTTACTAAAGACAAAAATATGAAAATGTCAAGTAGCAAAATAAAAAAAAGGCAGCAATATGAGAAAGAGGTATATTCTAGGTATGAAAAGCAAATTTAAGTCATCTTATTAATACATAATAATTGTTTATTTTTTAAGATTATATATGATACAAACTGAGATTAGTACGTTAGAAAGCAAAATTTTGTTAAAATAATATTGGATCTAATTTAAATTTTGATAAAAACTCATTTTGGTCTAAATCAAGATTCTATAAGATTAACTAGATCTTCTAGAACATCCCCCCCCCCCCCCCCCCCCCCCAAAAAAAAAAAAATATAGATATTTATTATAAAAAAAATATTTGACAATATTAGAAGACATATATATAGTTTAGATAAGGCAAGATAAGATAAGATATTTGTTTTATCTTATATTTTAAACATATTAGTTTTACCTTAATTTATAAGATAGTATTAGTTTTATTTTGTATTTATATCTTATATGCAGGATAAAATAAGATAAGATTCAACCAAATAATTAGATAATTAAGTTGCTAGGAATTAGTATAATAGCTAGAGATTAGAGAAAGCAAGGGACATCAAATAGATAGAGAAACAAGAAAAAAAAGTTGAGATCAAAATAGTGAAAAACAAGAATGCACATGACATTACTACAAAAACGTAATTCAACGTCTTATTTACCCAAAACAAAGATGATTAAAAAACCGTCTTTGTATCTAACGTCGTCAAAAGTCAACACTTCGACGACAGTTATACGACCCATCATTGTAGATAGAGAATGGAAGACAATTGTTACAAGACCATCTTCGTATCTATAAAACGTTGTTTGTTTTTATTCAGTTTGGAAGAAATTAAGGACGGCCATTTAGTTAGAACCGTCATCGTTGTGTTCATTCAAAGACAGTTATTTGATAATAACTGTTTTAGAAAAATATATATAATTTTTGAATTAATTTATAGGCTTAATCAAAGACAGTTTTTGTGAAACACCCGTTGCCGTTGAATGTGTTTCAAAGATGGTTAATTAGTAATAACCGTCTTAGAAAATCAACAAAGAAATTGATACCATTATTTGAAGACGGCTTTTTGGAAAACCCGTCGTCGTTTTCGCATTACAAAAACGATTATTTAATAACAACCGTCTTCCAAGATTTTGTATTTTATAAATATAAAACCAATAACGGTATTCAAAGACAATTATTCTTTAATAACCATCTTTGAAATGTAACGTACAAGGACGGTTTTTTGACGTAACCGTCTTAGAAAAACCTGATTTATTGATTTAATAAAAAAATTAAAAACAAATAAATAACTATAACAGACCATTTATACATTATAAACTTAAACCCAATTTAATGAATATTCCATTGTAAGAATGTTGTTGTCAACAAATATTATATATACACGTCTACATCAAAATTTAACCACACTCAAAATAGAGAGTTTAACAATCCTAATATGATTTGTCCTTATGCAGTATTTTTGAGTTTAACAATCCTAATATGGTTTGTCCTTATACAGTATCTCATCATCAGTTTGAGAACACCACAATGTCCCAAATAAGCACTTGTTGGTCTTAAGACTACCTGTTAACATTAAGTCACAAAAAAAATTGTGCAAGATTCCAAAAACAATTTACATGACAACAACACATTTATATAAATGGATAAAGACATTTTGTGAATGATATATATATAGGTGTGATGACAAAATTGTTGTAATCAACCTTAATTTAATGATCTTATGGCATACATAGATTACTAGAATTAGGACTTGGCTTTTCCAAGTAAAAGACAATAAAATTAAATATTAATCACAAATAAAATAATAAAATTTTTAATTGACCTGAGGACAAACATTTGCGTGTATTTATTGAACGAGTAATTAGAAAAAATAATAATGTGCTAAAGGAACGAAAATAACTAAAAATTTCCAAAAAGGGTACACAACAAGTAGGTGGAATAATTTTACAAGCACTTGATAAAATCGGGACCCAATCAATTATGAAGTGCAGTGTCAATCGAATATTTGAAACGCTGCTCAGAAGCAATAGCCTGGAAAGTGTGCACAAATCCAAATGCATCTAGTTTCACTTGTGAAACACCCTTAAGTAATAATAGTGTTGATAATTGGTGGTTCGAAGATGTTTCATGTCTACGATATATCATTTTATTGAAGTGATTCAATCAATTAGAAAACGTGGAACCAAACCTGAGCTTGTAGGTTCTTGCATAGAACATTGAACAAGAAAATGGTTTTCCCAAGTCACATTTGGACTTGACAAGGAGACTCCTATACCCATAACTCTCCAGTTACATAGACTCCTATACTTCATAGGGAAGAAAATTCAATTACTTGCAATTGTTTGCTTCACCTACTAAAGGTAGGGGTGATGCTGAAGATAAATTCTGAGTTGTTGTGTGTGCTAGAAAGAAGGGTTGCTTTAATGTTGGAGAAATGTGGTGTTCCTGATCTCTTGGTTAAAAATCAAGGAGATAAAGATTCTTTCGTATGATGTTAGTGTGGTACTTAGGGTGTTACGGTTTTATGTCTGTGGCATGTCAAGTAATCAATCAGCAAAACCCCACAGTGTTGGAAGGTTAGTTGATGGGTATCTCACACAAGTTGCACGGGATGAGAATGTCACAATGGATAGTTTCAAATCACTTGTTGAAGCATTGGAATAATTGCCAGACACTATGATTAGAACCTCTATAGAACCATTGACAACCTCTATATTTCAGTTCCGTCTTTCACGCAATGATTCTTGGTCTATTCCAATAGTTTTGCAGTAATTTTTTAAGCATAATAGTTTTTGTTTTTACTCAATCGTATCAAGGATCACACTGAATTATGCCTCACTCTCCTCTGTGTAAACCCTCTTGCCTATACCCAATAACAAAAAGAATTGAATATCGAATTCTTCAAGTTCATTAGTTATCATGTTAAATATTGGTCTCACCCATGCTATTTTGGCGGACAGTTGATTTACTAAACAAGATACAAGCAAACTGCAATGAAGTATATGCTGAAATTATTGATGAAATTATTGATGACTTGTAACATTTACTGAGGGTTAAAACCTGAATCTTCCTTGAATTCAATTAGTGTGGGCCAAAATCTGTATCTATGTGAATCTGGTAGAAAAGGATTAAAATGAGATGTCACACATGCAAAGTGAGACTGAGACATGTATAATGGGCAATGGCATGAGGATCGTGAAATCCTGTCTTGACATTAGTAGCCTTGTCTCGGCAAATGGGATTATTAAAGGGGCTATATGAAAGAGTTTTGGGGAGAAAGAGTTTTTTTCCATTAGCTTTATGCCCTTTGATGAGAGAGGGTGTTGTTCCTCCGTGTGTTTGTTCTGAAAGCCCTATGACCAAGGCAGTTTCCAGAGAAGATGACAAAGGAAACCATACGCGTGAGAAGGAACCAACCAAGTCGACACCAGATAAACTTAATCAATCAAATTGCTAAGGAAACCAACCTCACTAGATAAAAGAAAAAGCATCTAAGCCCTTTTCCCTCACTATATATATAATCCCACTGTATACTATATATATTATGTCTTGAACAAGAAGAATGTAATATACACCCTTAAGCCAACCCCAAACAAGCCAAAACCAAAAACAATGTTTTCCTTATTGTGTTTATGACTAACTTTCGCATAATAGGTAAAAAAAGGTTAGTGTTTGGAAAAAAAGGGTAAGAAGTAACAATATATAGCAATATTAGATAGAATATATGAATTGCACGCACGTTAGTGTTAGTGTTACCTGGAGAATAGAGTGCCACAATCACATGTATATTCTCTGGTGCCAGAAGTCTTAGAATGGGCTTTCCAATCAGATTGAACAGCATACTTCTTGGAGCACTTGTCACACATCCACTTCTTCTCACCTTCTTCTGGTTCACGCATGTTAGTGTTGTGTACATGACCTATTTTCATAGAATACAAAGTAGAGACTAAAGTCATAAGCTAACGGAGAAGGAAAAAAGAAGCAGCCTTTACCTAGAATGTGAAAAGATGTTGTTGTGAACGAAATTGTAGGCTAATATTGTGTTCATTTTCTCCCACATTCCCACAATAACAGATGACAAAGTTAGTTATGCTTCTTCAATTTCAATGTTGATTCTGCAAAAAATACTGTCACAATGCAGCAACATGTCCTCAAATAGAAAAACCTATCATGCATCATAATACTATATGACCACAAATAATGGGAAAAGCAGGTTTTACACAGCCCAAATATAAAGCCAATAATGAAAATTCATGTAAAATCACCAGTGAAATGAAACAACATTAACAAACCAGAACTTGGGATCAGTTGTGATGATAAAAATTATTCACACAAATCATGAGGTGAATCATAGAGGGTTCTCTTCTCTCAACTAATGTTGTGTAGGCGACTTCTTTTTAAGTTGTAGCAAACATGCTGTCCACTTCTTGCAAATTGTTGTTATGTCATCCTCATGTAGCAGTGTTTATCAGCAAACAACTACAGCAGTTAAAACATACACGTTAGTTGTTGATGCTGTTGACTAATTGTTCTATGTTCATGATGCATTTAAACAGCTGCCACTTTGTGATGTAAGAATGAGTGTACCTTGCTCCATTCACAGTTCAAAGACCCGCTGCCTATATTCCACATCCAATGCATCACATAGTACCCACACTCATAGCTTCTGGTTTGATGATTGCTCTAAGTTAACCAAGTTATGTATTGTATTGTCATACATTTGTAAAACAGTTTTAAAATCAGGGTTATTGATGACGTATAAGATTAAATGACTCACCTTGATGTCAATCCATTTTGGTAAGGAATTACATGTTTTACCTTGGATTGATGTCTTCAATGTCTTCATTGCACTGATTACATGCATAAAATACATGGATGTGGGTTAGGTTATGCCTTAAATATTAACCTTTAAAACTGTCAAGTCTTTAATGTTAATCAAACGAGACTTAACTTGTTAACTACAGTATTGATGTGAACATCAGCTTTCCTATGTAATGAACAAAACCAAACAACTTCATAATTTTTAGGACACAGCACCAGAAGTTGCCAATGGGCCTTGAAATAAAGAAAATTTGTTACACTGTTATTATGAAAAGTTAACTTCTTGATACTTTTACTTACTGATTGAAGTAAGCTCCTAAGTAGACTTCTCTTAGGGACTCCTTCACCCATGTTTCAATGTATCTTTGGCATTCTTCACGTCTAGCGTTTGCATTGTGTATGGATTGAGGTTCCAGGAATCCGTACACCACACCACAAACCAAGCTTTTACTCCAATCTTCCATGAACCTATTTTCAGGTCATCCACTCAAAAAGTTGCACAAATGTAAACCAATGAAGACATTTAAGTTAATCGTAGTAAACCATGAAACCATATTTACTTACATTGTCCACAACTGAAGTATGGATATGTTCAAACATTTTTCGCCTGATACGATTTCATTTACATCAGAAAAAGTTAAGAAAAAGGATGCGTCTACATTTGGAATTCCAAATTTAGAAGCATCCCACACTAACTCAACCGGTTTCTGGTAAAAAACAAATATGGACTGAATCAAGGAACCCAACGGGTCGTCTTCACCAACGTTATCCGATCTTTCTCCTACCACAATGGGTTTAGATGCACAAATTTCTGACCCCTATAATTGGACAAACCACGCAAGCAGCATTTAATGGTTCATGGTTCGATGTTAATGAAAATGTTAGTGCACTAAGTAACCAATTGATTCAATATATGATGTAATCCTAAAGCAGAATACCTGGTTAGGTGGAAGCTTGACAAGATGTGTTGGCCATGCAATAAAGTTGCCCACGGTTTCTCTGACATAGTGATGTAACAGCTGAACCCATAGCCATTAAGTTTTCCCAAATCTACCTTGTAACAGAACCCAATCTTCAAGCAAACTTCAAGAACACACAAGCTTCCAACACTTCTTGAAATTAGGGCTGTTTAGAAGTTTGAAATTACAGAAATGGAAGATGGAAGAAAGTTTAGGGATGAAGGTGAAGACACCATGGAGAAGCTCTCCAATAAGTCTAGGAAGAATCACCACAATAGCATTGGGAAGCCATTGATAAGACTCAAGAAGTTCTTGAACAAGAACAAGAGAGAAACTCTCACAACAATTTTCAGAATTATATTAATGAACCAAAGTTAGTTACATTCAGTTTTAGCACCTTATATGGGCCATGAAATTACAAGCTAAATGTCACTAAATGTAAGGAAAATGTAAATTGAAATGAAGCCTAAATGAAGCTTGAAGTGCAAGCTTTCCCAAAGTGACTCTTGGCTTCCCAATCATGTGTAGTACAGTTTCAGACTGAAATAATCGATTAATTCTCACTTGTAATCGATTAAAACAGAGTTATTTACCCTTTTTAGGCTTATGTAATCGATTACAAATGTCTCGTAATCGATTAAAGCAGTCAAGAATTGAAATAATCGATTACATAAGCTATTTAATTGATTAAAGCAGTCCAATTTTGAAATAATCGATTACATATGCCATTTAATCGATTAAAGCAGTGGGAAAACTATTTACAAGTGTTTGTATTGAATTTCTTCTAACAAGTGCTAGAATTTATTGAAATAAATTGGACTTGAGACATCAAAATCCAGCTCTTGTCATCCTTGAGTTGGTGTGCATCTTCATGCTTGCCCAAGTTAGCTTGAATGTGGTCTTGAAGTGTTTGAGTCCTAGCTCTTGTCATTGGTCCTTTAAAGCTCACTAAAGGAAGTGTTTCAAGCTCTCCTTCTAGACCTTTAGTTTGCCATGAACCTCCATCACATAGCGAATTTCTAAATTAGGGATAGCAACTTTTGCCTCGCCATCAAGAATTTGCTTAACAGTTACCCTTACCATGTCATCTGCATAAGCCACATTGTATGGTGGCTATGTCATTCTCAACTGTTTCGAGGCCATAAGCTTTGTCCCATAATCACAAACAACATACAGTCCCATTGTTGGTCTGACGGTGGTAACATGCTCTCCTCCTGATGCATTGGCTGCAGCTTCAGCACAACTACGTTTTGTACTCACACGTGCAGTAAGCTGATGTAAATCATCGTCTACCGGAGGGGAGTGTTGCGTCCTGATTTGGGATAATTCCATCTTGATGGACTCCTTCAATTGTTGTTGCATTTGCTCTTTCAACTCTTGCTTAATTATGTCTATACTCTTTTTTGTTTCTTCTTCTACCTTTTTCCTCCACTCTTCTTGTAGGTTCTCGATAATGTCAGTCAATTCTTGTTGGCTGAATGATTTGCCAGAACTATTGGATGCACGTGAAGCTTGTCCAAAGTATTGTTGGATGGTGACCCCTGCTCCAGCTACACGAACACAACCAGGATGCTCTGATCTTCCAATAACAGCGTTCAAGATATCATGACTGTTGGAATAAACTTTTAAATAAATATTGTTTACGTAGTTTAAATTTTAAAAAAGGAGTATTATGTGGAAAGATATGTGAAAAGATATGGGTAGAAAAGATATGAGGAAAGATAAGATATGGAGAGAGATATTATAGAAAGATATGAGGAGAGATTTTGTTTAAATTTAAAATTTGAATTGTTTAGGTTTAGGTTTAATTTCCATTGCTTATAAATAGCATATTATGTAAATGAGTCTGTGTGGCTTTGGCAGACTATTATCAATAGAACGAGAGTTTTCTTCTCCAGTAAATTTGTGTGTGTGTTTGTGTTTTGTGTGAGTGCACCAGTGTGTGAGAGAGGACCTGTGATATCAAATTCGTGTGATATCAAATTGGTATCAGAGCTTGAGAGAATGGAGAGTGGTCCAAATAGTAGTCTGCCATTACCCCGCCTTACAAAGACTAACTATGAGAACTGGAGTATCCAGATGAAAGCTCTGTTGGGAGCTAATGATAGTTGGGAGGTTGTCCATGATGGTTTCGAAGAACCACCATCCACGACAGGATACACGGCAGCGCAGAACAAGACATTGAAAGAGACGCAGTTGAAAGATAAAAGGGCGTTGTATATGATGCTCCGGGCTGTTGATGATTCCGAATTTGAGAAGATCGCTGGCACAACAATGTCAAAAGAGGCGTGGGACATTCTTGCAAATGTCTACAAGGGAGCTGATCGAGTCAGGCAGGTCAGACTTTAAACTCTCCGTGGAGAGTTGGAAGGAATGAAAATGAAAGGAGAAGAAAGGGTATCCGATTTCATTACTCGGGTCCAGACCGTAGTAAATCAACTAAAGAGAAATGGAGAGGTGCTACCCGATACCAGAGTGGTGGAGAAAATTTTGAGGTCTCTCACTGACGACTTCGAGAATGTTGTATGTGCGATTGAGGAGTCAAAGGACCTAGCAACGCTCATCGTTGACGAACTTGTTGGTTCCTTGGAGGCGCATGAACAAAGAAAGAAAAAGAAGAAAGAAGAGTCACTGGAGCAAGCACTCCAGACAAAAGTTTCAGTCAAGGATGAGAAAGTGCTCTATTCTCAGAATTTTTGAGGTAGAGGACGCAGCCGAGGTGGACGTGGATATGATCGAGGTGGTAGAGGTCATGGTCAAGAAGGATGGAATAAGGAGTAGGCTGAATCAAGTCAGCAGAATTGGTGAGGCTGAGGTCGTGAAAGAGGTCGACATTCAAATGTAGAATGTTTTAAATGTGGAAAGTACGGACACTACTCAAGAGATTGCAACTCGAACAGATGTTACAACTGTGGCCGAGTTGGTCATTTTGCGAAGGGTTGCCGAGGCGAAAGAACAAATGAAACTGCAAATTTTGCTGCAGAAGAAGTAAGAGATGGAGGAGTTCTGATGATGGCTGGAGGTGAAGTCAACCAGGCATCCGAGATAGAATGGTTTATAGACACTGGTGCAAGCAATCATATGTGTTGGTATAAGCATTTGTTCAGTAATCTGAAACAAATAGAAGCCAGACATGTTTCTTTTGGAGACGATTCAAAGGTCGGTGTAAAAGGCCGAGGTACGATTAGCTTCTTGCAGAAAGATGGACGAGTTGGACATATTCAAGATGTTTATTACGTTCCTTAACTCAAAAGTAATATTCTTAGTGTGGGACAACTGATGGAGAAAGGCTACTCGGTTATCATGACAGACCGAGTTCTTCTCTTGAAGGAGAAACAAGGATGACTAGTAGCACGAGTACAGATGGAGAAAAATAGAATGTTCAAACTAACCTTGAGAAGTGTGGAGGTCGGCTGTTTGCAAGCCGAGATGAGTGATGAAGCATCCTTGTGGCATCGTCGGTTTGGGCACCTTCATTATGGAGGACTGGCCGAGATGATGAAAAAGAATATAGTGGACGGGTTGCCAAGATTGAACTGTGAGAAAAGATTCTGTGAAGATTGTGTGCTGAGTAAACATGCTAGGAGTCCATTTCAGAGGTCGGCAAAATACCGAGCACGGCAACCACTAGAACTAATTCATACTGATGTGTGTGGACCTATTTCTCCTGGGTCCTTCAGTGGAAAAAGGTATTTTGTTACATTCATAGATGATTTCAGTCGTAAAACTTGGGTGTATTTGCTGGAAGAAAAATCCAAGGTGTTTGAAGTGTTCAAGAATTTTAAAATAATGATTGAAAATGCGACTGGAAGGAGAATTAAGTCGATACGTTCTGACCGAGGTGGTGAGTACACATCAAATGCATTTAGAAGGTATTGCGAGGAGTACGACATTAGAAGGTTCTTAACTGCACCATACTCACCACAACAAAATGGAGTAGCTGAGAGGAAGAATCGAACCATCCTTGACATGGTGAGATCAATGTTGAAAACGAAGAGAATGCCTAAGGAATTTTGGGGGGAGGCTATTCTGTGTGCTGTATATGTACAGAACTGTTGTTCGCATTCCATAGTGAATGGAAAGACCCCACAGGAATTATGGACGGGTCAAAAGCCATCAGTGGGCCATTTAAGAGTCTTCGGGAGTGTGGCCTATGCACACGTCCCTGATCAGCAAAGAACCAAGTTAGAAGACAAGAGCAGGAAGTATATTTTCATTGGATATGACGAGAAGACAAAGGGATACAAGATGTTAGATCCCGGCACCAAGACAGTAATGATAAGCTGAGATGTGAAAGTAAATGAAGATGATGAATGGAATTGGAGTGTTTCATCCGAGATCAAATCAGATCCCGGAAAGATGGTTATTCAAGACGAGAAGGAGGGTGAATCACCAAGTTGGATCCCGGCAAGGAGCGAGACAGCTGATGAAGATGAGATGAGACAACCCCGGATGAGGAGTTTACAGGATTTGTATGATTCAACTAGCGAAGCTCATCTTGTTTGTTTGTTGAAAGATTCTGAAGAAATAAGGTTTGAAGAAGCAATCCGAGATGAGAAATGGCAAAGCGCCATGGATGAAGAAATCAAGGCTATTGAACGGAATGATACTTGGGAGTTGGCCGAGTTGCCAAAAGGAAGTCAACCCATTGGAGCTAAATGGGTTTATAAGAAGAAAATGAATGCTGATGGAGAGATAGAACGATATAAAGCCTAGCTGGTAGCTAAGGGGTATGCGCAAAAGGCAAGAATAGACTATGATGAGGTGTTCGCACCTGTTGCTAGAATAGAGACAATCAGATTGTTGATCTCGCAAGCAGCTCAGTTTGGGTGGCCGATTTACCAAATGGATGTCAAGTCGGCATTTCTGAATGGTGTACTTGAAGAAGAGGTGTATCTCGAACAACCTCCGGGATACTTGAAGGACGGAGAAGAAAAGAAAGTGTTAAGATTGAAGAAAGCTTTGTACAGACTGAAACAGGCACAGAGAGCCTGGAATACCCGCATTGATGCATATTTCAAGGAGGATGGATTTGAACAGTGTCCCTACGAGCATGCCCTATATGTTAAGAAAAAGGGTGATGATTTATTGTTTGTAGCTTTATATGTTGACGATCTGATTTTTATGGGGAATAGTGAAGAAATGGCACGAGAGTTCAAGAAGAAGATGTCAAGAGAATTTGAGATGACTGATCTTGGCTTGATGAGATATTTTCTCGGTTTGGAAGTCAGACAGGACGAAGTTGGAATTTGTCTCTCAGGAGACTTATGCGAAGGGAATACTGAAGAGATTTAAGATGGCAGATTGTAACCCGGTTTCAACACCAATGGAACCCGGTTCAAAACTTTCAAAATATGATGGAGGAGAACGTGTTGATCCGAAAAACTATAGAAGCTTGGTGGGATGCTTAAGATACTTAACATGCACGAGGCCGAATTTGTGTTTAAGTGTTGGAATTATAAGCAGGTTTATGGAAGAGCCGAGTTACTCTCATTGGAAAGCGGCTAAAAGAATTCTAAGGTACATTCAAGGTACGATCTCATAAGGACTTCTCTATTCGAAGTCGAAAGATTACAAGTTAAAGGGCTACTCGGACAGTGATTGGTGTGGAGACGTGGACGATAGGAAAAGCACGGCTGGCTATGTATTCTTCATGGGAAACACGACTTTTGCCTGGATGTCAAAGAAGGAACCAATTGTGACTCTATCAACATGTGAAGCCGAGTACATTGCGGCATCCTGGTGTGTCTGCCATGCAGTCTGGTTGAGGAATTTGTTGGAAAAACTGGAGCAAGTTCAGGTTGGTGCAACCGAGATCCGGGTTGATAACAAGTCGGTAATCGAGTTAGCGAAGAACCCGGTTAATCATGAAAGAAGCAGGCATATTGACGTTAGATTCCACTTCTTTCGAGATCAAGTAAAAGAGAAGAAGGTAGAGTTGATTTATGTGACGAGCCAAGAACAAGTCGGAGATATATTCACAAAGCCATTACCAACGCTGCTGCTGGAGAATTTTAAGAAGATGTTGGGAATGAAAGATGGAAGAAGTATTTAAAGTTTATGGGGGGATTTTGTTGGAATAAACTTTTAAATAAATATTGTTTATGTAGTTTAAATTTTAAAAAAAGGAGTATTATATGGAAAGATATGTGAAAAGATATGAGTAGAAAAGATATGGGGAAAGATAAGATATGGAGAGAGATATTGTATAAAGATATGATGAGAGATTTTGTTTAAATTTAAAATTTGAATTGTTTAGGTTTAGGTTTAATTTCCATTGCTTATAAATAGCATATTATGTAAAGGAGTCTGTGTGGCTTTGGCAGACTATTATCAATAGAACGAGTTTTCTTCTCCAGTAAATTTGTGTGTGTTTGTGTTTTGTGTGAGTGCACCAGTGTGTGAGAGAGGACCTGTGATATCAAATTCGTGTGATATCAATAACAACCATAGGGAACAAAGCTTCCTTGTGTCGTTTGTTCCTGTAATGAGTCCTACAAGAAAAACACACATAGTTAGACACACGAAACATACACTATGATAAGGTTCATTAAAATCCAAATTAAATACATCAACAAAGACTCACAAATTTTTCAGATATCTCTTGGGCCGCCTTCGATGTCATCCTCCCATATCGCTTTGTACGAGCCATCTTCCACTTAACATGTATGGGATTTGGCAATGGTGGGGCATCCATCAATGTGGAATCCTCAGTATACATTGCATCCTGCTGCCTTTTTTTAATTTTTTTCTTCCATCAAATTTTTCTCAAGCAATTCATACCCCCATGAGACAGTACGTGAGGGCAATCATTGTTTTTTTGAATTTCCTATGCCTTTTTCCTAATTCCCTGTCATTTACATTAAATACCAACAACAAGAGAAATCATTAGAGGTTGGCATGTCCAAGTTATTGATGTCATTACTTGCATAAGTACACATATTTGTACCTGCCAATTTGGATTTTTGCGTGATGCAGTAAATTGTTCCCAAGTTTCAGGTTCAACTCCATACTTAAGACAAGGATCTTGCCGGTGTTGACCATCTTTGTCAGCATAGATGTATTTACTAGTGAGGGAGGACTTAAATTGCCTCCATCTGGTTGCCACTAATGACATCACCTTTGTCCTCGCTTTAGCCGCTTTTGAAATTTCAAATTTACCCTACATATTTGTAGGAAACCAACACATATATTACTACATTATGAAATCATATAACGGATATGAAATACTTAGAATGAAATTGAAATACCAATATCCCATATGTGTTGCTTTATTGGTTCGAGGACATCTTTCCAGTTGTTATGGAATATGGGTATTTTTTCTCTAGCTACAACTCCTAGGTAGCTATGGAACTTGTTTTTGTTTGGTCCTGATGCTCTGCCTGTTTGAGGATTCAACTCAACGGTTGGTCTACGCTGGTCCACGCTTCTAACGGTCAAGCTTCTCATTCGAGTTGATTGTCTGCTTCTCCTAGACGCACATTGTGAAGGTTCATCTGACCAAGGAGGGACGTTGGTGGGCTTGCCATTAATGTCTGCAAACAAGAATAAATGCCAACCAATTAAATCATAGATAATATAGTTATATTACACAAGAAACATGTATATGATACAATTTAGTGTAGGTTTATAAGAAATTTACTCATTAGTCAATTGGCATGTATTAATGTTCTCCCATATTCCTTCTTCATGATCTACACGGTTTGCATGTTCATCATCCACCATATCTTGTTCATGTATTAAGTGTAGTTGTTTGTATAAAGCAGGCAACTCTTCATGGCTTACCATTAAAGGTTCATCCAGAGAAGTCCCTAAGCCAATTGGTCTTCCATGAAGAACCACAGACAGTCTTAAGTTGTATGGATCTTGGACATAAAAAACTTGTCTAGCTTGTTCAGCAAATATGAAAGGCTCATCCTTGTAACCAACCTTTTCAAGATCAACTACAATAAAACCAAATTGATCCACATGAATGCCGCTATTTCCGTTTACCCAGTTACACTTGAAAACAGGCACTCTAAACTCACCATAATCAACTTCCCATATTGCTTCAATCACACCAAAATAAGGCATTGACGCGCGAATCGGCTTTTTATCTGATGCACTAGCAAAATGTTCAAAAAAAAGCGTCAACACTGACCCCGCTGTTTTGCACACAACTTTTTTCATCTTTTTTGTGTAGAAGGAATAGTTATTGATATCATATCCCTCCAAGTAGGGACATTTAGGTTAGGCCCAAAAGCTAAAAAAGTTCATTTCTTGGAAGCATATTCATCGACAAGGATTTTATCTTTGAACCAATTAGCGAAATGTTTGTTATGCTCTTGCAGAACCTTTATCATGTTCATACTTGGGTGAGTATCTTTCAGGTATTGTTTATGACTTTCTATGTAGGGAAAAACCTCGTCAGTGTTGTTCACAATATACAAATATGCTTGTCCAATTTGTTGTCTGGTTATCATAACTACATTGTAGCCTCGTGTACCCTTACCTCCCCATGTTAAGTGATAACGATTGTGAGGAAGGCCAACAGGTTCAGCTGCATCAGTGTACTCGGAACAATACTCAATACATTCTTCAGCAATGTATCGTTCAACAATTGAAGCTTCTGGTCGGTAATGATTCTTGGTATAACCTTTGAAGACCTTCATGTACCGCTCAACAGGATACATCCATCATAAAAAAATGGACCACACAACCATATCTCCCTAACAAGGTGAATAATAAGATGCACCATTATGTCAAAAAAAGCAGGAGGGAAGAACATTTCCAATTCACAAAGCACAATGGCAACCTCATTCTCCAACTCATCTAGCTGTCTTGGGTCAATGACTTTTCTACAAATTCTATTAAACAAAAAACATATACGAGTGATGGCAACCCTAACTTTTTCAGGCAAGATCCCACGAATGGCTACGAGCAACAATTGTTGCATTAAGATGTGGCAGTTGTGAGATTTCAAGCAAACCAATTTCAAATCCTTCACCGAAACAAGGCTCTTTATATTAGAAGAGTATCCTTGTGGGACTTTCACACTACGCAAAAAGTTGCAAAAACTTTTTTTCTCTTTGGTTGACATTGTGTGACATGCTGGGGGCAAATACACTCAACGACCCTCTGATATGGGATGCAATTGATGATGTATACCTAACTCAACCAAATCTTGACGACACTTCAAACCATCCTTTGTCTTACCTTTAATGTTAAGTAGGGATCCAATCAAGCTGTCACATACATTTTTCTCAACATGCATCACATCTATACAATGTATGACATGTAAATTGGACCAGTATTGAAGATCAAAGAAAATTGACCTTTTCTTCCACATATTGTTTTGCAATGCATCTTTCTTTTGCGTCTTCCCAAAGATAGTCACAATGTCCTTCACATAATCAAACACTTCGTGTCCATCTAATAGTATGGGGGCACTTTCAGTCTCTTGGCTCCCATTAAAAGCTTTTTTCAGCCACCTATACGGATGATAAGCTATGAGAAATCTGTGGTGCCTATTGTATATTGTTTTCTTTCCATGTTTTAGTTGGATGGACAAGCGTGATGTCATTTTACACTATATCCACTTAAATTGCAATACGCTAGAAAGTCATTGATTGTACAAAAAACCATTGCACACAACTTGAAATTCTGTTGGACATGCGCATCAAACACTTCTACGCCATCAACCCACAAATTTCGCAAGTCATCAATCAACAGAGTAAGATAGACATCAATATCATTGCCAGGTTGTCTTGGACCGGCTATCATCATGCATAGCATCATGTATTTTCGCTTTATGCACAACCAATGAGGGAGATTATAACGCATCAACAAAACCGGCCACGAACTGTAGTTTGTGCTTAAGCTTCCAAAAGGATTCATACCATCTAAAGCAAGATCAAGCCTTAGGTTTCTAGGGCCGTTACCATAATCGGGTTACAAACGATCAATTGTCTTCCATTGTGGAGAATCAGCAGGATGGCGCAGTAAGCCATCATTTATTCTACCTTCAGCATGCCATCTAACATGTTTGGCATCATTTTTATTTGCAAACACCCACTTCAACCTTGGAATAATGGGAAGATACCAACAAACCTTCGTAGGACGGTCGTTCTTTGTGGTCGAATCAATGCTTTTTTCATCGCACTTCACTTTGTACCGTGATACCCCACATCTAGGGCAATTGCCCAGTGTAGCAAAAACACTCCTGTACAAGATGCAATCGTTAGGGCAAGCATGCATTTTTTCGTATTCCAGACCGACGAGACATAATATCTTCTTCACCTCATAGTGATTTTTAGGGAGTACGTTATCCTCAAGAAGCATCTTCTTCAATAATACAAGCAAAGCAATGAAGCTTTTGTCACTCCACCCAAATCTTGCCTTTAAGTTGACCATACCCAACACTGCTGACATACGTGTGAATTTTGTGCACCCCGTATACAATGGCTTCTTTGAATCACTTTGTAATTGGTCATAATAAAGTGCATGTGCTTCATGAAAACCCTCTTGCCCAATGTCACATATCATTTCTTCTAATCAACATCCGAAGTCCTCGTCAACAGCTGGCATTTGAGACATTGTTGGTATCTCTGACAATTCACCATGCCAAATCCATTTAGTATAATTTTGTATGATGTCGTCACATATAAGATGTGAGCGAACATCATCCAAGGATTGTCTTTTCCAATTCCCACATTTAATACAAGGGGAAAAAAAATTACCACTAATACGTGGTGCATTAACTTCAGCAAACTGCAAGAATTCTTCATCCCCTTTCTCATACTCGTCCGTAATTCGTGATGCTTTCATCCAACTGCAGTCTATGGTTATTCTGCTGTGATGGTTATAAGGATGTTGACATGATTAACTATGTCACCTAAACTAATAAAGGTGTCACCCTATCTCATTCAGGAAGACTATTTTTTAAACATAATTCATGTTAGAGGTTAACAATGGGTTTTTACAATTTGACGAAAATTTGGCAGCATTTTGCATTGATCTCCAAGTGCACGATTTGAAAGAAGTGAAATGAATTCACCCCGATCAAGTACACACGCATATATAATAGCGATATGCACTAATCCAAACTTTCATCAAATTGACCAACTCATAGTAAACCTCTACGCATGAATTATGTTAAAAAAATAAATCTTCCCAAACTGTCCAAACGGACAATTCAAGATTGAAGACAACGATTAATCCAAACTATCCATATTAATCATTGTATTCAATCTCAAATGGGAAACTACGGTTCACTAAGAATGCATAACAATTTCAAATAAACCAAATAAAAAGTCAAACATTAAGCTGTAACAAGGTAAAAAAAGTGACATTTGGTAAATACCTCTAACAATCGTCATAAACAACTCCAACAAGTTTGTTGAAGGAAACTTCTTCAAATTGTCCACAACTGATGAAACAAAATCAACTACACCACCTAACAGAATTGTGAAGCTTCCAAGTATGATGTTCTTTAATAAAGACCTACAAACAAACACAAACACTTCAGCATTCAATTTATTGCCACATGGATGGAAAAATCAGGTTCAATTTAATGTTCACTATGCCTTCATCATTTGAGAGAAAATCAGTGTTCCTTGGAAGAATGATTTATACATGTGCATAAAGAAAATAAACATTAAATTGGTTTTCTTTACAAAAAGGCAATGCATACACAAATAATATGGTTGCTGATGGAGAGCTAACAACAATAACAAACTATTGCATCCATTCAGGGAAGCTAAGTTATGACAAAGGAAAATCCAAATGATTTAACCGTAAATAATAAAATAGAGAGAAAAAATTTTTCCGATGTTTTGCATCCATGAACAACTACCTAAGTTATCACAAAGCAAAATCCAATTTATTTAACCCAAACTAATAAAATACAGAGAAGCCACAAAAAATCCTTCACTATTAACATAAACAAGCATTGTCCTATTATTAACAGTGCCACTCGACCCTACTAATGCCTACACATTGATCCCCATTACTTCCAACCATTGCTTTTGCCTACCCTCCAACACCGGTTTATCATGACCATAAATCTCATTGTCACCATGACTACTTTGGCCACCATCATTGCACATCTCATTGTCACGCTTATGCTACAAGTTTCCACACATTTCAGCACTTGATTTCCAGCAAATGTAACTATTGTATGGCTTTCTACTAATAGTGTTCATAGATAACTATTGATAAAGAAGTGTTCCACAACTTGTTTCCAATGGCCAATAAAGGGAATCATTTTGAGGTTTGAACATATTGGGGCCCTTTATCTTTGGCAGAGACATTCTCATTGCCATTCAGAGTGACCAATTTATACAGCTATAATTCCAATTTGACTACACATTTATGTACCAGCATATCATACATATGGAAACTAACAATATACATGGAAAAAGATAACTTTTGTACTACAAATAGCCTCTAAGAAATAGGTAGCAACCCACAAATAGCCTCCAAGCTAATTCTGACTCTACACTAACTATTCACTAAAAGAAACACCTCTGAAACTTAAAATCCACCACACGTTGATTGTAACAACCCGCCACGTCACTACTATATCACTAACTCATAATCATGGCATAAACTCATTTTAATAAAAAGAACACCCCTTTTTGGTTACTTGTGAAAAAGATAGTAAAATTTTGCGAGCATACAATGACCGTCATCATACAAAATACACATGCTTGAAGATATTCATAAGATATCTTGAATACTTGTTTATACACGTCAGACATAATTTAATTACAAGTACAAATATTACATCTCAAAATATACATCAAGTGTTTTACAAATAAAAAGAGAAAATAAAAGTTAGGGGTGTAATTAGCAAAACAAGGAGTGCATCCATTAAAACAAGGAGTACATCTAGCAAAGTGCAACTCCTGCCCGGGATCATGTCCATTGACATCCCGGCAAAACACGGCGGCTCCAACAACTCAGACTTCTCCCAAAAACACCTAATGTTGCTCATCTTCTCACACGAACCCGATTCGCGGTCATCACAGGTACCAAACCACAAGGTACAACAATGCAAAGGTAAGTTCATCATATTAAATAACAACGATAAATACAACAGGAAGAAGGCATACACCCGGTCAAGAAGCAACATGATTATCAGCATACAATTGCAAACGTTCCAAGCAAAACATACACGGACATTCACAATCATCTCATAGATCAGCTCATAAAATCTAGCATGATGCATGCTCCTGACTCAATTCTCATTATGCAATGTGGTACCATCCCGGAAATGGGTCATCCCAGTGGTCAGATGATGCAGCAGCTTATCAGGGTCACTCTGTCGTGCACAGGAATCACCCCCCATGGTGATCAACCAATGGGTGTCAGAAGGAGTTCCCAACAGATGTGGCCCCCAGTACCTCCGTACCCTACAACCAATCATCAACCCCATTTCCACCATGCAAATGTTGTATGTCTCTCATGGGCACCATCACTGTATGGCCTGGCGCAAGGATAACTCGTCCTGGCTGGGATCTCCATACCCTCCCATGTACATACATTTCGCTCACACAAGGGCCCAGCAATGCACTGACTGTGGCCTTCGCAAGGTTTACCATCACCCAGTCCTGGCATCTCACGGTTTACCGCCCACACATGGACCTGACGATGCACTGACCGTGGTCCTTGCAAGGTTTACCACCACCCAGTCCCGACATCTCACTGCTATACATAGAATATCCAAACGTATTCCTCATCTCGAGTCATCGCATAGGCCGAGTTCGAATGCCACCAACGTAATCATATACATCATCCATCACACATACAAACAAGTGAACCAGTGTGAAGTACGAGGTGTCCGGGTTGGCGCTTAGACATACTATCTCAAGGTAAGAATCCGAACAAGGTCGGACGAAGGCGGACAAGGTCGGTCAAGGTCGGTATAATGCGGACAAGGTCGGTAGGGGTCGGTCAGAGAAGTAAAGTTTGGGTAAGAGAAGGCAAGGGTAGCAAAACGGGCTAGGTCGGAGGAATTCGGTTGAGGTTTATAAGAACCCGGGTTTGTATTTCGCCAACCTACACAAGAGTGCAAGGGAACCCGGTAGCTCATTTCCCGAGAGCAAACAAGCTCTGCCGAGTAAGGAACCCAGCAGTTCTTAAGGAAAAAATGGTTTGGACTTAGCAGTTCTAAAAGGAACATCCCATCCCGGGGTGAGGACCCCAGTCTCTCTATAAAGGGAATGATGAGTTTCTAGAGGCGACACGTGTATGTAACCGGTTGTTTAGAAAAAGAACACAAGCTCAACCGAGTAGGGGAACTCGGTGGCTCTTCTCCCGAGAAAGCTGAAGCTCATCCGAATTAACAACCTGGTAGCTCTCTTTCTCTTTGGTGAGGTAACGAGCTCAATAACTCCAACGCATCACCCAGATAAGGAACCCGATATACCTTAACAAAAGGAAACGAGTCTTAACAACTCTGAGGAAACAACTTCCAGGTAGGTGACCCGGTCTACAAACGTTCGCCAACAAAGTCTAGATTACGTCCTACATGCATGCATGCATGCTACGTAACCCACTCAACTCGGTCTACCCATCCCGGTAGCCGACATCAAAACATGGGTTCGACACGTTTATCTAAATCGGCCTACCCATCCTGGTAGCCGACATTAAACAAAGGATTTATGGCTATGTGTAACCCGGCCAACCCATCCCGGTACTCATCACTCTCATAAACACTCCTGCAAGTGTCTTAGAAGTTTTTCTAGCATCAAAATGCCACTTCACACACATGCACAGGAAGTTCTTAAAGCATCTACTCCCCACAGGAACACCAAGCATCAACACAAAACAACATTTAACAAAAGAAGGCATAACACACACCATTCAGAAAAAGACATGGCTTCTCTGGAAAATAACACACACATAGGGACATGCAGTTATCGTCACGACTGGACTCCCTGGCCCCCAAACCATGGTACTTAAAGCCGTTAAGAAACACGATAAACTCCCCTTACCTAACCAGAAGTTCGTCCATGAGCTTCACGATGGTTTGTTCCTAACTTCTGCTCCGATCATGATGTTTTTCTTGGCGTCGGGATTCCACAACAGCTACGGTAGTTCTCGTAGGTTGAAGGTAACAAGGAAGGGGGTCGAGAACGAGAGGTTTTCTGAGTAAGTTGAGAGAGAAAGGAGAGAAAAGAGAGAAAAGTGCAAGGGAGAAGAAAAGGGAAATCACCCTCTGTTGTGCACTCCACTACTTATAACATGGCTGACTATGCATGTCCTTTTAGCGTGCACGGTCAGCAACCACAGAACAGCAGAGTTGACTTATGTCCAATACCCATCAAGCACGCATACCAAAACAAAAGTACTCAAACAGCAAGTTATAAATAAAACAATTAATCAATCCACATAACACATGTAATCAATCAACATAACATACATCAAACATCCAAGTTAGCAACTTATAATTTGGGTCGTTACATTGATCACACAAGTAATAAAGCCAATGGCTCAGGAAAACAGCTTAACAAAATTACTAAAAGATTGACATTCCCCTGCTAGCACTGAAGTAGTACACTAATTATATCAAACCCATGGTCTCAAAATAATAACAACTAAACACAAAAATCATACTCGAACTCAAAAACTTTTGAACAATAAATCCCTTATTTGTTGTATAAATCTGACTCCCCTGCTAGCGATGATTTTTCCCATGTTATCTCAAACACCTACATATCTACATAATTGCCTAATGCTTTGAAAGTAATAAAGGTTAATTAATATTATTGTCAGTCTATTGAATTCAACACACACACCCCTCCAAAATTAAATTGCCAATGCCAGACGTCGAAGCCAAAGCCACTGCACACGCTTATGAATGGAGACAATGTGTACCCATCTTGCTTTAATGGTTTCATTATTTATCATCAAGCATCCACATACATGAAACTCAATACTTGATCTCTACACAACTTGATCCTACTTTCACATCCATATACCTAATAATCCTACACACCTAGCAACTTCAATGACTTAATTGCATCCCAGAAATTTACTTTGAGTTTTGTCAACTACTTGTTGGAGACATTGTCCTCATTTTTACCCCCTGTTAATTAACCCAATATGAAATCAACGTCATACATAAGAAATACAAGGTTCAGAAACTTCAAATTGCAAACTACACATTATCAGAAATATCACCTTCAGATTGATAATATGACCTTCAGATCCTACTTTCAGACTTGACAAATATCACCTATAATAATAACAATGGGAAAATGTCGGTTATTAGCTGACATTGTACACAAAATAGCTTACAGGCAACATATGCTGGTATTTGAGGTATGGAACACAATGAATCGTCTTCGTATGTATAGTAGGCAACGCATAGAACAGATTATTCAACTAAAAAGATATGGTTGGGTTTATATGCATATGCGACATTACCTACGAGACGATGGAGTTTGAACACGGCGGCGCATCCTCGACAGAGTTCGGAATCCTACTTCCTGGCGACGACGACACACGTATACGCGACGAACAACAACAGGTAGGGTAGGGACTCAAGGAAGAAAGCGAGGTGGGGCAATGTCACGCGTGCACACCCCAACATTTAGGGTCCAGTAAATGAAGACGATTATTATAAAAAAAAAACTATCGTCGTTTTGAAGTATACAAAGACTGTTTTTTAAAATCGTATTTGTATCGTAAAAAATGTGGACGGTTATTTAGAAAATTGTTGTTGTTTGTCCTTACATTGCAGCGTCATTAATGAACTTGTTAAAAACAGCGTCATTACCATATTTCAAAGACGGTTTTTTAATAACCGTCTTTGAACCTGAATCTAATATTATGATTTTGCCACCGCACACAATACGATGACGATTCTCGTATAACCGACTTAAATCAGGCGACGTAGAAGCTAATAATTGTAGTAGTGTGGAGAGAATGTGTTGTGACTTAGGATACATTGGAGGACTTGTCTAGACACTTACAGAAGTCTTTAATCAAGAGGTGAGTAAAACCCTTTGTTTTCTTTTAAATCCTCCATGATATATTTCTTGAAGCATTTTCTTTGGGGTTCTTAATAAGTAAATTTGGAAATTATTATTGGGTGTAAGAAATTAGATAATTTAATTATTAGTTATTGGCATAAACATACATTATGTGAAGCGTGAAGTACTATTAGAGTTATTAATAATTTTATATTTATTATATTTATGTGCTATTACTTCCTGCTTATGATTTTATATTTACACAAGATTGTTTGGGATGGACTTTTATTGTTTGGTGTATGTTAATAATCCATCGAATTGTGATAGATTTCCGGTGTGATTTAATTAAACATAATTGGTATGATATCATGTTTTTGATGTATCTGATTGTTTGATATAACATGAGATTGAGTGGATGTTTCATATTATTGAGATTGAGGTAACTTTTTCAAGGAATGATTATATCTCCACATGAGATTGAGCTGGTGATCCATTTAATTAAGATTAAGGTAACTTCTTCAAGAAAGAAATATGTCTCCACATGAGCTTGAGCTAGTGTCCCACATGATTGAGATTAAGGTAACTTCTTCGAGGAATGAGTATATCTCCACATGATTGAGCTTATGCTTTACATAATTAAGATTGAGGTAACTTTTTCAATGAAAGAGTATATCTCCACATGAGATTGAGTTGATGCTCCATAAGATTGGCTTATGCCTACAAGAGATTGAGATAACTTCTTTGAGGAAGAAATATATCTACACATAAGGATTTTTTCAGATTTTTTTTTTCTTTCTAAACTTACAATAAGTATGAAAATATGCAATTTAGATCTTTAGAACAAATCCATATGTTAGGAATAGACCTAATTGTTATTTGAACAAGTAAAGTTATGTCTTGGTCCGAGTGGGAATAGCATTTCTCTTCTGCATGTCCATGGAGTTTTGAAAAATCCAAATATTTCAGAAATAGATAAAGAGATAGGAATTTATCGAACAAATCACACTCCTTCATATATGTCAGGAGTCCATTGATGAGAAGGGGCTAGGGAAGTTTGAACCCAATTCCTACATTGATGAATAAAAGTGCAATTAAAATTCCTCAGGAGTTATACACACTCAATCCTCTCCATTCCCATTAACTAGCACCTCATCAGATATTCCCTTCTCCCTTCTTATTCCTTCTCGTATATACCCTCTAAATTGTTGATTTGGGCACAAAGATATTCCCTTCTTCCTTCTTATTCCTTCTCATATATACCCTCTAAATTGTTGGTTTGAACTTTGGGCCTCTGCTAAGGGGGCTTTATCAAAAAGACAGATATTGAGCAAGGAGTACTCCTTATACACTTATATTTATAAGCTATAGCAACTACAGATCAGGGTTACTTTCATGTACACTTTTGCTTATTGTATTTGTTATGAACTATAGCAACTACTAACCGGGTACTTTTCTTCACCATCTTAAGAAAAATAAATGTGAAGTACATAATAGAGGTTTTTAATATATAATTTGTGCAATATTTGTAAATTATATATTTCCTTTGTTAAGCATTCACAACTTTTAATTTCAGTATACTTCTGAATCTTATACCAGCAGTCTGATAATATTGACGGGATTGATGACTAAGTTAGTGGCTCAGCGGGTTACTCAAGAATCCAGATTATTCTATTAAATAGAAACATTTTCTTCTCAAGATATTTTACTTTTTTTCATCGTGTGCCCGTGTTATATTTCTGCAGTTAGTAAAAAAAAATTTCCCTTCAATTTTATTTTTTCTTATGGGTATCCCTTTCTATGATTAATCGGGTTATTATAGACCCACACAGTTTATTTCTACATTTTACTTTGTATGACTCCATTAACAAGCAGTTTCAAGGTTCATGTTTTCTCTCCAACGTTAGAGAAACTTCAAATCAAATTCAGGGAATAAATCATCTGCAAGAAGGGCTTCTACCAAAGATACTTGAGGACAACAAAATCCAGTTGAAAAGTATTGAAGAAGGAATCAGAAATATAGAAAGTGCATTGGGTTTCAAAAGAGTTCTTATATAGTTCTCGATGATGTTGATGACATTGAACAGTTGAAAAAGTTGGCAGAGGAACGTGATTGGTTTGGTCCTGGGAGCAGGATCATCATAACAACGAGAGATAAACATTTGCTAGATGTTGGTTAGATAGAAAAAAGATATGAAATGAAAGTGCTAAACGACCATGATTCTCTAGAGCTCTTTTGTCAGGGTGCCTTTAGAAAGAGTTGTCCTAAAACTAACTATAAAGACCTTTCCAATCGTGCAATGAGGTGTTGCAAAGGCCTTCCATTGGCCTTAAAAGTACTAGGCTCTCATATGATGGGAAAAGATTTGGGTGGATGGAAGGATGCATTGAATAGATATGAAAAGTATTGATGCAATCCTCAAACCAAGTCAAGAGGAGGAAGGCTTGGAACTACACATGGAAGAACTTCCTTTGGTGATTAAAGGGCCAATGACAAGGGCTAGGGCTCAAACACTTCAAGATCATATCCAACCCAACTTATACCTCTTGGAAAAGCAAGAAGAAGCCCACAAAAGTAGTGAAAACACAAAAGGAGTGTTGTCTGTTGTAATAGATTAAAAGCATCCTGTAACAGATTAAAAGCATCTTCTGATGCCTGTAATCGATTACAAGCATCCTGTAATCGATTACATCAGTCTGAAAAATGCAAATAGCTCTGTTTTAATCGATTAATCCGACAAGTAATCGATTAAAACAGAGCTATTTGCA
>CM023944.1:13423872-13438088 GCA_013407115.1 Glycine latifolia | reverse complement strand
AAGGAAGATCGGGGCAAACAGGACTTGATTCAGATCAGGAGTCCATCAAGTATCCACATCCAGGTGTTCAAAAAGTTCTTAAAATAAGCTATGATAGCCTTCCCTTCAATGAGAAGAACATTTTTCTAGATATTGCATGCTTCTTCAAAGGGCAAAAATTGGAATAGGTAAAAAGATTGAGTAGTACTAGTTGCATGTGACTTCAGCTCAGGAAATGGTCTTACAACATTAGTTAATAAATCTCTTTTAACTGTTGACCACCATCGCTTCCGGATGCATGACCTAATACAAGACATGGGTAAAGAGATTGTTAAGGAGGAAGCAGGTGATAAACTAGGTGAACGCAGCAGATTATGGCATCATGAAGATGTTCGTCAAGTACTAGAAGATAATAATGTACGAATTTGTCAACTTGTGTACTGATTTTTATCATCTTTAAACATTTTAGTTCCTGTTGAAATTATGATACTTATTTGATGTCACTTATAATTGCGTTAAAGGGAAGTAGGGAAATTCAAGGAATAATGCTTCGCCCCTCTCTAAGAAAAAAAATTATTTGTGCTGGAACTGTATTTGAGAAGATGAAGAATCTTAGAATTCTCATTGTTGGTAACACAAGCTTTTCGCATAAGCCACGCTATCTCCCAAATAACTTAAAGCTACTTGAATGGATACCCTTCACAGTCTTTCCCATCAGGTTTTTCTCCCAAGAAAATTTTGGGCTTCAATTTATTTGATAGTCCTCTACTCACACTGAAAAAGCCATTTCAAGTACAATTGTGGAATCACATTTAAACATATTCTCCCATATTTTATTTCATTCTTAACAAAAGAAAATAACAGTATCTATAATAATATAGCATAAACATAGTTAATTTACAATGGATCATTATAATTTAGTTAGTTGTTTGTGGGATGTGTCACAGGTGCATAAAGAGATTAAGACATTAGAAGTGAAGATGCCGAGATTAAGGGACATTCCAAAATGGTTCGACTATGTTAACGAGGGAGGGTTTCCGATTTTCAAGGCTCATGAAATTCCCAACCGTTGCTTTAGCGTTTGTGTTCGGAAAACCAAAACCAAACACCTGGGAATGGGCATCACATGTAGTTTGCATGCACTTGTTCATTGAGGGTGAACACAAAGGGTACCGTGATTTCCTTGTGAAGAAGAATCTCGTGTTGTTATGCAACCTACGAATTTTTTTCGGTTTGGAGTGGGAGGATGTAGGTGTTGGAATGATTGGAAGACCATACAGGTTTACTATGAAACAGAGTTGACTGTATGTTCATGGGGAGTTTGTGTGTACAAGCATGAGACTAACATCGAGGATATCCAGATCACGAGTCAAGTTCCTAGTTCCTCTTTGGTTCGGAATCTTCATGCACTTAAAGTGAAGTATAAGATTTGAAGAAATAATGCTAGACCCCTCTGAAGTAAAAACAATTCTTTGGATTGATCATACTGGCTTTATGAAGCTAAAGAATCTTGGAATTCAAATTGTTTGGAGCAGAGTCTTATTGTCTAGGAGAAAATATCTGTGGAATCAATTTAGGCTGCTTCAATGGAAATTTTTCCCTTCACAAGTCAATTTGATTTACGCGGAATTCCTCACACGCTGTGAAAGCCATTCCAGGTAGAATTGCTATGTTGCTAATACTTGCATGCACATAAAAAATGATAATTTAGATATTCAGTCATTCAGTTAATAAGTTGTTTCTGTTTTGTAAAGATTTGAGCATTTGACTTAAGAGTTACTTGACTAATGACTATATCCCTTCCTGTACACATTAGAATATATCTGTTAGTAAATTGTCGTCAAGTGTTCAGAAAATAAATGCAAGTCTCTGCAATTCTTTAACTTGGAAGGTGTTATGGTCCCAGGCATGCTACTTACTCTCATTTACACGATGCAGTATAGGTGGATTGCATCGTGAGGTGGAACGCTTTATCAAATGACAGAAAGAAAAAAAAAATTGAAATGGCTTATAGACTCGGACTAATGAAGTAGTATTATGCATGTGTTCACATTTAGCACAGACAAGGCCAGCTATAACAGGTTAACAGATACCCAATCTTGGAGAGGGTTTATGGCTTCTTAGTGGACTATATTCAGTTTAAAATCTTTCTGTCACAAAAATTATACTTGCATGAATCCTCAAATGTGTTAGCATTGCAATCATGCTTGAGCCTTGATGTGAACTGTTGCCATAAATAACCTAAAACTTCTTGATTGAGTGGATAAAAATGAAAATAAGATAGATTTATGCTTTGTATTTTGTGTTCCCATAAATAACTTGTTTAATTCTTAAAAATATAAATGAATTTAGTTTAATAGTTAAATAATTTGTTTTTTGAATGCAGCCATTTTGCTAAGGTTTGGATGGTTTGTTTAAGTGGGTCGGATTGCAATCAACTCTCTTCGGTTAGCATGATATTACCTCATTGCAGTCAACTCTATCAATCAAGTTTTTGAAAAAGTAATGTTCAGATCCTGGAATTAGTTAGCTGCAATGCAAGGATGGAGGAATTCTCATATACCTTTTTTCCTCATGCTGGGATATTTTTGGATTTCCAGTTTCTGTAGGTGCCAAGAGAAGGGGTTGATGAAAGCGAGTTATGTGAAGGAATATGCATGCAGTAAAGGGATTAGAAATCTTTCGGAGAGTATTTTGGTGTGCTTACTTTAGGTGTAGATCGCTTTTGGCATATTTGGTTGGCTCTTGTAATGACTTTGCCTTGGGTACCACTTATGCTCAGATTTTAGTAGTTTTGATAATGTCAATAGTAACTCCTTTCTCTTTTGTTAATAAAATTTGAGTTTGAGTAAAATTTTAGAAACACTTTTAAGAGCAAAATAATTTAAAAATAAACTAAAATAAGTTTTTTTCATAAATTAAAAATTAGATTTATGTTAACTAATCATTTGTAAAAACTTTTGCATATAACTTCGATGAGATTGCATCACATTGATAATTAACCAATTCTTTCAATCCTCACTCTCAATACAATTTCTCTCTTTCTCATATAAACTATTCATTATTCATTATTTAGGCTTACTAACGGGTTTCTATGGACGGGCTCAAAGAAGTGATTGAGTTCTTTACCTTTTTGTTTTTACCTTTTGCTATCATCATATCAGAATACAATTTCTCTCAATAACGGTAAGAATGACTATCTTATTTTCATATAAAAGCACAAATTTATCGTGTTTCTCTCTTTTATTTTTACCTTTTCTTTCTTTCTCTTTCTTGTGTAAGCTATTGTTTTGCACCGAGCATAGTTGTAAAAATCAATCCGGACCAGCCGGTCGGACCGGTTGGATCAGAATCCGGTGGTCCAACTGGGCCGGTTTCGTGTTCAAACCGGAAATGCACCTGACCTGGGTTCGCCCAGGCTGACTTGGTCAAACTCGATCGAGTTTCTAGTTGGACCGGTCCGGGTTTTTGGTTGAACCGATCGGGTTTCCATTTTTTTTTTTTGGAAAAAAAATTGGATTTTAGATTATGGATAGATTTTTCTTACTTAAATAATATTAGTTATATACTTATATATAATAGATAAATGTATAATTTTAAATTTTTAATATATACCGAGTCAAACTGGATCAATTACTGGTCCACCGATTGGATCATTGATCCATTGATCTATTGACTCACTACCTCAATCGGATCAATGACCGAACCAATTTTTACAACTATGACACCAAGAGATAAGATTGAGGGATTTGAATTTTGTTATTCTATATGTAATTATACACCATTAACTTTATTTTTGAAAGGTATTCACCTTTAACTTGATGAATAAGTGATTAAGTAATCTTATTAAATTTATATCAAAATAAGTTAAAATTATTTTATTTTTAATTAGTTAATCAATAAAAAATTGCAACTAAAATAGAATTCCCGAAATCAAATAATTCAAGTAAAAATAGTATAATTTATAGGCTTAAATATTTTTTGATTCCATAAAAAATTCAGATGTTGCATTTCATCCCAAATAAATATTTTTCTTGAGTTTTAGTCATTGAAAAAAAGAATTTTTTGAATTTTTTTTTCTACCGTTACCTTGGCTAATTTCTAAGGAAACACTTCACAATGTCGACAAAATCTTAAAAAAATTAAGAAAAAAAAACATATATAAAATCTAACTTAATAAATTTATGACAACACATACTATTTCTATACAACTGAAAATAAAATTGAAAATACAAAATATTGAGTTATTGTTCAAATAAGAAAAAAAAAATGAGAACAACAAACAGGTGTTGTGCTTGTAAAAGACCTAGAAAATTTAAAACAAAATCACCACAGTAAAATTTGAATCTAGAATCCCATACAAATTATTCAAATCTCCGCCACTAAGCCAAATCTCGTGGATTAATAGAGTTTTGATTAAGTGATTTAATATCTTGTCAATTACCTTTCAATCTTTTGATATGCAAGAGCTAAGCATACCTTGTTTTGTTGAATGACGAAATATCCACACGGTGACAACATCGTTCTTTTGCAATTCATGAATTTGGAAGAATTTTTTCCATTCACCGTTAAGCACATAAAACCTCTTTGTCCACTTCTTGAACATTAGAGTGTAACTATTGTCATGCATGTCATAGGCACAAACTCGTATTCCTTCTTCAATATTTTCATCATTCCTCAATAACGGTAAGAATTCAAAGACTTTTCCACATGCTCTTTTTTTTGAGAAAAATCCTATTTTATTTACATTAACATCAGTATTTGTCAATACCTTCTTGAGAGGCTCACCATACTCTAAAATATAGTCTTTGAGGTTCTCGTGTGGTGGCAAATTATGTTTTCCCTCTTGGTATGAAGTTACCAAAGAAACGAGTGCTTCAGCAGCTTTGTCAATATCTTCCTCAAGCTCCATTGTTGGTATTGATGATGACAACCCATGAGGCTGTTTGCAATTTTGAGCGCCAAAAAGATTTCCATGCCATTTATACAAATCTTTTTCTTGTGTCATAATCTCAAGTAGTTTAAGTGTTTTTTTAATCCTCAGTGAATTCTTCAATAACTACTTCTTTCCACCTTAAGACGCTTATTATGTTTCCGATTCTTTATATATCCATGGTCGAAGGCTGCGTCTACACATAACATTAACAACCCACAAATTAATTTAGAATGTAATTAGATTTAATTATTATTTTGATCCTCTAACTTATTGTTCTGTTTCTTACGAATAGGATGTCTAGTTATTTTACTAGTAATTTTGACATTGGATCAACTCTCTCTCAAGGTATTTATGTGAGAAAAATACCTTCAGAAATAAGATCACTATGCTCCAGCAACACTCAATCAATGGGGTGATGTGTGTGCATAATGTGAATGGAAAAGAGAAGAGAGAATGAGTCTTGTGTACCTTTTTCCTCTGAAATCAGCCCTTATTTATATTGGACTTACCTCTCAGTCAGTTGAAGGTGTTCTCCGATATTCTTGGCCAATATCTCTAACCACATTATACCAACCTCCTCCTGACTGTTATGATGTTGAGTGTCCACGATCTTTCCCTGCTGTTATATTCAACAGTCCACGATTTGAATTCTTAATGGGCTTTGACATTGAGCCCATATATTAAATCCGTAATAGTTGCCCCCAGCCCTATTGTCTAGTTTCCTAGGCAACCGGGATGTACTAAAGGATACTCTCCTCTGACGAGTTTTGATTTGTGCTCACTATCCTTTATTCTATCCAAACCCGGATTTAAGTATCTCGATCTTCAGATTTTTATACGGCTTTGCCTAAATTTCATTAGCAGAAGGCTTTAACCATTTCAGGTTTTACCCTTGAGCAATCACTTTGAGTTTTTAACCCTTACTTGGGCTTTACCCTTGATCTCTTATAACTTGAAACTTTAGCTCGGGTCACATTTCGGAAGCAACCCGGTTCAGAGATTCAAATTTCGTAAGCAACCCGATTAAAATTTCAGAAGCTTCTTCCGTCAACATAGCCTTCCTCTTCTCATAAGTAAGTTTCTTCAAATTGCGCCTCTTGTGTTCCGTCGGGGACCACTTCTCCGATTTCTTGAGAAAAGGATCAAAACGGATGGCAGAGTGGACCTTCTTGTACAATGTCTTAATACCATCAGCTTCTATTCCACGCTTGCTATGCAACTCAGCATCAAGTTCTTTCTTCTCCTTATCAAACCCAGCAAACCTCTTGTCACTCTTCGATCCCAGCTGCTTTCTTAGGGACTTTACCTATCATCCCGGCTTTATTCACCAATATTCCTATATTAGCTTCATTGTCACTTGAGGCATTTTCTTACCATATGATTGGTAAACCATTTCTATCTCGGAGGGCCGAATTGTACTTATATTAATTTGTGGCTATCCATATCCTACAATCCCAAAGGATCGGTATACCATTAATATATCATCCTAGCTTTTATACGTGCCAAGAAACCTATTCATTGCTCCTCGAATTTGGTTAATCACAAATCCATATAAATAATATATGTATTAAAGTCATTTGACTTTACTGTTTATATCTCATCATAGCACTTACTTCTAACACGCGCGTTTAATTCGCACACGCATTAAATATTCTATCATGTCATCCTGAGCGCTAAGTATGAAATTTGAAATTGAAAAGACCACCTTACCCCCAGACGTGATGATTCATCCTCATCTGACGGTTATGCTTATACGACCATTTAATGGCATCGAATCGTTTCATACTACCCAACAGTTACCTTTATTTCCTGCTGGCGCTTATATATACCTTCTTGCCTCTGCCTCTATATTCTATTGCTCACATTGATTCTTCCCCAAAACTTCTTCACGTTCTTTGAATCTCTCTATCTGCTTGTAACGTCTCCTACACTTCCAAACACCTTCGCAAACTCAGGTATCCTTCATTACCATCGGACTTCTTACTTTTGTTTTATTTTGACTATAACCTGTTTATGTTGAGTCCACTGTCATCTTTGTTCGTCATTTATGTTTTATTCTTTTTTACGGCAAATCGCTCCATTCTTTAGTCGTTTTCCTTTTCTTGCTGCCCATATCTGTTAGACTTTTGGCAAGCGTACCAATTGTCGTTGTAAGTTACAAAATTTATAAAAGTTCGTCTCCACAGGGACTTGTGCTACTCAATTAATCCAAATAAAACTTAACAGTTTGATAGTTATGTACAACGAGTATGGTCGAAGTTTTGATGGTTTTACGGAAATAACGAAAGATTACAGAAGCTAATAAAACGATTTTAATTAATTCAAGAAAAGCGTAGGATTTGGATTTCATCATTCATACCCTCAATATCCAATTAATATTACCATGTATAAATCATTCTCTATCATTATTGATGCACACATTAATTCACCTCGAATCGATCCCTCGCAATCGAGTTCTAAGGATATTTACCGAATATCGATCCCTCGCATATGAAGTAAATAACCCAGCATTACAATCATAATCACGTGCTATTTGCAATCTAAACATTATGTTCTATCCCTAGCAACCTAACGTAAAGAGTAAAATTATTCAGTTCAAATTCTAAGAGTACTTCCCAGTTAAACTTAGAATCCAATTTCATGAAACTAGTGATCAAGTAGAATCAAGCATTAAGAACAGAATAAAATTACCAATAATAAATAGAAAAAACTTATGCATAAATAAATATTAAAAGAGATATTTAAAGGTAAGAAGATTACATCCAATCCTTAAGAGAAACTAACCAAGCATGGACAGAACCACCTTAAGAGAATAATTGATGAAGGGCCCCATCATCGCTTATTTTCGGTAGAGTCTCCGCATTAAATCTCACTTCTCTCACTTTCCTACCCTACCTAATACTAATATTTAAAGAGCCTAAGGCTTGAGAACAAGCCAAGAAGCAAGGGAGGAGGAGAAAATGGAATGCAAGAAGTGTAGAATTCCTTGGGGGTGCATGGCTATTTATAGGGGGTTGTCTGCTCGAGTTCACTCGCCCAAGCGAGTGTTTTTGCCTGTGTTTGCTCGCTTGGGCGAGTTAAAAGATGGTTCTGGAGAATGCTTTTGGGCCTTGATGGATTTTGGGCCTGTTTTGCTTGAAACACCTCCCATGTTTGCTATGTAAGCCCTCCTTGCTTGCTTTGCTTATTCAAAAGCCTCAGAAATCCACGGAATCTATCAAAATACAAAGCATGATTGGATTAATCTTCCAAAATATAAAAACTACATTCATACAAGTAATAAATATAATTTAACTAGGTTTAGGGCAAGTTTATAAGCAAAGTTATTGAAATCAAAAGATAAGTGCCTGCATTTGAAACCTGAATTTAACTGAATTAGGGCCACTTATCAATATCCTGATTCATCATCTCTCACAATCTTCCTTACTTCTACATTAGTTATGAATAATCCTGGGGAAGAATGTAGACTAGAGCGACCCATTCCCCCTAGGGTTGGGTATTGGCTATTTGGTTTACCCCTTTCTCAAGAAGAAAGAGAAAAAGCTTTGTTGCGTCCATATACGAATGGAACTAACTACAAAAAGAAAAAGAAAACACCTCTAAGCCAAATGCAATCTTCTGAAACTAGAACCCCTTTATGCCTTCCCAAGGCTAGACCTGTCCCTAAACTTGTTCCTCTTTCTGGGTGTTTGGAACTACAAAACCCTCATTCTTTGCTAGCCCGCGATGATGTCGTCCTTCCTTCAGACCCAATGGTAGAAGCTAGGTTCGAACCTTGCTTCGACTGTGTTCATGAAAGTGCTCTACTTGTCAACTCTGGCTGTGACGCCATAACCTAGTTCTTGTTCCTATCCCGGTCATCACCAGTTTCAACAATAAGAATATTGTTCTTGCTTCAGGTACGCCATTCTCACTGAATTCTATTTGTTTGACGTAGGTGTATATGGATCCATCTTCCGAACAAGTTGTCGAGTCCCGGCCTTCCGACTCACAACCCGGTTCACTATCCTCTTCCACAATTTCTAAATTCCCCTGGATCACTCAGGAAGTGCTGCGAATGCTATCCGAACTTACTGCAGAAAACGTTGCGGCCCTCCCAGTCGAGAATCAAGAAAATTTTGTTGTACATCCCCCAAATAAAGATGAACCTATCTATTCTTTAAGGGAAGAAAATTCCCCTTCTTTTTTCTTTTTCTACAAAGATGTAATAACCCGGATAGGAGTACGATTTCCCTTTTCCAAGTTTCAAATGAACGTTTTAAACCATCTTCATCTAGCTCCTTCACAACTTCATCCAAATAGTTGGGGCTTTATTCAAGCCTTCGAACATTTTTGTGCCTTCCTAAACATTCCCAGTACAGTTCCTCTTTTCTTTTATTATTTCAATGTCCAGACTGCTAAGACGGGTACAGAACCTCCTAGTAAGAAAGGATGGACTTTTATCCGGGGCCGCAATGAGCGAAAACTCTTTCTTGTTTATATCGATTCTTTCAAACACTTCAAAAATAAATACTTCAAAGTTGTCACCGAACCCGGTCAACAACTGTTTTTCCTTTCTTTAGCTGATTCCCAGGATGTAGAATCAAAACTTCCCCTGTACTGGTCCCGGTATTTCTGATGCTTTCCAAGCAAAAACATCTTGTTCCTCTTAAGGCACTCCATGAGTTTGACTTTAATGTCGAAATCGACCATTTTCTCGATCTTGGTGATCTGCCACGATTGGTTTCCTATTTGCAATTCTTCTACAACTCCGACTGGTTCTGGTCTCCATTCGTCAGAGTCTTCTCTCATGTCCAATTCTATCATATTAACTAGTTTTTCCAGTTGTCGTTCAGCCATCTTCCAGTTAATATGATCTCCTTGTCTTATCCGGGGTGGTGAAGATGGACCACCTTCACTTTCCTTGACCGTATTGTAATAACATTGTCGGGATTCTTTTTTATCTCCGCAGATTGTCACCACCACATTGTTGTTACCTATCATTTTTATCTTTTGATGTTTAGTAGACATCAACATATCCCATTTATGGATTGTCGGTCTTCCTAAGATAACATTGTATGGTGAGGGAAAATCGGCCACGACAAACGTAACTCTTTCCGACTTAAACGCGTCTTTAGTTCCTAATGTCATCCGAAGGTTGATGGAACCTTTTGGATTAGTATTTCCTCCATTGAAGCCTATCAACAACGTCTTACATGGCTTCAAATCCTCTTCATCCAAATTCATCTTCTTGAATGCTCTCCAGAGGATGATATCCGCTGAACTGCCATTATCCACGAACATCCTTTTAACTTGGCGATTTACCAGTATGCCAGTAATCACCAAATCGTCTTCATGATCGGGTACCACATCGTTCATATCCTCCTCCGTGAAATAAAGGATAGGAAGTTCTAGTATGCCGGTTTTCTCTTTAAACTTGGGTTGCGCTCTCACTGAGAGAACTTCTTTCAGATATTTCCGCCTTTGGTTAGTTGTGTCTCCTCTTCCTACTAAAGCTCCAGAGATAACATTACATTCAAACTCCGGCTCTAGAAATTCATCATCATCAGCTTGCTTCTTCTTCTTATCCTCTTTTTCCTTCTCGGACTGTATTTCACCACCTTTGTGCTTGTTCTTCCGGCCTTGGGTTTTTATTACATATTGCCTTAACCTTCCTTCTCTGACAAATTTCTCAATCGCATCTCAGAGGTCCCAACACTGATCAGTGGTATGTCTTGACCCATTGTGAAACTCACAAAATCGGGATTGGTCTACCCCAGCCTTGTTATACAATGGACGTGGTCGTTCCACCTTCTTCATGTCAGTTAAAGCTACCTCCCTCCAAACCTGTGACCAGGATACATTTAATGGTGTATATTTTTCATATTTTGTTTCATATTTTCCCCGCCTGAACTTAATATCCAGATTCCTTCCTTAATTAGGAATTCCTTGATGTTGCTTGCCCCTTATCAGCGGACTTCTCCTTCTGGAACTTCTTTCCTTCTCTCTACCCATTGCATTAGCAACTTCCATCTGTTCCAACTCTAAATACTTTTTAGAACGAGCTCGAAATTCCAACATTGATTTCACTGGGTCTTTATATATTGATTTTGCTAATCAGGATGATTCATTTAGCCCAGCAGAGATGAGGTGTACATGGACTTTTTCCTCTAGCCCGTGTACTTGCAACGCGGCTTCTTTAAAACGATCTAAGTACTTTGTAATGTCTCACCAGGTTGTTGTCATACTTTGCCCAATGCAAATTCAGATTTCGGTTGTTTTTTGCTAGTCGCGAAGTTTAACAAAAATCTCTAACTGGACTCTTCAAAGTTATTGATTGATCGTGGTGGCAATGTATGAAACCACGTCTGGACCGGCCCAGATAAGGTAGTAACGAAAATGCAGGATATGATTGGTTCATCAATTCCTCGCACACACATCTGCATATCAAATTCATCGATGTGTACTTGTGGATCTTGGCTCCCATCGTATTTTGATAATAAAAAAAAAAAGAACCATCAAAATCCTCCAAGTATCGGGCATTAACAATCTCGTCAGAAAAGGGACTATTATTGTGTTGCCCTCTACTGTATTTCCTTCGATACACTCCCCCTTCAGTTCTCATTTGAGGTACACCTTCCATGGCAGGATTCTGAACTATCATCCGGGCCTGAGTTGTCATCCCGGCATTGACAGGTTGGGTTGGAATTGCTGGTGGTGCATGCATCATATTTTCACTATCTTGATGTACCGGGTTGTCATTTCGAATATTCACTCGAGATGAGCCTTCGATTTCAAACCGACTAACTGGTCCTCCCGAATTAATAGGAGTTGTGTGTACGTACGTCTACATGACGGTTAACTAGAATATGACTAGCCTGGCGGTTTGTCCCATTCCTGGCTACATGGATGTCCTGTTATCCATGATCCGCGTTACAGATCGGGTTCTCCATATTTCTGAGACAATGTTCCATACATTGTATGCGTTGTTCTTCTTCGCGCTTCCACTCCGCATTACGCTCCTCTAACTGAAGCGTGATGTTTCTTATGTCCTTTTGCCTTTGAAGGGCATATCTTCTTTCCATACTCTCTATTCGATCCAGGATCGAATTTAGAGCATTATTCACAAAATGTGCAGCAGGCTCGAATTCAAAGTTTTCCATGATCACTAGGTTCATATGACGAGCATTAGGGATTGCGTCAGGGATCGCCTGTCCCGCTGGAGCAGGAGATGAAGTTGAACCTAAAACTGCATCACTTACATGCATGGCTTTATAACAAACAGCATTCTGATTGTCAAGAGGTGGTTCACCTCCTTCTGCCACATTGGAACATGGGTATGGAGTCTAGTGACTTCTAGTATTTACCATTGGGAACGTGAGATTTGAAATTTAACTTTCCCACAAACGACGCCAATGTTTTGTTTCTTACGAACAGGATGTCCAGCTATGTTGCTGGTAATTTTGATATTGGATCAACTTTCTCTCTCAAGGTATTTATGTCAAAAAAATACCTCCAGAAATAAGATCACTATGCTCCAACAACACTCAGTCAAGGGGGTGAGGTGTGTGCATAGTGTGAATGGAAAAGAGAAGAGAGAACGAGTCTTGTGTACCATTTTTCTCTGAAATCAACCCTTATTTATACTGGACTTACCTCTCAGTCAGTTGAAGGTGTTCTCCGATATTCTTAGTCAATAGCTCTAACACATTATACTAACCTCAAGCCTTGACATTGAGCCCATATATTAAATCCGTAACACTTATTTTTTAAGTTTAAATTTATCCTCTTAATTTTTAAAAATATTTAATTAGGTATTCTAGTTTTTCAATTAAGTCCTTACCATCAAAATGAAAAGAAAAAAATAATACAACATCATCGGTGTGCAAAGACTTAATTGAATCTTTTAAAAATAAAAAAATTAAATTGAACATAAAAAATAAATTAAAGAAAAAAATAGTAACTAATTATGTAAGTATTTGTTTAAAGAATGTGAAAAACATAGATCAAATAAGAAACAAAGAGCAAATTAAAATTAAATAAGAAACAAAGAGCAAATTAAAATTAAGAAACCTGTTGAAGGGTGAGAATCAGAAATCAAGATCAAGAGCAGAAGAGACGAGGCTAGACTTTTCTCCCCATAGAAGCGGAAACTATTATAACGACAATAAAAAGAACCAAAGCAGTACAAGTTTTAATAACGATAATAAAAGATTAGATATGATTTTTCTTAAATTTAAAAAAAGGTGATATTAAAGATTGTAATATATGACATTAAAAAAGATTTAACATATGATAAAACACGGATAATAAAAGATGAGGTTGACTTAAGAAAAAAGAAAAGATGATGAGATTAGACTTTCTGAGATAAAGTGAGCATATTAAAAGGGATCACAAGGATAATTAATCTCTAAAATAAATTTATGTTTGCTAATTATTCTCTCGAGAAATAAAGGAGCAAAATTAACCAGAGGTCTCCAAAATTCATCAATTGATCCCTTTAAAGTGAAGTGATAATATTTTTTAATATGATTTTATTTTATTTTTATTTTTCATATTATAATAATATTTGCTACCAACCATCTACTTTCGTCAGGGACTTATTTATATTATACACTTGAAATATGTCAAAAAATGATAAATAAAGAATTGGTTTTAGTTAAAATAATAATGTACGAAAAGAGTAACTAATAATATTTTATTTCTCATTAAATTTATAATAAAATATTATTTATATAATGAAAGATTGGAATTAAGTTACTCTAAAACTTCTTATAAAAAAAGTTACTCTAAAAACTTGTTTGACAGTCAAGATAGAATAGATAATCATGTCATCTTGTTGTAATCAAATATTTAGTGCATCAATAAGATATAATTATTTTATTCTACTGTTTATCTTCTCTTATTTATTAGTTTAATATATTTCTAATCCTAAGAGAAAAGTTGTATTAGAAAATAACATGAAAAAATATTCTCTCTATATATCTATTTAATATATAACGATATGCATTACATATAAATATAATAATAGAAAATAACATGATAAGATATTATCTCTATACATCTATCTATCTAATATATACTAATTTATATAGCAATATATCTTAGTTTATAATATATATATATATATATATATATATATATATATATATAATAGATTTGTATTAACATGTAAACTTAATATATATTATTAATTAAAATATTAAAAAATTATTATTATTAGTTAAGTATTTTGAAGAAAAAAAATGAATAATAATTATAATTTTAAAAATCTCATATAAATTTTTATAACTTTAAGAATAGTAATTTTTAATAATTTAGA
>CM023944.1:13400038-13423472 GCA_013407115.1 Glycine latifolia | reverse complement strand
AAGTTAATGGAAGTCGTAAATTATTATACGACTTCCTGAAAAATTTGTGGAAGTGGTATTATAATTTACGACTTTTTAAAAAAAAAGTGATATATTTGTTGAGGATTTTATTTTACGACTTTAAAGTCATAAGTTTAAAAAAAATTAGGCTCAGAAGTCGTAATATTTTATCCGATTTTAGATTAATTAAAGTAAAAAAATGAAGTCGTAAATAATTTTACGATTTGCTTTTTAGAAGTCATAAACTTTTTTACGACTTACCCATTTTTCGTAAATAATTTAAAAGTTACCACTGATCGGTAATTTATAAAATAAAATACTCCCTTTCAGTGAAAACGCCGTCATTTGGTGTGTACTAAACATTGTAAAAAATATTATCTTATTTTCATGTTTTATCTTATATTATTATATCATGATTATTAAACGAGATATAGAGTGATTCTTGATAATGTTACTTTCTTTTAATAACTTAACATATATCAAATTTCAATAATAATTATAATTTTAAAAATATTATATAAATTTTTTATAACTTTAAGAATAGTAATTTTTAATAATTTAGTTAAAATCATAATTTTTTAATTTGTATAAATTTAAATTAAAACTAACTTTTTGAAAGAAAAAAATTGTATGTAATTCTAACGAAAGATTTATTTTATTTTTTTAATATTTTTGTCATTTAAAAAATTAAAAAAATTGTATATAATTAAAAAAAATTGTGTCATTTTCATGTTTTACTTATTCTATCGTATCATGATTATCAAACGAGACATAAAGTGATTCGTTACTTCCTTTAATAACTTTATATATATATCGAATTTCAATATTATAATTGTTAAATTAAAAGATTTTATTGAATATATCAATTTTAAAATTTATCTTTTGTCTTTGGTCACAGATTATGGGTGTATCTTAATTCACTTAGTCATAAATTAATTTTATTCATGATATGTAATTACTATTAATCTAATTTGACATTTCATTAAAAAAACTTATTATTGATTCATATTAAATATTTCCAAAAACAAAAAAGCATAAGATATAAACATATATAATTTTCAAATTTGTTGGCTCTCGTTGCTTGTTTCTTTTACCTTCAATTTATATTTTTGTTAAGATTGATGTTATTTATTATGAAAGGAAAACCACATGAATTGCAGGAAAGTGAAATGGACGGTGGTAATTTTTTTAAAATAAATGTTGATTAAAAGATTTGAAAAAACATGTTATAGGACTATAGGAGAATTCACGTAGATTGTCGTCCACTTGTAACGAAATTTGTTTTCATAACAAATAGCATTTTCCTTTTGTTAAGAGTGATGCTATTTATTATTAAAGACAAACCACATGAATTGCACGAAAGTAAAATGGAATGTGGTAATTTTTAAAAATAAATATTGATTCAAAGATTTGAAAGACATGTGATAGGACTATAGGAGATTTCACACATATATCAATTGTTATGCACTTGAAACAAAATTTATTTTCGTAATAAGTAGCATTTTTTTTATTAGGAGTGTACTTGTAACGAAATTTATTTTCGTAACAAATAGTTTTTTTTTTTTTTGTTAAGAGTGATACTATTTATTATGAAAGAAAAAGCACACGAATTCCACAAAAGTAAAATGAATGGTGGTAATTAATTGAAAGATTTTAAAAAATATGCGAGAGGACTATAGGAAAATTTAGAGAGATTAATTGTCGGCACTTATAACAATATCATTTTCCTATAATAGCTATTATTTAGTTAGACATTATCTTTCTTTATATCTTAAATTAAAACAATTAATGTTGTTAGATTATATTTAATTAATTCAATATATCTTTCTAAAATTAAAATAAGATTACGATTCATGTTAATATCCTCAAAACTGTAGCAAAAATAAGCAAATTATATATAAAATTACAAAATTAGTCAAAAAAAGTGAGCTAAAAGTTGAAAAATTAATTAAAATAAAAAAAGGTAATTATTTTTTTTAATAACTTCTTTCTAATCAGTTTTTTTATAACTTGTTTGACTTTATATACAATATCATATAAACGTATATATTTTTTTATCGATTTTTCTTTGTTAGTTGCTTCGATAGATAATCTAACTAAATACTTATAATTTAAAAGTTAACTTAACAAATTTCCTATTATATATAAACACGTATAAGCTTATATGCTTTCACAAGTCTTTAATTTTTTTTCTCACTTTTCCATACATTCACTCTCATTCGAATACTCTCTCCTAAGATATAGTGGTAAATAAATATATATTTTACCTTCAAAATTCAAATATATTCCTAAGATACATATGATATGTCATCTTATATTTTTAATATCAACTAAATAATTTAACATAATTTATTATTTTTTGAATTTATCATTTTTTATTCATGAAATCAAAGAGAATATTAAAAATTTATAATAATGCATGCATCATATTTAATCAATTGATGCAGACTTCATTCTCATCAATTTATCATTTTAATATATTTAGTTCTAATTTGACACCACAAAGCAACATTGGGATTTTCGAAGAGTTGAGTTATATAAAAGCCAGTGCCTATTGAACACCACAAAGCAACACAACTCTATTTAGTGACGAAAAAGGACAAGAATCACCTATCCGTGGTTAAGGTGAGAGACTTAAACATGTCTTCCACCCACCGTGGAAAACCCTTGCTGGACCAACAGATCCTGTTGTTTTTAAATTAACGGCTCAAATTCTTCTTCACTTTTTCTTTTGTTTATTCCCCTTCTTTTGGGCTTTTTCCGAATTAGCCTTCTTATTCTTATTCTCAAGATTGTCTTTGGTTTAGAAAAGGACGAGAGAAATTTTATGAGTTTTATGTGAAAAAATTTATTATATTTTCATCTTCTAAACTAAAATAACACTAGGGTAAAATATTCATAAACCTATTCAATGAAAATAATAATAAAACCGACAAGCTAATAAACCAAAAATTGAACAGATCAAAAATTTTAAAAATATAATTTTTTATTGGATTAGATCAAATTTTAGATTTAATTTATAAAACTGATCAAATCCAATTTAAATCAAACTTATACATATATATTATGTATTCTTTATTGATAATATCACTCATGGTTATATTTGTATTTCTTATATATTTATAAAATTATCATTAACTTATACCTAATTATAAAAAAAATAATTAAAGATCATTTTTATGAAGGCATATATCACTATAAGTGAGATTGAATTGTGATTTTAAAATTTTCTATATCTTTGTTCGCAAACACAAAATAACTTTGAAAATAGATAACACATTTTTGCAAAACTTAGACAATAGAAATAGATTTTGTATAATAGATTGTGTTTTCAACAAAAACAAATTCAAATCCCATATTAATTTAAAACACACAAAGCAGGAGAACCAACCAACACAAATTTATATTGTATGTCTAATTCTTGATAAAAACACAAAGTTCTATTAAATTTATAAAGTTATAAGTATTACTATTTATTATTGTCGCTACGAATTCTACAAATTAAGCTTTACATCAATCTTTCAAAAAATCTCAGTATTCAATAGCGGAAACCAACAAAAAGTGTTCGGGGAAAAAATTAACAGATAAATTGACAATAATTTATAGAAAAAGTTATTTTTTTCTCATAATTAAATTATTTTATCTATCAAATTAAGAGTAATTTAAAATGTAACAAAAAAAAAATTTAAAACCTAATATATAAATGATAAAACATATTCGAAAATAATTAACATAGTTGAACCTGTACCAAAAAAATAATGTTATTAAAAGCAATTAACATATAATTGCTAAAATTATTTATAGCATATGAAATAATTAGTTAATATTTGAAATATAATATAAAAAATATTTGAAATCAAATTTTATTATTTTATACTCGTGTTGACTGGATAACATTAAAATCTTTGGAAGAAAAAAAAACACAATACTAACAAGAACTTCTTGTAGAAGTATAAAACTATAAACTGATTATTAACGTGCAAAAGGGCAGATACTATAATTCACGGTGGCTGATATTAGACTTCAAAAGGATGTTAGTAAATTTTGTTTATTCAAGCGGGGTGACTGCCCCTGTAGCATGTAGCAGGGAACCTAATCCGCCCCAGCCGATATTAAGTTATGGGCTTGTGCTAAATACACTATATACTTTTCTTATACACTATATGAATTTTTTAAAATACCAAAGGTGCCCTCAACTGCTTTATTACATGTGGTGCTTCTCTCCTACTCACTTGTTTTTGTTTGTTGTTGCTCCTTGCTCACTTGATCGTGCTGTGGTTGTGCATTGGAGGTGTCTTTGCTGGAGGAGGTAGTTGGGGGTGGTGGTCGCGGCGTTCACCGGTGACAGTCGTTGGAGAGGCCATCATGGGTGGTGGGTGCGAGGTAAGAAGCTCGAAGCTGGGTTTTTCTGGTATACGGATTACATAATCTGTAAGGCTCATACGGATTACTTAATCCGTATAATTCATACGGATTACGTAATCCGTATGACTTATACGGATTAAGTAATCCGTATGAGCCTTACGGATTACGTAATCCGTATGAGCCTTACATTGTTTTTTTTATGAAATTTAAATTTAATTTAAAGAAGAAATAAATGGAAACTTGGATAAATTGAATATTACACTGAGCTTGAGCTTGTTGTGGATGTATTATATTAGCAAAGGTATATTGGGTAAAGTATAGTTGATAACATTATGATTTCAATGTTGTTTAATATTAGTATGTGTGTTTTTGGATTTGTTAAGATGGACAACGATCAGTGGATTTATGATAGCATTATGTGTGAAGAAGTTAATATGGAGGAAGACATTGGTGAAGAACCTGATTCGTTTGAAGATGTTAATTGTTCAGTTGAATGTTCAGAAGGCTTCATTACGTCACAGGTATATATTTGTAGTTACAGTTGTTAAATGAATTAGTAAAAGTATACAAATGGTGTTCATTTTTTGTAGGTGTTCATTTCCCGTGAGGATGTGTTAAAATGGGCTCGTAGTGTTGCGTATTCTTATGGTTTTGTAGCAGTGATAATGAGGAGTGGCTTGGCAAGTGAAAAGGTAGGAACAATCTCATATGTTATAATTGGTTGTAAAAGGAGTGGAAAATATAAATCATTCAAAAAAGGTGTTGTACCAACTACGGGTAGCAGTAAAAAATGTGATTGTCTGTTTAAGCTAAGAGCAAAACCCGTCTCTGGAGGTCAAGGTTGGATAGTGAAGTTAATATGTGGGACACATAATCATACAATGGCAAGGTCATTATGTGGACACGCATATGCTGGTCGGCTAAGTGAGGAGAAGAAGACGATTGTAGCTGATATGACAAGGTCCATGGTGAAACCGAAAAACATTCTTTTGACTTTAAAGGAGCACAATGCCAGTAATTATACCACTTTGAAGCAAACATACAATGCCAGATATGCATATCAGACACAAGTCAGAGGTAATAACACTGAAATGCAACAATTAATGAGAGTTCTTCATCGCGACATGTATATTCATTGGCATGGAATGAAAGACAAAAATGTGGTTCGTGACATATTTTGGGCACACCCAGATGCAGTGAAGTTGAGCAATGCGTATCATATGAATTTTTTGATAGACAGTACATACAAAACAAATAGGTACAAGCTTCCTTTACTTGACATAGTTGGTGTGACACCTACTGGAATGACATTTTCAGCTGCATTTGCCTATTTAGAGGCAGAACATACAAACAATGTTGTGTGGGCCCTTGAACACTTTAGAGGGATTTTCCTGAAAAGTGAATTTTTTCCAGACGTATTTGTTACAGATAGAGATTGTGTATTGATGAGTGCTGTGAAAAGTATTTTTCCAATGTCAACCAATTTATTGTGTCGGTTTCACATTGACAAGAATGTTAAGGCAAAATGTCAAACTTATATTAGACAGAAGAACGCATGGGACTATGTCATGGAAGCTTGGAGAATTCTTGTTGATTGTAGTAAGCAAAATAGTTATGATGAATGTCTGATGAAGTTTGAAATTGCGTGTTCACCATGGCCTACGTTTGTTGATTATGTGAAAGATACATGGTTGGGTTCTCACAAGGAAAGATTTGTAACCGCATGGACAAATAAAGTGCTACATTTTGGGAAAACTACAACTAATAGGTTAGACAACTTTTGAAGTTGTTGTCATTGTCTTGTTTTCATCAACTTATATGGTTTTTCAATTGTTAACATATTTGTCATTTAACACAGGGTTGAGTCTTCTCATTGGACTTTGAAGAGGCTTCTACAGAATAGCGTTGGAGATTTATGTACTATTTGGGATGCCATGAACAATATGATCACCTTGCAGCATATTGAAATAAAAGCATCACTAGAAAGAAGCACCCATGTGATCGGACATGCATTTAAAGTAACATTATACAAAAGACTTGTCGGCATGGTGTCCAGCTATTCATTAAACCACATTGCAGCTGAGTATGAGCGTGTTCATTATGCCGGTAAATACCCTTCTTGATGTGGATGTTTCATGTGAACCGCCCACGGCCTCCCTTGTGCATGTGAGTTAGCTAAACTTGTTGGCCGCATACCGTTTTCAAGCGTTCATATGTTTTGGAGAAGATTAAGTTTTGCAGAGCAAGGTGTACATGATGGAGAAATTCACATAACCGATGAGATGGAGGCAATATCAAACCGCTTTCAGAAGCTTGACCTGTGTGGTAAAATCAATCTCAAGACTAAGCTTAAAGAGCGTGCATATCTTGATTCAACATCCATGCATCCCCCTGCTGAAAAGGTGAAAACAAAAGGTGCTCCAAAAAATAAACACACAAAGCATGAATGATCAACCAAGCGAGATCCGTCTTACTTTGAGTATGTTGATGAATTACAGTCTGTGCAAAATAGTTGTGCCACACAAACAAGGTCACCTTCATCCTCTGCTCAAACAATGGCAAAGAGGAACGTTCCTATGTTGGATCAATTCCAACCTTTTATGCACAAGTTCATTCTTAACATCACTAATGTTAAAGCATATAGTAATTGTGGATATCGTGTACTTGGTGTCCAGCTAGGTTATGGTGAAGATTCTTGGCCTTTGATCCGCAATCATTTGCTTAAAGAACTTTCGCAATAGTCTAATCAATATATAGCCTTGTTTGGTGGCTTTGATAGGTTTGATCAGTTAAAGCGGTCCCTTCTTGTTGATGGATTATCAAGGGTAAGACCAAAGTTTCACAATCGTTTGACCAATACATGTAAGATTTTATAGTTATAGATATGGACACTAATAAATTTTGCTTGTGTAGGTAACAATGGATAAGTGGATGGATATTATCAACATGGGTTATGTCATTGCTTCAAGGTATAATGTCATTGTTGTTTGTCTTTCTCTTCAACAAAGTATGACGTTTTTTCCTCTGAGACGCCAACCTCCTAAAGATCCATCTATTCATCGCATTGTTTGTATTGGTCATGTGTATGGTAACCACTTTGTCCAGGTATAACAAGGAACATTACTTGAAGTATTATTTTGTTTCACATTTGTTTAAATCAATATACAACTAACATTGTATTTTAAACAGGTTGAATTGACAAAGGACTGTCCTATCCCATGTACTGCATTTTTGTGGTCTACGCACTGTTCAAATGAGGCAAGACAATGGCCAAGTCATTATCTGCATCGAATGAGGCTGTATTTAGATTCCATTAAGGTAGCAGTTGAATATGTCAATATAGGATAAGTAATTGATGGTGTAATTTGTTTTTCACGATTATAAAGACTTTGTGTCCAACAAGTATATGTTCAAATTCGAAGAAGTTTCATGCAATGCTTATAAATTAACAAATTCGAAGAAGTTTCATGCAATAATCCGCTGGCTAGCCTCACACTTCACGACATATAATTCTCGAAGCCAGGATAGGCGAACATATGCCCTAAGGCATTGTTCGGTCTCAGACTCAGCTTCATCAACGGTTACATCCAACAACTCAACCAATAAGGTAATTGCCTCCCCCACATCAATTGCATCGTACATCTGGAAGACTCCCATTACTGGCAGATGCAATAAGGACGCAACATCATCCAGAGTAATGCTGACCTCTCCAAGGGGTTGATGGAAGCTGCTCGTCTCTGCGTACCATTTCTTGACAAATGCCGATAACAAACCTCGGTCTCCAATCTCCACAGAACACGAAATCAATGGGCTTAACCCAGTAGCAACCACTAACCCTTCTATCTCAGGTGCTGGCTTCCCAAATTTCGCTACTTTACGTCCGTGAGAGGCCAATTTTAACTCAACACGTTCTTGGAAAAAAGTCATATCAGTAACAAACAATACATTCACAGATATATGTTAATTTTCATTTACTTAAACATATGCATACCTCTCCAGCCCACACTTTATAAGCCACATGCTGAACGTAGTCAGTCAGAACCGAAGTATCTTCTGGTCCACCAGGGAAAGACTCTAACTCGGTCCCAGCTTCCTCTGTCATTGGAACATGGTCATCATGTTGTTGCTGATCAGCAACATCCTCAACAATAGGCTCAGCAGCCTATTGTCTTCTGGCAGAGGCGGTGGGCCTATGCCGTTGACCTTCTTGGTCTTCATTTCCCACAACCTGTGTCCTAGACGCTCGATCTCCAACTCTCCCTAATGCCCGAGTACCACCTCTGGTTTTTGCCATTATCCGTTGCATTTCTTAATGACATTAGTCATTCAATTTTGAAATTTTCCAATGTACCTTATCGCATGAAATCTATGTATATATACTCTCTAAGCAACAAAACAACATGCAAAGAAAATTGTACCATATCAAGCACTATTCACCTTACAAATTCGTAAATACACATATCTTTATCACACATATTACTAACATCAAACATCAATTTTGATAAGACAACAACGTACGCACTTCATGCCATAAATCATATTATTAGGTCAAACCAATGTTCAAAAGTCTTAAACATATTTACAGAACCTAAGCTAGTTACTAATGTTCCACAATTGTTCAACCATTTACTATTAATATACAAAATTTAATCATTTAATCAAATCTGGAAAAATTTAAAATTCAAACCATACGGATTGGGTAATCCGTATGTTCACAGATACACTAGCACCCACCCACCATGACGGCGACACTACAACTCTGACCTTCCCATCACCAATGCCACCCACCCAATGCGACAACGAACACAGACCACGACCACCACCACTGTCCACCGCCTACGAAGAAGAAGAAGAAGAAGAAGAAGAAGAAGAAGAAGAAGAAGAAGAAGAAGAAGAAGAAGAAGAAGAAGAATGTGCTCCTGTTCACGCGTGAAGAAGCAGAACGATGGTGTGTACGAGCAATGCAATTTTTTAATTAAAAAACCTAATGAAAAGGGCATTACGGGAATTTCATTGTGCGCATATGGTGTATAAGAAATTCTTATAGTGTATAAAGTTTAAGCCTAAGTTATGTTATCTCTATCCCAAATAAAGAAATTGTTATTGATGGGCTTCCTCACTAGTTGTTAATTATCTTACAAACTTATTTATAAGTTAAACATTTAATTTTTTCTTTTAAGATATTCAAATTATTTTGAGAGCTACTCAACTTTACAAGAATATATAAAAAGAATTTATTAAAAGAATTTGAATGATAGCGTGTACGTTTTTCTAACTAGGTTCTTCAAAGCTTCTTGAATTTATAATCTTATTCAACAAATGTTTATTATCTCTAAATGGATAATTTTTCAACTTTAACTTGCATCTAGAGATTGTAACTATTAACGGTGGTGGATCCATAATTTTTTTTAGTGGGAGTAAGAAATAATTCTAATATTTTCACAAAAGTAAAATATCAGTACTCTAAAATATATAATATCATAATAAAAAAAATTAAGTATTTAAGCTTCTATAAATTACAATTGTCCTCTACACATCTTTATACTTTAAAAATATTCTATGATTTTTCACTAATACTAATTTAGTGTATGAAATAGAACGCCACCTTCATTAAACTAACTAACATTAAAATATCATTACTCCTAATTTCTTTATATCAAGAATACTTTAAAAGAAAAACACTCCTAAAAGAATTATACCCTGAAAGTTTGGAAAATGTATATGTTTTACTCACCTCTTGAAACTAGTAATTAGAGTTTTTCATTATCTTTTTCTTGATGGAATTTCTCAACTTTCTTCCTTCTTCTAAATCCTTAAGCAATTCACTAATGTCAAGAGAGACACTTTATTTATGTGATTCTAGGAAGAAGAAAAAAATTGTCTATCCTTATATAACTGTTGCACGTGATTTGAAATTATATCTTTTGAAATTTGTTTAACCAATCTTTTTATCTCTTATTTTATTATCTTTATCAAATCTAATATATTATTATACTAATATCTTTTTAAAAAATATAACAATCTAATATATTAAAATAATTTAATTTATTTTTTCCTTTATTAAAAGATATATTTAGATAATCTTTATCTAAAAAATGATTGGATTATTTTTGGGATATTGCATGAAACATTGTATTCTACACAATGTGGTGCTTTTTTTTTTTTTTTTTTATCATTGTAACAATAATGAGAATTGGGCTAAATGATTTGGACTTGAGTGTGTAATTTTTTTGTATTGAATGCCTTATGTTAGTTTGGACTTTGAGTTTAAAAAAAATTCAATGGGAGCAATATATAATTTTTTATGGGACTATTTTTCTTATATACATTAACAAATAAATAAAAAAAATTGGTGGGGGCAATTGCCCTCCATAGTAGAAAAGATGCATCCGCAATGACCATTGGAACATCTAATGTTTATATTAAATGCATATCATTTTTCATGTTGGAAAACTACTCTTGTTAGCATTCGCGTAAAATACTTTAGCAAGAAAATCACTTACTTTTAGTTAGAGTAAGTATGCTCTAGAGAGCACATCTTTTGATGCTTTTTGGTAACTCCATGGAGCTTGGATTTCATTTATTCTTCATGGAATTTGAAAGATCCTAGAAAAATGTCTTATAAGACAATTTTACAAGATAAATCTTAAACATAGAACATTAAAATGAAGTCTTAAATACATTCATTAATATTGTATCAAAACATAAGATACATTTGCTTATGTATGGAGTTTCATACACATAGTATGATATATAGTTTGATATCAAATAAGACATAACTTTTAACATTTATATTTATTTATATCTAATCAAAATAAGTAAGGATCCCGGTTCATTTTAAGACATAAATGTCTTCTTATTAAAAAATTTGTTTACTAATTATTTGAGTTAAGATGCATAAATATAATTATATAATGACATGTATATAAAATACTTGATATTTAAAATTAATTTTTATTATATTTATTATATATTTTATCATATATTTAATGTTTTTTAAATAAAAATATGATTAAAACAGCAAACCACATCAAATTAGAACAGATAGAATTAAATCGGATTAAATTTTTGAACAAAATTAATTAAATAATAAATTGTAAAAATTATTAAATTAGATATTTTTTTTCTTCAAAATTGATCCCATCTAACCTGTAAACATTCTAACGAGTTTCGAAGTGCGCTCACATTGAATTTCCTCGACGGAGGAGTGAGGAATGGAGAGGGAGGGGTATATTGGGAAACAAGAAACAAACTGAACAAACAAAATCTCAGCCCTTTATATTAAAACTAATTTATTTATCCAATGGTATATAATTGCTTTCCCATAGTGCAGTGAAGTGTCCCACCCTAACCTCCTAAGTAAAAGCGTGTGTTGTTAGCATAACATAACATAACTCATTGGTTGTGTCACACTAACATATACACACTCGGAGGATGTTTGTGTTGGGTGTTTCTTCCTCCGCAGCCGCCGCTCCTGCTGCTGCCACCACCTCCACTCACCACCTTCTCTGTGGAACCCTTCACTCTCCTTCTTCCCTCTCAACTTCCCATCTCTTTCCCACAACTTCGGTATTTTTTCTTTCACTCTCTTACTGCTATTTTTATTTATTTATATGCTTTTATATCTGATTTTGATGGTATTGGTTTTCAAATGGGTATGCTCAGGTGCGGTCATCTTCACTGCACTTCAGGTGCGTTCCAATCAAAGCCATGGCTGAAGTTGATACTATAGCAGTGTCAAAAACTGCTTCTTCTTCTGCTCCGGGTACTTTTCTTTTGTGTTTTATTTAGGGGTTTTGTTAGATTGCTTTTTTACCCCAAAGGGTAATAATTTTTTTTAATCAACACCATATCTATGGCCTCAAATGGGGTGGATTAAATTACTGTATTTGTTATTCTAATCTCAAAGGGTGGCTATATTTCTCTATGAATGTTGTTTTTTTTGTCTGGCTTGACCTTCTGTTGTTAATCCCTCTCTGATTTCTGCATAGTTTTTAGCATCTTGCCCCTTTTCTTTTAAATTGGAATATAAGTTGTTCACTATTCCCTGCAGTTGAATAAAGAATAATTGATTCTTTGTGGCTCTTTTGTGCTGATGATTGATTTCTAAGACTCCCTTTGCTGTAGTGCTTATAGGCTATAAGTACTTCAACTTATTAAAGCCAGATTGCTTGATTGTACTTAGCGCCGTCATTTTGCTATTGACTGGCTCATAAAAGTTATTCAGTTCTTTACCTGTTATTTTTCTCCCTTTTGCTATTGTTTTGACCCAAGTGATGATGAGACAGAAGGATGTGAATTCCCAATTCCATTATTCTCTCATAATCATACAATCCTCATTATGACTGATATGCAACTATGTATTTTTATCTAATATACCAAAGCACCAAACAATGTTCACATTTAGTGTTAAGAGTTGATTGGTAATGCATTAGCGAGAATTTGTTTTTCAAGTTTTGTTTGTCTATTCAAATTTGAATGACCAAAGCTATATTGAAATGTCTTCTAATATGGAATATTGAGGTGTCAAATATAGCGATGCACATGCTGTACCCTTTGGTGATGTTATCTATGTTTTAGAATGTAAGACTAACTATTTCTCGCATATTGTGTACTTTGCTGTGAAACAGCAAGCAAGCAAGCCTTGATATCGTTGTCAGACAAGAAGGATCTCGCATTTGTTGGGAATGGGCTCCAGGAATTAGGGTAAGTTATTACAATTAATGTGTGCCATTTTTTAACTTGTCAGAATAATATTGTTTCTCAAATTTATGCTTTATTTTATAAAAAAATATTTGTTCATACTTGTTTTTATGATGTGGTTTATGGCATTTCTAGCAGCTTCAGTTGCTATAGTGAATTAATGTAACTCTATTAAATTGTAGATACACTATTGTTTCAACTGGAGGAACAGCTTCTGCATTGGAGAGTGCTGGAGTAGTTGTTACTAAAGTTGAACAGCTCACTAAGTTCCCTGAAATGGTGTGTTGGAACTTCTGATGATATGCCTATGAATTATTATGGGTTTAGGCCCTATAAATAAAATGAACTAAGTTTCTCCCATATGTGACAATCTACTTATGCACTTTAACTTTTATAGAAGCTCTCACATCTAACTTCTCCAACAGCTAATGTGCATTAGTTGATTTTAACTTATTGGAGAAGCTTAGTCAATTTTACATCCTTACTCTTGTCTCCTAAAAGTGTTTATGGAGAAGTTTATTTAAACACATCCTTAATCATGTTTTAATTGCTTTCTTATGCTGCCTAGGGTTTTTGTTGGATTATAAGACTTTGGTTTTCTATTGATATTTTCCAACTGAACTAGCTGTTATAGTGTTTCTTTGGTCGTAACTTTAATGGCTTCAATGTGAATGTTGGCAGCCACATCTGTACTTAAGTGCAAAAGTTTTACTGTATTAACATCATGACTTCTCATCTCTTGGTTGCTTATATATCTAATTTTAAGCAAACATTTCGAATATGGAATATTTAAAAAGTGTCAAAGTTGCGAACTTTAGAGTTTAGATTGATGGCTAGTTTGCTTGCTTTGGTAATCTTTTGACACCCTCTTAAAAGAATGAATATATCATAATGTTAGGGACAGTAAGCTGTGCGTCTTGAGGTGAAGCCTAGGTGCAAATCCAGACTTACTGACTTTGTGGCTGAATGTTCATTAATTCCTTAGAAGTTTGCTTAAACTTTTACAAGATTATAACAAGAATGTTTGGGCCTTTTTCGCAGCTTGATGGTCGTGTCAAAACTTTGCACCCTAACATACATGGGGGTATCCTTGCCCGAAGGGACCAAAAACATCACATGGAAGCCCTCAGTACTCATGGGATTGGTAAGTTATGTTATTAGCTGTTATTTCAAGTACGTAGTGCTCGAAATTCGTTTTGTTGAATTAGTGTTGTGTTCATTCAGTTTGGGAGAATGTATTTTTTTGCTTTTGCTTTAAGTTTTCCTTTTCAGGTACTTTTGATGTTGTGGTAGTGAACCTGTACCCATTTTACGATAAAGTGACATCAGCTGGAGGCGTTGAATTTGAGGATGGAATTGAAAATATTGACATCGGTGGTCCAGCCATGATTAGAGCTGCTGCAAAGGTTGGTTTATTTGACTAAAAATGGCAATTCCCTAACATTTAAAAAATTTGAAATGATGACCAAAACTTCCCCCCTCCCAATCGTCATTACTTAAAATGTTATGTAAAATGGCTCAGAAAATAATCTGTTGGCCAAATACCACCAAGGGACTAAACTACTGTGGAAAGTAACAGGACCTTTGTTCATTGCATACTGTCTTTGAGTGAAATTTTTAGTTTTTCCGTTGGAATATGTTAACTATAAGGTGATAAATTCTTATTTGAGCAGAACCACAAGGATGTTTTGGTAGTGGTTGATACAGAAGACTACCCTGCCCTTCTGGAATTTCTTAAAGGAAACCAGAATGATCAAAAGTTCAGGCTAAAGCTCGCATGGAAAGCTTTTCAACATGTTGCTTCCTATGATTCTGCAGTATCTGAGTGGTTGTGGAAGCAGAGTGTGGGAGGTACTTTTGTTTCTAATTTGTGAGAATTATTAATTTACTCTCAATGTGAAATGAAAATGTCAATTACTGGAAAATTCAAATAATTTATGAATATAATCCTAGAATGGTAAAGCTTAATCTACAGCCAGCAGATTAATTGGTGTGCTAATTTTCATAAATTTTCTAATTTTGAAGTTTGTGAAATCAGTGAACAAAATTGAAATCATGTATTTAATTCTAAAATAATGGAGCAGAATATGTATTTAGTTTAAATATTTCAAGTGATATTATTAATTTTATATGCTCCATAGATTAACTTGTTCTCATTTTGATAACAGATAAATTCCCACCTAGCTTGACAGTGCCTCTTTCACTCAAAAGTTCTCTTCGTTATGGTGAAAATCCTCATCAAAAAGCTGCATTCTATGTTGACAAAAGCCTTTCTGAGGTTAATGCTGGTGGAATTGCTACAGCCATCCAATACCATGGAAAGGTGGGAATCAGCGACTAATTTCTTATTAAATGATCTATAATTACTGGTAGGTTTGAAGAGAGAGAGGAGGGATCCACTTACTCCAAGAGCAAGTTTGAAGAGTTACTCCTTGTCCATTCGTTTATTTAAAATCTAATGGTATAGATTAATTTAAGACATTGTATCATGTGACTCATTTTCTCCCTTGTTTCACGTTCATATCAAATGCCTTCTGCAGAAAGGAAAAAAAAGCCATATTTCCCTTTACCCTTTCGTTTCCTTTCCATATGCCATTTCAGAAAGCAGTGAAGTTGAACATATAAGTGGATCCCTCCTCAGTCCACACACACAAATACATACATACATACATACATGCATGCATGCATGCATGCATGCATGCATGCATACATACATCCATGCATGCATGTTAAAAGCATTTATATTATGTATGGGGATAAGAGCCTTTAACTGAAAAATTGTACAATTTCTTTTAGTCTTCTTAATGTAAGTTAATGTCCCTTACATAACATCCTTAACATTGTCATGCAGGAGATGTCATATAATAACTACTTGGATGCTGATGCTGCTTGGAACTGTGTATGCGAGTTTAGGAACCCCACGTGTGTAGTAGTGAAGCATACTAATCCATGTGGGGTAGCATCGCGTGATGATATTCTTGAAGCCTACAGATTAGCTGTTAAAGCTGATCCCGTGAGTGCATTTGGTGGAATTGTAGCTTTCAATGTGGAAATTGATGAGGTAAATGTTCTATTTGAATTTGAGTCTGTTAGGAATCTGGGGAACATGTGCAATTGAGCAAGCAATTTGATTTGGGCATACAAATGTCAAAATAGTCAACTCCACCTAGTTGGATAATGCTTGATTGTTACTGTTGTTTTTGCATTGTTGTCTAAATTCAAATATATTTTTTCTTCTTTTCAAGTGATGCAGGGTGAGCTAGTCCATGGTTTCACATTTTAAGCCAGGACTAGGGTCTTGTTTCACATTGTCTTTTTTTATCTAGATTCAGGCACTTTCCCTACTTACTTTTTAAGATCCCATCTTGGCAATGAGGAGGAACAGTGATATAAAATTAATGCTTTTTAATATTTAGGTACTTGCTAAAGAAATTCGAGAATTTAGAAGCCCCACAGATGGGGAGACAAGGATGTTTTATGAAATAGTGGTTGCGCCCAGCTATACAGAGAAGGGACTTGAGATTCTCCGTGGAAAGTCTAAGACTCTAAGGATTCTTGAAGCGAAAAAGAATGAAGCTGGAAAGCTTTCACTTAGACAAGTTGGTGGAGGATGGTTAGCTCAGGATTCAGATGACTTAACCCCACATGACATCAAGTTCAATGTAGTCTCTGAGAAGACTCCACAGGATGATGAGCTTTGTGATGCAGACTTCGCATGGCTGTGTGTGAAGCATGTCAAAAGCAATGCTATTGTGATAGCTAAGGTTGTCATCTCTCATATCATGAAACTTTTCTATACCTCAATGAAAAAGGTTTAAAAATCTGATCCCTTTTTTTTTCAGAACAATTGCATGTTAGGTATGGGAAGTGGGCAACCAAACCGTGTCGAGAGTTTGAGAATAGCAATGAGGAAAGCTGGAGATGATGTTAAAGGAGCAGCCTTGGCCAGTGATGCCTTCTTCCCATTTGGTAAGTGTTAATGTCATATAAAATATATACAAGACAGAAATTCATTCATTATGTTTGCTGTGTTATAAAGAGGACATTTAGTGGTGGATGGATTAGTTATTCTTTTTATTGTATACATTAGACAATTGCTGAAACTCTGTTAGTCACCAATTCTAAATTCTACACTCAGAGAAATAAGGGGGGCATGAGGGAGGAAGCAATAAAAGAATATTCATTAGTGGGCCAAAAAGACTAGCAGATCCTTATCATAACTAAATAGACAGCTGGCAGTGTGTAAATGGAGATATTTCTAGCAGGTAGAAAGCAGAATGATTATATAGGGAGGGTGTAGTGTGCCATGAGAAGTTGTAGAGGGGAAGAGAATTTCAGGGTAAAGATCGTGTCCTTTGCCCAGGGTGGAGATTGTTTATTGCAGTCCCTTAATATCTTTCTTTCTTTTCATCTTTATGTTACTGAATGTGTGTGCTACAGGATTTTCCTGGTGTAAGGAAATAAACATTTTCAGTTCCTATCAAACCATCAGTAAATAATGATAAATTGTTAAATAATCTATAATGGAAGCATATTAGAAAGATATTAGATAGAGATAGATTGCCTTTTCTTTTTGTTTATTTTTTAACTAGGATGTATCTTAATTTATTAACAGCTTGGAAAGATGCTGTGGAAGAAGCATGTGAAAGCGGAATTGGTGTTATTGCAGAACCAGGTGGGAGTATCAGAGACCAGGATGCCATAGACTGTTGTAACAAGTACGGTGTTTCACTACTCTTTACCAATGTGAGGCACTTTAGGCACTGACCTAATTTTTGTTTTGGAATAACTTCCTGTTTCTATTATCCAAGCGGTGTTGCTGGAACTTGTGCTTCCAATAGGTAGAACTGAAACCTGTTTTTGAAATCAAGTGACTGTATGAGTAAGGATTGTACTATCCAATTTATATAGAAAAATAAATTGATGTTCTCCTACTTTCTAATGTCTTGTGTACATTAGAATAATGTGATGAAATCATCTTTTGCAATGAACAGAATCAAATTAGACATTCTTGCTGCAACTATTCAATTATGTTCAGTTAGAAGGAAAAAACATGTAGAATTTTGAATGTGAGAAAGTCTACGGTTAGATTCTCTTTGATAAGTTTCTCTGTAAATACTTATAATAGAAGAAAACAAGAACAAAAAATAAAACAAGTTGCTTCATAAGCCAAAATTAGCTTCAAACTTTTCTCTCTTCCTTTTTATATTTTTTCCTCATTTATATTTATACTTATAACTCATAAGACATTTTTTTTATGTTTCTAATAGCAAAAAATCTCTATTATTATTACATATTTAATAATATATTTATAATTTGTCATTATTATAATAGAGAGAGAGGAGAGATCAAATTATACCAGTGCAATGTTGACAATTATTACACAATTTTTATAACTTGATATAAAATATGATTTGTATGAATTTAACCATTGAATTATATTTACATATTATTAAGATAATTTGTATCAAATTTTATCAAAATTAAACAACAAAAAAGTAATTAAATGATTCATATTTTAGTATTTTTTAAATGTTTAATATTACATCAATTTTAATTTACAAGAACGAGATAATAAATAATTTTAAATTAATATGAAATTTTGTAAATGTGATATAATTTGATGTCTCCTCATTATAATATTATATATTAATTATGTACTATATTAGATATCTCTTTGTCTAATATTATATTTTGATTTTTTAAATATTATGCATTAATGACTTATTAATCTATTATGTCTATTATTACATATCTAATATGATTTTTTATTTTTTAAATAATATGAATCAATGATTTTATTTTATGATAAAAATCACAAATATCACTCATAAGAAATAAATTTGTTCAAGATTATTATGAGCAACAAAATACTCCTTGAGTATTTCACATGTTAAACAAAGACTCAATAATATTATAAATTAAAATATATTTTTTATAATAGAAATCACAAACATCATAGAATAATCTTACTCAATTATTATTGTGAACACAACTCTTTTTTAAGTAACACTATTACATACTCTAAAGATATAATAATATTTTTATGTACTTTAAAAACTATAAAATAATTTTAAATAATTTCGTAAATAAATATTAATGATCATTTTTAGTGGAAAAGGGATAGAGTGTATATATGCAACCTTAAAAAGGACGGAGCAAGTACAAAATTTGGACGGGAGTGAAGATGAAAATAGGGACCGACAACACCCAAAGAAGGTTTTCATTTTATTTGTTCATACTGACCATAAAATGTGCAAAAGCAACCAAGTCAGAATTCGTGCTAGTTTCAAGTCGTGAGAATGAGTCTCGGTCAATCAATAATTTTAATTTCCAACTTCGGTAAAATAAGTCAAATAATACAGTGTCCATTGATAAACGGCTATCAAAGTCTAAGAAAATTGTGAAATTGATTATTTTTAATTGAAGAAAATGCTAAACTTACGAACTAAATTCACCAATCATAACTTAAACCAAAATGACCCATGGTACTACTATCACAATAACCATTTAGATATTTTACTTTGAACAAATTAATAATTCTACAAATTAGCTTAACCGGTACTTTAAAATACAACATAGCAAAAAAAAAATGAGGCCCAATGCTAAAACAACTTAGGTGCACCTAAAGAAAGGGCAAATGCACATGGTTAAGAAATGATGAGGTTGAGGATTTAAGACATTGTTAGAATACTTGGAAAACATAATGTCAGAGAGCACAAATAGGCATAACTTGGTAGTTTGGTGTCATCAAAACATACACCATGTAATCAGTTTAATTTATCCTTAAATTTCATTTCATACGTAAAAGACACTTAAGGAACAAGAATGTCCAAAGAAAAACTCAAAATGAAATGTAGCAATATTATCTAAAAAGACTGAAAGCAACATAAACATTGAGCATGTCTAATACACAAAAGACACTAAGTCTAAAATCAAAATTTGAGCATAATCTGTTGTCACATCTCTGTAACAAGAACCCAAAAACCTCTATGCTTATGGCATTTTCAAATCATGGTGCAACCACAATGCGCCCAGCCACTTGGTCAAGATCCCGTCGGCCACTGGAAGTGATTTTCCTGCCACTGAAATGATGATGGATAAATGTTTAAAAAATTACCAAAGAAAAGCAATGTAACAATTAATAAAGCAAATATTAATATCAGACAGAAGCTACTGCACAATATATATATTCAAGTGAACAAATTAATTTTAATTTCCATTGAGACCAACTTATCTACAGCTATGACTATACCTATAAAACTGTAGGAGGCTAACAAATTATAGGAGAGATTACCCCTTGGTGTCCAGTTCAATGATGTTCATGTTCTGCAACTGTTGAAGAATGTGACGAGCAATGGCACCACTGCTCTTGCAAAAATGAGGAGGGCGGCTACCATTCCTCTTGCTCCCACCATAAATCCTCTGAAAGGCACCAACACCAAGTCCTCCTCTCAAGTATATCTTTCTTGCCATGGAAGCTGAGGTTGTTCAAAATTGAATTAAACACACAAAATACACCAACATATCATTGCAAATTCCAACAAGAAACAATTATAAAGGCTTCCTTCGTAGTTCCAATTTTTCACACATTCCAGACAAAAAATGGACAAGTAACCAGGCAACACACATGGAAAACACACACACCTAAAGAAAAAATAACGAAACTCACCAGCTCTGACATAGTACCAGTCAGGATCATAAGGAGCTAACTCCTTAAATCTTGCAGTTTTCACAATATCAGTCCACTCTGGCAGCTCCATCTGTTCAGAAACAAACAAAAAGAAATGAACTCAACAAATCAAAACTGACAACAGTACCACATTAATCAGAGGATGGGTCGCAATTAACCTTAGCCAAAGACCAAAGAACTTGTTTTCAACAAACAAATTAGCAGCCAGATGAAAGATCATTCTAGAACTATGCCAATACAGTAGTCAAAGATGGAAACAAAGCCCCAATGACCAATAAATTCGGAATCACTACACAAACCATCATCCATTCCCTATAACAAAAGCAACTATTTATCCATTTAAAATGCCTAACCCAGAAAACAAATCGTGACACTAAAGTTTAGGTAAAACAATCACAGCAAAGTAGATCAAGTTTCAAACTTCAACACCACCCAATTCAAAACCATCGACACAAACACATGTGCACGACAAAAACTTTAGAACCAAAACCAGATGAAATCAGCAATATCCCAAGACTCTGAGAATAAAACCGAAAACGAATCTGAAGCAGTCCACATATCATAAAAAACCAACAATAACAAATGGGTTTCGGATTTTATTCATGATCAAACATGACACGATTCTTTTGTTGAAGAAAGAAGAAAGGGGTATTTGGAGAATGACCTTGCCGGATCGCTTGAGGTGAGAGGAGTACGCCTTAACGAACTCATGAGGTGAAACGTCCTTCACAGTCCTTGCAGTGGCCATGGCTGCTTCTGGTTGCTATTGATGCGCACACACAGAGAGAAGAAAGGTAGGTTTAGGTTCTGCCGCGCTCTCTATCTCACTCACAGCACCAAAAAGTAGGGTTTCTGAGTCAGTTTATTAGGGTTTTTCTCGTAACCTTAGACCCGGCCCAACGTACACTTGGGTCTGGACTCTTCTCAAGGATATTTCTTCCTACTACGCAGTTTTCCCATACATCCAGTAAAAAAAAGTGAAAAATTCTTTGTGCCCTTCACTTAAACCCTTTAAGCTTCGTACAGAAAAAAGTGAAAAACACTTTATGCCCTTCACTTAAACCCTTTAAGCTTCACCCGGATTGACAATCTGTATGAATCATATAGATTATCAATTCATAAGCTTCCTACGGATTGTCCTATTCGTATGCTTGATACGGATTGTCCTATCCGTATACTTCATACAAATGAACTCTGTCACCGCAACACTCATTGCAATGATAACGATGAATCCAAATCAACTACCAAACTACGGTCAGCTACGGGAGAATGAGGTCTGCCAATAAGAACAAACAAAGAAGGTGATCAAGGATGAAGAAATAGAAAGAAGAAGAGGAGGAAGGGTAACTTTGGAATTAAAAAAAATAAATGGTGTATGGGAGATTTGAATGGTGTAAGAAGAAATTCTCTCCTCTCAAATAGGTTAAAGCCCATAGCATATTTCCCTATTTTCTTTGAATTTTTATATTTGAATTGCTATTCTCACGCCTTAAATTGTTATTATCACCATCACCTTTTTCAAAGAAATGTAAAGGGACAAAATTATCCCTCATCCCTTTCTCCTATCCCAACTTTCAATTGCAATGAAATCATGATTCCATAGTGTTGGATACAAAAAAAGAATCATGATTCCGTTTTGTATTTGACACTACAAAAATGGAACTGTATTTTTGTTATAGTATTATAGAATTGAAAAAGAATGAGATAGAAATAAATTTTCATTGCATAAAATATACAATAAAAATATATTTTTGTTGTAGTATATTGGGGAGCAAAAAAAATTGAAACAAAATATGTTTTCATAACAACAAAGTGAATTTATGTTTTTATTTATTTTGAACCCCCATATACTACAAGGAAAATATGTTTCCATTGTATATTTTATACAATAGAAACATATTTCTATTGAAAAGACATTTTGGGAAAAGAAATTGATGCAATGCAAAGTGAGAATAGCTATTTGTTGGTGAGAATAGCAATTCCTTTTTATATTTAGTTGTTACGTTTTCATTTTCCATTGTCAACATTTTTTTATCAAAAGGGATAAATAGTAAATTCTTAAATAACAAAAATAAAAAATGAAAAATATTAAAATAATAAGATTTATAACATAATGGTGAATAATATGTATAAGTAATCGTCAATGATTAAGAAAAATACATTAAAAAACATAGTAGGAAATTGGAAAACACAAGTGACAACCTAATTATAGGTGATATTTTTTCATTTCAAGTGTTAGAAGGTTTTTAAATGTATGATAATCATTGCAGTTACTACAATTAGTATTTATGAAGTATACAAAGCTAATTAGTTAGGAAAAAGACCACCAATTCCACTATTCTGTGAAGAAAAAAAAGAGACGAACTTTAATCATATATTGTGTTATAACTTCTTATGAATAAACAAAAATAAAACACATAATTTATGTTCTCAAGGGAAATTAAATAGTTAAGAAATCACTTTATTTTTAACACACTCAATTAAAGACTATCGTTTTCATGATGGACGTGTAGGGTGCTAACACCTTCCCCATGCATAAATGACTCTCGAATCCTTTTATCTCAAATCGTAGGCCATTCCTTATCTTATTTTTTTTGACCTTTTCCTTAAATAAACATTGGTGGCAACTTCGATCTAGTTTTCCTTTTCTGGAAAATGCCTTCCTTTTTTTTT
>CM023944.1:13277936-13392168 GCA_013407115.1 Glycine latifolia | reverse complement strand
GGGGGGGGGGGGGGGGGGGGGGGGGGGGGGGGGGGGGTGAGGTAAGTAGCTCTTAAGTCGTAACTAGGATGGCCATGTGCTTTGGTGTAATTTGTTGTTGTTGGTGTTTTTCCTATTTTGCGCTGGTCAGTTGATACAAGAATAGGATAGTGTATTATAGTTCCTGAAACTTGTGATGGTCAATTATTATCAATCTTTTTTCTGCCTAGGATTTGGTAACATTGTTTTTTTTATTTTTTATATTATAAGGGGTCTAATAGCAATGATTTATACATTGTTCAATTTATGCTGCTTTTTCTTTCTTCTTTACTTTCTAAGTAATCTTGTAGGCTAGGGTGTCCATGGTTTTTGTCCATGAAAGCATAGATCTTGTGAATTTCTTTTATCAGTTAATATACTTCTTACTGTTTATGGGCCCTCTTATCACTTCCAGGCTGTGTTTTTCACGGAGTTATATGCTTCTGAAACTCGTAAACTGGTTGAACGTCTCATTAATTATGTCATTTACAAGGTTAGCGCTTTTCTGTTTCGCTGGTTTCTGAAATGTGTCACTGTGACCTTATTCTGAGTATTTATTGACAATGAATGTGTTAGGAACTGGACCAGATTAAGAGAAGAAAGAATGAAAAGAATGAATCTTTATTGCTGTTCTTGGAGATTAACCTCCTGCAGTTACAATAGTGAATTCGAGGTTCACCACCCTCCTAATACTCTCAGCTTACAAGCTGCCTTTCCTCAGCCACTCACCTCCAATTTATAATTCCTGACCCTCCCATAGTTAGTGTAACTAACTAACTAACTAAAACAGAATATTACTAACAGCTTATCGTAGTCCTAGATCCTATCAGAATGTTACTAAATTATATGTTTGTTTAGAACCATTTTATTATCAAGTCTATTGTGTCTGATTTATGGATGGGAGCTACGGCATTGATTGAGCACCTCTTTTCTCACCTCTCCCATTCTTTTCTTTTAGTGAAGATATAATTTTTTGTTGATGTGTTGGTTTAGAGTTTGCTCCTAAGATTTGTTTTTAAGCAAGATTTGATTAGCTAATTCACATGATCAATGCAAGTGTTTCTCAGATATGTGGATTGTCGAATCTGTGGATAAACAAATCATATTGTGAGTTGTGACATATCTAATGATAAGTAGCAGAGTAGTAGCTGTTAATTTTTATCTTTTGCTGGCCTGTTTGATGTGCTAGGATGCTACGGAAAACATTTTAATCATCATCATCATCCTCATCATCATATTATTTAAATTATCTGCTTCATTTTTTTTTTTTACTTTTGATCATTACTTAATGGTCAAGTTTAGTGACATTTAAGAAATTATCAATGTAGTTTGTTTCAAATTTACTTAAAGGAAAACATTTTTAAGCAACCAGTTAATATATAATTATGTATTAGCTTTGCAAAGTTTAAATGTAATTTAGGAACTGTTTGATGCTTATTAGTCCTAAATTGACACTACTTAATTGTTATTTATATGTAATATGTAATGGTGGATGAACAGGGGATGTTTCTACCATTGATTGTGCCACCAACAATTTATCAAGCAGGCCTTTGGTCAACTTGGTTGACTGTGCTTTGTTCTTTGAAGGTATATATTATACTAAAAAACAACAAATGGAAATAATTCTGTAGAGATTTGATATATACAAACAAAACCAGTGTTTAGTAACTTGTTCTGACACGGTTAACATATTGTATAGATGTTTCAAGCTTTGGCTAGGGATCGTTTGGAACGGCTGAATGCATCTCCATCTGCTACACCCTGGAGATATCTTCGTGTGTATTCAGCATTGTTATTTGTTTTCATGGTTGATGTTCTCTGGTACAATTTTCTCTTTTTTTCTGTAACAATGTTCATATTATTACCACTGCTATTATCATTATTACAATACTGGATATTCCTCTATTGCCTACTTGGGCATAGCTTTTGTCCTGGACACACGGCTTCCAATAGGATTCATATCCTTGCTCTGTAGATAAAGTCTGCCCATATGGAAGCTCAGTTTGCTAACTGAGCCACTCATAGTTATCAATAGCGGCAAATAGTGCTGCTATTGTGTGGTAATGGAGCATTGTGTCTGCTGGCTACTATAAGGAAACTCATACCATCACATTTTTATTTTGCTCAAATAGGAGCCGAAACTGCAGCCAAATTGTGGAGGATAGTGCTGTTATTCCCTGTTCCATTTTCCTGCAAAACCTGATAGCCCACACACATTCCCGCCAAGCTTACCCCATTTTTGGCTAAACTCACTCCATCGTAGCTTCCTCTGTTCTGCATGAAAATTTCCTTTCCATCTTTGTGTCTTTTTTTTTTTCCTGTTTCCTTTTTTACTTATCTGCCCTTTTTTTATTCCTTTTGTGTCTACCTTTTTTATTTTTATTTTGTTGGTCTATCTATTTTTTAATACAAGTGCAAGCACAGGCAGCTTTTGTTTTATATTTCTATTTTCTTATCTTGTTTTTTTTTTCAACCTAAAACACTTAGACAACCTATTGTTTGAAAATACATTGATATTATTAATAATCTGTTTGTTTTTGGGTAAAAACTTTATTGTTCCTTTACACCTCCAAACTCTCATTTGTGATTTGAAATACAGAGGAGTGGTAACAGGGTGGGGCCTGTCTTAATTAATGCTACTTAACTATGGCATATGCACAACATTTTTTTTTGTGCTGTATAGTGTGTTCTTCACACTATATAGTTCCTAGAATTCCACTAATTTTCCTGTTTTTTTCTCTATAAATTCCATTATCTTCCTTTCTTTTAACTTCATTCCTTAGTTCATAACTTGAATTAATAGTGAATGTATGTTTGACTTTTGATTATAATTATGAACATAACTTTAATTTTGGATAAATTATATTATAATTATAATTATTTATGAAGTTGACCACTCTGTTCTGCTATCTAAAAAAAATAAAAAACTATCAGAGTATGTATACTCTAACACCTAGTGGTTAAATAGGCTCTTCTTTGCTCAAAAGATGCTACTGAACCTCATTTGATAAACTAGCTTCCATTGATACTCTGTTCCTTTCAGTGTTGTTTATGGCGGATGGTGGACCATGGTGGCAAGCCAAAAATCTGCCATAAATTTATGGCGGATGGCGTTGCGGAAAATGGCAGACCACAAAAATATATATATAACTATAAATACTAACAAAACAATATATATAAATTAAAAAGTAAAAAAACAGTAGATATAACAGTAAATACAAATAATAAAACTAAAAACAGTAGATATAAGGTCTTGCTCGGGGTGGTTTTCTGTTTCCAGTTTCAAAATTATTAAAAGCTAAACCCAGTTTATGTTTTGAATTTTCAGTTTCAGTTTATTTTGGTTTTTAAATTTTAAAAAGTTGTTGTAAAATAAGTCATGTGAGTTGCACATGTGTTTTTAATGAATTTTTTTATATAAAAAATACCCTTATCCTCTTCTTTAAACATTACAACATGAACAGATTCATCACATTCATCAGATTGCAACTTCAACATTTATTTTAATAAACCAACATGAAAATGAAAAAAAAAATAGAACCAGATTGCAGCATAGTATTTATTCTACTAAATGAGAATCAACCCAAAAAAACATGAGAAATGATATTTGTACAACAATTTATACAACAAAATATGCAACTAAGAGAGAGAAAAAAATAAAAGGAAAAAAATTGAATTTAAATTGTAATAAATGATAGGATTGAGGAGAGAGATGCACACAAAATATGATGTATAAATTGTTGTACAACTTGTTGTTTGTGTATCATATCTCAAAAAATATAGAACCAATATCACATGAGTTCAAGTAGTTGGATTGCATCTCATCATGCATTTCAGATCATAAAAAAATGTCAAATTCAGCTGAATCACAATTTCATATCAAACAAAAAGAAAATATAAATAGTATTGCATAACAGCCCATGCATATTAGTGTCAACATTGCGTTAAAAAAAGTAGATAAGTATTAAATCCCCATTCACGGATTGAAAAAAAAGGGAGATAAGTATGCAACAAAAAACAAAAGGGAAGATCCCCTGTGCGCCTCAAGTGGCAGCGGTACCACACACTGGTGGAGGTCGGAGACGTGAGCGGTGCGAAGAACGGAGGAGAGACCACCGTGAACGGAGGAGATGTTGGTGCGTGAACAGAGATAACAACGAGAGAGAGAGAGGGGGGGGGGAGACAGAGTGTCGCGGATACCAGCAAAGAGAGCAGCAGTGGCGCACATGAGAGATAGAGAGCAGCAGCGGCGTGCGCGAGAGAGAGAGCAGCACAGCGGTGAGAGAGACAGCATCATCAACTGCGCAAGAGAGAGGGAGCACGTTTGGGAGACCGTGAAGAGTGAAGAGACCTAGGGTAAAACCAACCCCACAAATCCTAAAACCTATTTTTATTGTTTGTGGTTTATGGTAAAAACAGTTTTAAAATCTAGTAAAAATTCTACTTACCACAGATTTACCCAAACATGTTTTTGTTAAAATAGCATTTCAAAACCATAAATCAGAAACTGACAACTACCTCGAACGGGGTCTAAGTAATTAAAAACAGTACATATAAATGAAAAGCATGACAAGTTTCATGAGTTCACAATAACCAACACCTAACAAACTCATTCAAGAGTTCAATTGTTCAAAACAACAAGAAGAACTAGGAACAATGATAACCAAACATACTCTAGAATGATTTTGTTTTGTTATCAGGACCTAACAAACTCATTCGAGAGTTCAAAATAACAAAAATGATAAAAGCATAACTGCATAATGCAAACATAAAGACTCTAATCATCTTCTGGAACCCCAATGTAATCCTCTTCATTGTTATCAATTGGAGCATCTCCCTCTCCCTCTTCTCCATCAGACGCGTCAAAATGATGCAAGATGTCTTGAATCTCATTCTCATGTTCTTCAGATTCCACATCCTCAAACTCCAGATCCTCATCATTTTGTTGGACTGCTTTTTGCTTCCTTGTTGAAGATCCAACACCCACTGCCTGTTTTTTAGCAGCAACAACAGTAGCATCATACTTCGTGGTTGCTTTCTTCTCTGTTTTTCGCCTAGTATATATCCTAGGCTCTTCAACCTCTGAAGCCTCAGACAGAGTTCTCCAATTTAGTGCTTCATCCTCATCAAATACCAAATCATTTCCAGCATCATTATCATCATCCATCTCTCCCACTAACCATTCATTGCACACATCAATTTCGTTGAGAGAAATTGGATCAATTTCATCTCTAGCATTATATCTGAGTTGCTGGTTGTATTTGACAAACACTAAATCATGCAACTTTTTGTGCTCAAGCCTATACCTTTTTTTGGAATGAATCTGAAACATAAATTAACCTTGCTCAATATCTCAAATACACTCCAAATAAAACTTGACCATCAAAATTAAATAAAATGCATACTTGTTCAAATACACTCCAGTTCCTTTCACAGCCTGAAGCACTGCTGGTGCAACTCAGAATCCTTATAGCTAGCTTCTGCAAATTTGGAGTTTGGAACCCAGACATTCTCCACCAATATGCTACAATTCCAACCAAGAGCATGACTTAGAAACTAGAAAGTTAGTATTCTGAATATGAATTGTAAAATTTAAATTTTTAAAAAATAAAATTGTAGAAGTTTCTTACTGGGAAAATGGGTAATCCTTTGTGCCATTGCTAATTCAGAACTAAAGTGATTAGCACGAAAAAAAAAAAAAATAGAAGATCAATAGCTGTTGCCGGAGATGGCAGTCGCCGGAGGAAGGAAAGACAAAAAAAAAACACTAAAAAAACAGAGACAAAGGCACCGGTGAGGGCAGAGTCGCTGGTGAGCTTGTCGCCAGTGTCTAGATTGCCGCTGCTGCCGCCACCAGTGTCAGAGTCGTTGTCGGAGGTCATCCAGCAGCAGCAGCAATATTGCAGACGCCATACAGAACCTGCCACGCCACTGCTATTCTATGGCATTTTGTCAAAAAAAAGCCATGCCATACCGCGATGGCACTGCCATAACCACAATTTGATAACACTGGCTCCTTTGGCATCTTCCTTAAAGTTGACTTTTTTATTGGAAAGTTGCTGCTGAATGCTGCTCTTTCTCATTGTATGTGCATCATGTCAGATTTGGTGGATCGCTCTGACTTGGAGTATTTGGCACCATAGGAATAGAATTGTCTTCCACAACAAAGTTTTCAATGGCCAGAAGCTGCTGGAGGATACTATATTTTTCTGTTGGTCCTGGCTTAAAAATCTGGAGATAGGATTTGATATTCCTTTTCATTATTGGTCTAGTAACTTGAAGGACTGTTTTGGATTTCAGGGGAGGGTCTAAGATGTATTTTATTTCTTTCACTGACCTAGTCTTAAGTCAGAACTCAGTTGGCTTTTCTCATGCTTTTCATGTTTCAAGCCACCTAGGTTCTACTTTTGTTACTGCTAGGATGTATGCTTTGTGGTACTCCTTCTACTGTATCTTTTTCTAATATATATATATATATATATATAATTATCTTTGCTGATAAAAAAAAAAAAGTGCATCATGTCAATTGTTATAGTCTCTAAAGTGTACTTCTGGGGAGCTAACTGTAGAATTTATGATTTTACTTTTTAAATTTATAATATAGTCAATTCACTTTGAATATGTTTAGATTTAATTTTCATGAATGCTGAAACAATCTCTGTTATGATTGTAATTGGATAGCTTCAGAATGCTTCTGACACTTAACTTTTTTATGCTCCTAGGATAAGGTTTTGTCTGACAATATATCGAACACATGGGTCCTCTATGTATCCGTTATTATTCTTTGAGCCTTTCAGTATTGCTTTTGAGACCCTACAGGTATTTAGAATGCGTCTTTATAGATTTGAGATACATTCATCTGGTTAGCTTCCCATGAGGTAGTGTTGTTGGGTTTAATATTGTTTTGTGTGTTATACAATTTGTAGGCCATTTTGGTACATGGATTTCAGTTGCTTGACATATGGCTGCATCATTCAGCTTGCAATAGCAGTGATTTCAGAACACCTAAACTGCTTGACATGTTAACTGCAGGTAGTTTGGATAAAAATCTGTTTTTTAAACATCGAATAACTCATCAATATGATTGGGATATTAAGAATATGCATCATTCTGTTCTACACATAATTTAGATTGTCACTACTTTTTCCCCTGGTTTCTCATTTACTTTGATAGTTTGCAATACCAATAAATTGCTATCTTTTTGAAATATAAGTCCTTTTTTTTTGTCTGAAAATGAAAGATCAGTAATATACTTATTTCATCGGTTTGTTTGCATGAAAGATGAAGCTTGGTTTTTTAAGACACAAGATATATCTTTGTTTCTTTGGAGGATCTTAATTCTAGCTTCCTGATTAAGTGGTGTTACTGCAGGTTCATTGTTGGAATTGAAGGGAATTCTCATTCGGAACTTGGGGTTTTTCTTAGACATGGCAACATTTTTTATGGCACTTGGCCATTACTTGTATATATGGTGGCTTCATGGCATGGCTTTCCATCTAGTAGATGCATTCATATTTCTAAATATACGTGTAATTATTTCATTCTTGATTCTTCGTGAATTTTACTATCCACAGAAATTTAACTGACATTTGCATATTAACTACTTGTAATCATTGATCTTGTTTTGAGCAGGCATTGCTTAGTGCAATAATAAATCGCATAAAAGGCTTTATCAGGCTAAGGATAGCTCTAGGAACACTTCATGCAGCTCTTCCTGATTCAACAACTGAGGAGCTAAGAGCATATGATGATGAATGTGCTATTTGTAGAGTATGCTAGTTTGCTGCCCTCTGTCTTTCTGATTGATCTTGGTATTGGTTGGATATATTTTTAAATAATATTATGAATGCATTTATGATAGGAACCAATGGCCAAGGCTAAAAGGCTAAACTGCAATCATCTCTTCCATCTTGCATGTTTGAGATCTTGGTAGGGTTTCTTTTATGGACTTTTATCTTTTTCTATTTGGGTTAATCTTATTGAGATACTATTGGTTGCTTTACCGATTCCAGGTTGGATCAAGGCCTGACTGAGATGTATACTTGTCCAACATGCCGAAAGCCACTTTTTGCGGGTGTGCCTGAAAACGAAACAAACTCCGATGCGGGGACGATAACTAGTGATGAGCAACTTGCACGCCAAATAAGTGCTGGATTGGATCGGCCAAACTCTGCTAGGCATACGATGCGTGCAGTATTGTATCCAAATCAGACACTAAACACTCCTGAAGGTGTTCCTTGGAGGTTCAATCTTCATACTCAATACTACATGGCCTTCTGTCTCTTTTTTGAATTTAGGTGTTATTTATTTGTTTAAAATGTAGTTTTGAAAAGTTATTTAGCCACAACTGAAGGTGATACAAAATCTGCAAGCACAGATGCCTAACAAATGAAAATGCTAATAATAAAAGCTAAGAAATAAACTCAATAGAACTCCTCAATCACTCAGCTGAACTTAAAGAAGCACCTGGAATCCTGGAGGAAGCCACCTCAATCACTCAGTTGAACTTAAAGAAGCACCTGGAATCCTGGAGGAAGCCAATTAAACAGCTATTTCAATAAAAGAGCATGAATGGAATCTCTGCTGGAGATCCTTGATCTATATTTTTTTTCCAACCATACACACCACAACCCTGAAAAAGGAGGATACTGCAGCATGGGCTTGTATTTTCTTTGTTCTACCAAAGCCTCTGAAAAAATGAATTGAAATTGTGATGATAGAGGCTGATGAAACTCAGGGTAAGCAAAAGAATTCCAAGGTGGCAATTCTGAAGTTGACTGGCCACTTCTCAATGTTGTAAAAATGACTGTGACCCTGAACTTTGAAAACACATGAAATGGATATCAGGGGATGTAGCTGTTTAGGCCCTACAAGTCTTTACAAGATATTTGTAAAAGTAGAGAAGGAGAACAAACTTTTTGTTCACTGACTTTATCTTTTGTAAAAGATTTGGAAGAGAAATTTATTAGCAGTTGGGTTTCAAATCAAATACTTTAAGAAATACAAGCACCAGATCCTTAAAAATGTTTTATATTGTCTCCTAATAATGCTATTTCTTATGTTTAGGAACTTCATTTTTTGAATGAAGAAGTATAGTTTTATCCATCTATTGGACTCTGTAAAAGGAAATATGTTCAATAATCAAAATCAATAAAGGATACTGACTCTACGATAACTAACATAAGGAAATATTGCCTAACTCCCTCTTATTTGATTTATTGCAAGAAAAGAATGGTTGATTACTTTTTTTTTTCTTTCTTTTTATTGACAAATCTAGTAATTACCCACTGCATTTAAAATATATAGATTTGTTATCTTGCATGTATTGATGCACTCTCTTTTGCTGGTTTTACTTTTTCTTATCTAGGGGTGCAGGGCTGGACTCAGGTTGGTTGCATTCTTGGCCAAATCAAGGTGTTGATGGTGCCGGTCCATCTACTGCTATCAGAACAGTTGGATTGGGAAGAGTTCAAATGATGATGAGGCATCTTGCATCTGTTGGAGAAACCTATGCTCAGACTGCCTTTGAAGATACCGCGTGGAACCTTTGGCCCATTAATCCCTCTCAAGCTTCTGCAAGTGGTTCAACCATTCCTCCCCCTGGTGGAAGATTGCCAGAAAGAACTGGTAGTTTACATTTAAGGACTGTTTCAGAGTCTGCTAATGATGATGTTTCAAATATACTTGCCATGGCTGAGACTGTTCGGGAAGTTCTACCTCATATTCCAGATGACATGATATTCCAGGTGTGTTTTGGATATTTGCATTATATATTGTGCCAGAGTTTTCAAAACCATTTCCATTCATTAGAGAAATTTTGTTTGAGCATTTAATATTGGGTATGCATGATGGTTGAGGGCCAATAAATGAAGTTTATAATGTAACTTTGTAGTTTCTCTAGTCTGTACTTTAAGATGCTGTTGTAGTAACATCTCTTTAGAAGTGCACTGTATTGGTCTGTTATTCTTGACTTTATTCGTTTATTATGGTCATTTTAATGTCACCAAAGCCTTTGATATTGGAAAACGATTGATGTAATGTAGCAGTCTATTAGTGGTACTGCTCAATCATTTGCATTTCATGATTTGCTTAATACTTGGATAACAATGTATTGAAGGGTAAATGAAATGATCTGATATCATGTTTAAGAAAAAATGGTTCTAGGGATAACAAATCTACAAAAAGTTATTTCTTTATTATTTTGATTTTGTTTGGATTGCATGTATCGGTCAGTCTTTTTTATTATGTAGCTGTTTCATATATAAGAAAATGGATGATCCATTAGTGGGTGAAACATACAAGTGTTATAGAATTGCTATGATAAAAACACGATATTCACAAGCACACTTCAGCTACTGATATTTGATGAATATCAGTGTACAAGGAAGTTAGGTAATAGATTACACTCTGATATGGGAAGAAAGAAAAGAGATACAACAGAGCTATGATGGTTTGTAAACCTTCCTACTTCAAGCCCAGAAACCATATCAAATGACTTCCTGCACTCCCTCCCTTGCTTCACATATACCATTCAACCTTATCCTTCTAGCTCATGTGAGACATTAACCTACTGCCTTCTCTTTATTAATCCTCACGTAGACTTTAGTAAGAGGAAAATATCTGTACTGTCAACCCATAAACTTGTGGCTATAGCAGGCAACTAAAGATTGTCTAGGCAGTTAGTATACCCTTAAAAGTTTCTCTGTGAATGAAGTATCTCCCAAATTTTGTCAATGAAATAATGGCACAAGACGGATAAACTTTTACGATCATTGATGATACATGTCATCATCAGAGTTCATTTTCAACTTCTCAAGGACAAAGTATGCTTGTTATGAACATCAACATTAACATCAACAACACCTTTAACCCAAGCTAGATGGGGTCAGTGGTAGATGAACCCAATAATAAATACGAGAAGGTGGAAAAAAAAAGTGGGAAGGGAAAAGGAAAAGAAGATTAAAAAAAAAGGAAAAGAAAAGGAGAGGAGAGATGAAGAGGAAAATAACTAAAAAGGGACCATCTAGAACATAGAGATAACAACGGGTCTAACCCTCTACCAAGCTTATAGTTTTTCTCTATTCTGTCCTAAGACATATCGTCTGTCAATCTATATCTCATTCCATTAAGTCTTGTTTAACTACATTTCTTCAGGCAAGTTTCAGTCAACCTCTACCTCTCTGTGTCGAGCTATTGGTAACAAACTTTTGTTCTTAGGAAAGCATTCAGGGGCCGTTTCATTACGTGCCCAAACCACCTCAATCTATGTTCCATCATCTTTTCACTGACTGGTACTACTGCTACATTTCGTCTAATATCTTCATTTCTTATTTCATATAACCACACATTCACCTTAACATCCTCATTTTTAATACCCCTATTTTATGCTCATGTTGCCTATGTGTTGGCCAACAAAACAAAAAAAATTGATGCTGAAAATTTTCATCATATTGGATTGCCACCTTTGTTTACTGTTCTGCATCCTAAAGTTGATGTTGATAGACTTTGGATAAAGGTGCTGATTCTAGGACATAAAAGTTCTAGAGTTTATAAAGTATGCAGGTGTAGAAGTTTTTACACGACCAACCAATCAGAAATCACCTTAGTATGACTTTTAAGATAGTTATTATAAAGGTCATCATACGAGAAGGATGGTTTGTGATTGAAGGACAATATTTTTTTTTATTTTTGGTATTGTGAGGAGCATATATTATTTATTCAAAGTGTTAGAGTAGTATAGTGCATATAATATAATAGTCCCACATCTTGTATATGATAGATTAGTTTCTGTACTTAATGATATAAATATATTCCCTGTGTACTCATATAATACACACAATTATTCAATCTCAAGTTGGTATCAGAGCTACGTTGAGGGATAACGAGGGATCGTGCTTCACCGGGGACTGATTGTTCTTGGTGGACCCCTTTGCTTGTTCTCCGTTTGTTTCTGTCACCATCATCGGATATATTGTTCACTCCACCGGAAACACTGTTCACATAACCGGAAACAATGTTCACGTTGTCGGAGTAACTGTTCATGTTGTCGGAGACTGTTTACACTGCCGGAAACACTGTTGTTCAACACATCACTGGATACACTGTTCACGCCGCCGTAGTCATTGTTCACTCCATCGGAAACACTGTTCACAACAACCGAGACACTGTTCATGCTGCCAGAAACATTTTTCATATTGTCGGAAGCACTGTTCTTCGTTGTTCTTGTCACCTTCAACGGATATACTATTCACGTCGCCAGAGTCAGTGTTAACTCAGCTGGAAAACAATGTTCACCCCAACCGAGACACTATTCATGACACCAAAAACACTTCACGCTGTCGAAAATACTGTTCATACTGCCGGAAGCACTGTTCTCTGTTTTACTTCCTTCTTCTGGCTACCTATTTCCACATTCTAGTGGTTTATACTTGACGTACCTTTTCTAGCTATCATTTTTCATTTGTTTTTGCTTTCTGGCGACATTTTCTACATTTCCGCTGTGAACTTCCACTTCCACCACTCTAGTGACACCATCACCTGACTCATCTTCAGCTGATCCCAGTTGCACTGGCCCTTGTCTTTGTCCCAGTTGCACTGGCCCTTGTTTATGTCCCAGATGCATTGGCCCTTGTCTTTGTCCCAGTTGCACTAGCCCCGTTTATGTCCCAGATAATTTATAGAGAAGTCACTATCATATATTTGTCTTAAAGGTCCTCAGGTTGAATATATTTGTAACAAGCTGAGTGCTCACAATATATATGCACCAACATGAGGAGGAGTGTTAGAGAAGTACAGTGCATATAATATGATAGTCCCACATCTTGTATATGGTAGATTAATTTCTGTACTTATTGATATAAATATATTTCCTGTTTGCTCATATTATACACAATCATTCAATCTCAAGTCAAAGTTTTAAGGGTTTAATTTCCAAATATTATAGTTGAAGGGTGTAGTTGCAATTGATCTATAACTGAGGGGGGGTTACTTGTTATTTTGGATCCATGATTTTATCATATAGATTGCTTGCTTGATGTAATATGCATTAGAATCTAAAGCAATTAATATTGCAGGACTTGCAAAGGACAAATTCAGTGACGGTTACTGTGAATAATCTCCTCCAAATGTGACGTATCAAGGTGTATTATTTTACTCAAGGAATATGAAGAATCCAGGACTTGAGAGTTACTATAATTGTCCTAGGAAAGGCATAGATTTCATTTTATGTATATAGAGTCAGCACATTCAATCTGTTGTACTTAAGAAAGATAGCAGAAAATATCGGCATGTTCTTTCTTTCTGTCTTCTCCTTGAATCTGTAGTAAAATAAATGTGGGGTATGTTCCCAAGTTGGGAAGTTCCTATCTGTCATGGTTCCGTTTCAATTGTAATTTTGAATCTGCTGCTATCTCCAAAATATGATGTAATTTTCTTTCCACTCGCACTGCATTTTGTGGGGTTGGCAGAGAGAGGGGAATATCAATTTCTTCAAGTGACTCAATCTGGGTCATGCAACATCTAATTCGAATGTGTTCTAAACTATACCGAACATATACAATAGGTACTCTATTATCACGGTGCGATTGGAAGATGGTAGCAGAAAATAATTCAGCGCGAGTTTGGTGGTTGAGTTCAATTTATTTTGAATAGACATTTTATTTTTAGCTTTTCAGAAAGTTTTTAAGAAACAAACAATTATGTCTCTTAAGTGGTAGAAATCACGATTTATAAACAACTGATGTACCCTTTCAATGACAAACTCCGACAATACATACAAATTATCTCATCTTTTTTCAACAGAGGCTGTATGATCGGAATTGAAATAGTTGCAGATATGAAACCCCAATTATGCGTTATATATTCAAGTGTTGACAACCTGTAACATTAGAATCATAGACCGTGACATTAATTTGATTCCAATGCCGATGTTTGTACGTAAAAATGAAAAGATAATTTTTTTTTTTTACATAGTCCTTATTTTTAAATGATAATTCGTATATTTCTACATTATTATTTTTTCCTGAATACGATGAAATTAATCAAATGATGCAAGAAGACAGCATATTTACTCAACATGGTGGTCAAGAGCAGTAGTTAATGTAGCGATAGGTCTAATAGATCATTTTTTCAACATGTACTTTTAAGATAGAGAAATAAATTAACAAGGTAAAATTAATAAAAACTTGTAAATTTAAATTAATTTATGCATTTCAATAACTTTAGAAGACTTCTTTTTATAAAAAAAAAAAAGCTTTAAGAAGGCTCATTTAACGTTTTCACAAGTCATAAGTTGGCTTATTTTATGAGAGCAATTTAATTTATTTTACTTTTTATATTTATCTTACACTCTTCTCCTCCTATTAATATTTGGTTGAAAGGAAATTTTTAATTTAAAATATTGTTATTTTAGATAGGAATACAAGTTGTTTAAATTTAAATTGGTTGTTAGCATTTGTTTAGATATGATAAAATTGTTATTCTGTTATCTATTATTATGGGATATTTGTTATACCAAATGGTATAAATAAACATTATTTAAGAGGAAGAAGAAAAATGAAAACATTTATTTATCCTATCTGATTTTTAACATGATATCAGAACCTGATTCCCTTCATGATTCAGAGTCATGACACCCTCCATGAATAAGAATCATGTTTCTTCCATTGTCATTAAAGTCTTTTTTTTCCCATTCCATATCCAAATTATCTTTCTTCTTCACATTCTCAAACATACATCTCCTCTTTTCTTTTTGTACCTGTATTCCACTTTTATTTCTCTTAAATCCCTAACTCCTTTCTTTGATGGCCGATTCTTATTCTGAAATACCCAACCATCTACCTCCTCCTTAACCTTCACCTTCTGCGATTTCTCTACAAATTATGATTATTATTATCATGAACTCCATCTTTGCCTCGCATAACATTCACATCTTCGACCTCGGCTTGAATCTCTTTCCGTATCTCAATCTTCTTCCCGAAAACAAAACAAACCTGTTTTGAATCCTTCTCGTACCTCAGTTTTGAAGCCTCCATGCATGTATTCCATTTGAAGGTCATTGATGTGAAGTTCGTTGCACTGTTTTGAATCCTTCACAGACCAGCCATGAAGTCTATTGACTTGAACATGTGATTATTCTGAATCTCTTCCTGTATCTCAATTTTCTTTCTACCTCACCTAATCGAAACACCTGTTGTGCACTATCCTGAAGCACCTCCTGAACCTATTGCTGCTGTATGAGTGTTTGAAGAAGCAATTGGCCAGTTGGGCATGACCGATATTCTGCACCAACTTGAGGGGAAGTGTTGAAAGGAAATTTTTGAATTTAAAATATTGTTATTTTAGATAGAATACTAGCTGTTTAAATTTAAACTGGTTGTTAGCATTTTGTTTATATAGGATAAAATTGTTAATTTGTTATCTATTATTATGGGATATTTATTATACTCACTTATTATATAAATAAACCTCATTTAAGAGGAAGAAGGAGAACGAAAACATTTATTTATCTGTATCATATTTGTTGATAAGTTTTCTAAACCAACTCAATTGAGAATTTAAATTTATATCTTGTATGAAAATTAAAAAACTTGTACATCCAATTTGTTGAGGAAAAGACGGTTTAGCCTCATGGTTTCAATGAATAACACATAAGGTGATGAATAAGGGTGTTAAGTGCTAACGAGTTTTTCTTTAAGTTAGTCTTATGGTCTTATACTCTTGTTATCTTAAGAACCATTAAACCTTATGAAGGAAGAAACTTTCTTTTCACAAGGGTGTCACCGTTGGTGAAGACTAAATAAGAAACAAAAAAAAAACGTTAGTTCGTAAGAATGGAAAAAAGATCTACCTACTTCGAATTCTTGACAAGCATAAAGTGATTATTACCAAAGGAAGAAGAAACGGAGAAGTGGGCCTTTTTACCAATGAAGGGGGTAATTAATTTCGATATTTACCATTAGGGCTGTGCATTTTTTATTAACCAGTAAGGGGTAAGTCGTGGCATGTGGCACGACTTCTACCTCAAACTTGTCAGCAAATTTTTTATTTTTATTTTTTAAGTGAAATTGAATACTTTTTTACGATTTAGCTTAAAAGTCGTAAAAATGGCTACGAGTTTAAAATCGTATTGTATTCTCCTAATTTTTAAATAAAATTTACATTTTTTTTTGAAATATATTTACGACTTTAAAGTCATTTTTATATTTACTACTTTAAAGTCGTATTCCTATCTTTTTATATTTATATTTTTATTTTTATAAACCAATGCTTAAAAGTCGTAAATATAAAAACGACTTTAAAGTCATTTTTATGTTTACAACTTCTGAACGTATATATGCCTTATATAAAAACCAATGCACCCAGCTTTTATATATATATATATATATATATATATATATATATATTTAATTGATTTATTTTATTTGTTTATTTAATATTTGTTTTTGTTATTAATTTTTTTGAAATTTTAATTTTATATAAATATATGGATTACTAGTTTAAACCCATATATATATGAAAATTTTTAAATTACTTTTGTTTGTTAATTTAATTTGTTGTGTTTTTAATAATTATAAATGATTTTGAGTTAATTTTTCATGTAATTAATTATAAAAATGGAAAAAAAGTAGTTTAATTTTATTATTTATTTATTAAAAATTTAATTTATTAATTTGATTTAATATTTTGTATATATTTAATTATTAATAATTACACCCTTTTTTAATATGCTCATTGTGTAATTATTTTGAATTAAATTTAATATTTCACTTAATGTTGTAAATTGTTGTAGTAATGCTAAAATTGAAATTTGTAGAGATTTATTGTTTGATAAAAATAGTTTGGTAATAAATTTAACTTATAAAATATGAATTAGGTTATATTTATTTTGATTTTGTTTATTAATTTTGCCAATTGTCATAATGTTAATTAATCATTTGGGATACTAATGTTAAAATTTTATTATAAGAATAATTGTTATATTAACACCAAATATAAATTAAGTAATAACAGTATTTAAATGCTAAAAAAATTAAAGAACATCAAATAAAGATGAGAAAGTAAAGAAAAGTAAAAAAGTATAAATAATATTAGTTGTCAACTTCCTTGTATAGACAGTTACGATGATTGTGTCCTTCACTTCTACATAATGAACATTTTTTTGTCTATTTGGAATTGGTTTGTCCATCTCATTATATATACGAATAAGAGGTGGTGGAACAAGAAGAACAAACCCATCATATCTAGAAGACCTCGTTGTGGGATATCATCCCACTATTAAATTTTTTCTTTACTACCTATGTAATTTATTTGAATTTTATTTCATAATCCTAAGTCTTTCAAATTATATCTTGTGTTAATATTTCAAATTTTGTTAAAAAATGTAATTACCATTATTGTTCCACCATGATTAATTAACATAATTATATTTGTTCTAATTAATTAACAAAATCAACATAAATATTTTTTTTTCATACATAACAAGCAAATATTATTACCAAAATATTTTAATTTAACAAAATCAACATAAAAAATTTATTAACAAATTTTACAAAATACAAAGTACTTGTAACATTAATAACTAAAATATTTAACAAAATCATCTAAAAATACATGATGGTTTTGTTAACTAATATGCAGCAACATTAAACGTAACATGGTCAAAGAAATTGTGATTGGTTCAATACTTCAATGAAATTAAAATAAAGTATGTCATCTATATTGCACGACTCTAAAGTCATGAAGATATTTATAACTTTCAAATGTGTTTTAATAAAAAATAATTAAAATCACGTAAATAGTTCTGGTATGACTTTAAAGTCGTAACACGACTTCTAAGTTAAATTTTGAAAAAAATTAATTAATAAAAAAATAGTGAAGTCGTAAAAAAAATCGACTTCACTTAAAAAATAATAAATTTGCTCACAGGTCTGAGGTAGAAGTCGTGGCACCTAGCACGACTTATCCTTTACTGGTTAATAAAAAACGCACAACCCCTAAATGATAAATACCGAAATTAATTACTCCCTCCTGGGAAAAAAGCCGAGAAGTGGATCATTGCGAAGACTTGAAGAAGAAAGAAAGAAGAAAAATGATGTCATTGTGGAACATGATTTTGATGTACAATAGGGAGTATTAATTCGGCTATTAGAACTTATAAATAAGGAGACGAGAAAAAGAAAAATGTTGAACAAAAAGAGGGAAATTTTAGCTAAATTTGAAACAAAGATATTGGATATTTTCATTGCATCTAGTAGGATAAAATTACAACAAATAGATGGTAGCTAAAGATTCTTTGAGATTTTTTTTATGAATTGTTGAAGAAGGAAACCTCAATTCACAGATTTTTCATTTTCCTACTCATGCTTTGATAAGTCATACACTTCGCAATCGCTTTAAAGTTTGCCATGACAAATGTTGGGCAAAAGAACCTAAATGATACTTTTTTAATAAATAATTACCAATTTGGTACTATTTCAAAACTATTTACACAAATGGAGTTGCCAAATACGCCAAAATTGAGCATGACTGGTCACACCCAATCTAGGCATGACTGGGGTCACGCCTAAATTGGGCGTGTTTGGTCCCTATATAAGCCAAATTTTTTTTTACTTTTTTAACATATTTACCATTTCACCTTCTATGTAAAAGTTTCTGAAATTTTTCTCTAGAGTTTGTGAGTGGGTTATCTCTGCAGTGAAGCTCTGCCAAAAAGAAAGTGAATTTAATAATTTTGCATATTATTTAATATTTTATATTATTGAATTAGAAAATTGATAGGGCCATATTAAATTGTTAGCGATGTAGGTAATTTTTATCGGCGTAGATGTTAGCTCATAGAAAATTGTTAGAGACTGTTAGATAGAATAATTTTAGATGATAGTTTACTTTAAGGTTTAGGGTTTAGTTTAATTTAGTTTTTAATTTAGAATTATTTTACTAAATTTATTTAGTTCAGTTTAGTTAGAACTATTTTATTAAAGTGATAGTTTAGTTTAGGGTGTAGGGTTTATGGATTAGGGTTTTGGGTTTAGTGTTTAGTTTTTAATTTAGATTATTTCACTAAAGTTATTTAGTTCAGTTTAGTTAGAATTATTTTATTAAAGTGATAGTTTAGTTTAGTTTATATTTTGATTAATAGGAAGTATTAAATAAGAGTATTAAATTATTAACTATAATTTTGATTTATTTAGGATAATTATTTGTAATGTAATTTAGTTTAAAAATTGTTTAATTATTAATTATAATATTGATTTATTTATATTAAGATAGTCATAGATGGCTGATTCACCATCGTCTGCTTCTTCACGGTCTGGATCCGATCATGAGGGTGAGCCCAGGGATCCGACGACCCATGTTATCCCTACCCCGTATAAATGGGGTGTTTTGCGGAGGCGTACCCAGCGCACACACGTTTCACAGGGTGTGTGGAACGAGAACACATGTCAAGTGTTGAAGACTCAACGTGGTAAAGTCACGGGGGGCCAGACTGTGACAATATACCTGACATCGTTGCTGAGATGTTAGGACAGGCTGGATTCCTACATGTCGCACGCATGCGACATATTCAGGTATGAAATTCTGAATTGAATAAATTAAATATTGTTATAATTTAAACTACAAAAATGTTTCTGTTTATAACTGTACATATGAATTGATTATTGTTAAAAAAATTTAGATCGATCTTGCACTTATTAGTGTTCTGGTTGAGAGGTGGAGACCAGAGACACATACATTTCACATGACGCAGGGAGAGATGACCATCATGTTGGAAGACGTGACTGGTATCTTAGGATTGGCCAATGACGACAATGTAGTAAGCGGATCCACCTTTGACGATCGGGCCACCGTCATTAAGGAAGTATTTGGTCATGTTTCTCAGGCAGAGGATGAGCTGAAAGGTGGATTTTTGTGCCTGTCTTATTTTGATAGACATTATGCGCATTGGGGTGAGGTAGCTGTGGATCCCGTAGAAGTCATGAGGTTTACGAAGGCGCACATTGCGCGTATGATTAGAGCATGACTACTATGCGACAGATCCGGGGGAAGCACTGTCGCTTGTCGCTACGTCCTGTTGCTTGCAGGGGACTTCGGAGACATAGGTAGCTATATCTGGGGCTCTGCGATCCTTGCACATTTGTTTAGACAAATGGGCGAGTGTATAGATCCACAGAGAAGTGACATTGGTAGGTGTTGCGTGCTTCTCCAAATATGGGCGTGGCTCAGATTCCCACCCATTGCTTCAACTATTCCTCAGCCTACTCAGCCGGAGTGGCATTACAGATACAAGTATGTGCTATTATTTTCTGTTATTAACTATGTATTAATGAGTCTTATAAGTATTCTAATGTCAGTTATTTTGAAATTAGGTTTAATGCTTTAGGCCGGTACCGAGCACACGAGCTTCTTTGGTATCAGCTAATATTAGATTCCCTTTGTTAGGAGGAGGTACATATTGTTATTTATAAGACTTTTGGTCGATGTACTTTGATAATTTGCATTTTTGGTCACTATTTTTTCATAATTGTGTTTTAATTCTTTTGTGCAGGTGGTTTGCAATCATATGCAGGCTACCACTTCCTTGGTGCATCTGAGCAGCAGCGACTGTTGTGGATGACTACTACTCCAGTTATATGCTTCCACACAGTTGAGTATTCCCATCTAGACAGATGCATGCGGCAATTTGGGAGGGATTAGCCAATCCCACGGAGGCCTAGGAAGCTGAAGGGTGTGCATGACTTGTCCTTGCGAGGCAAACAACAAGATAATTGGGGTCGTAAGCTGAGACCCTTTATACGACGATGGGAGGTTAGGGACCTACACATCGACTTGCCCCCACTACTGCATGGGTTGCTGCCACCAAACCATGAGTACATGGTTTGGTTCAGGGAGAATGGGAAGCGCTATGTGTCGAAGAGGGCTGCCAAGATTGGTTGTGGTGTAAGTGTTATTTAATTATAATTTTCATACTTATATTCATTATCATGGATTTCATGTCTGGACTAATGTAATTGTTTTATAATTTGTAAATTGATGGCCTATAGATGCTGTACCTTGCGACTGGCACTGAGTAGTGGCCGGGATTCACCATGGACTGGATGCATGAAGAGATTGGTCGCATTATTTGTATCTTTAGAGAGAGCTGTCGCCTAGAGGAGGCAGGCCCACATGCACCCACATCGCAGCTTCAGCACGACCCACAGGTACATGTGAACGTTCCTCGGCATAGATAGGAGGGACATGGGTTAGAACGTCGACGGAAAACCATGCACCATGTTCCTGAGCCCATAGGAGCTCCGAGGCCTCGCACTGATGGTTGGTTTAGGCCTCCACTGATAGGTTCTACATACGGCAGCCAGCCTATGTATTATGAGGCTACTTAGCAGGGGGACATGGGGTATGAGGGATTCAGTTCGCAGAGTCATATTCCTCCACCGCCAGACTCCCAGTCACAGCCTGTATATTATGCTACTGCTTTGGCCATGGCTTTAGGGGTTGCAGTTTTGGGAGCAGTAGTGACGTACCTGCTGCGGATTGAAGTGATGCCGATATTGACCACCTCCTTGCTTAGGTTGATTATTCTCTAAGCGGTTGTGGGGATTGGCCATCACATGTACCACATGGCACCCCACCTCCTAATTATCCCCGACCATCATTGCCAGAGCAAGCAACTCCATACCCACCTACAGATGTAGAGCCTTCGCAGGCAGGCCCTTCTCAAGCCCATGGTAGACGGAGGTTACCTGATCGTCAGACACATCATTACTAGTGGCTAGAGTCATAGATTTAATTTATATTGTGTGTATATTATTTGTCGTTTGTAATGGACTTTATTTGATCATCTGACATTCATTAAAACATTTTTGTGTAATAGACTTTATTTTTCGTGCACCACTTCCTTTTGCATTTTCATGCATTGATTCATCAAACCTTGCATGGAAGCCTCGACAAGTCGTCCTCATTCCATGTTCTGTTTTGGAAGAACAACCACTGTTGATTTGGACCACGCAAAGTTGCTTGAAGTAAGATACATCATTTGGAACTGCAAAATGACATTGACAATACTATGACGAATGCTATTAAAACACTGTATGGTCCTTGATACGGTTTAAAATAAATTTGATAGAACGCATGCCTGCTACACCATGTGGAACTGTAACATGACATTGACAACACTATGACGCATGGCTGCTACACCATGTGGGAAGGGTAGAATCTCAGTTGAAATTCACAACACATTACACTATGCACATTGGATTCCATTCAAGCCTCTATCAGAAAGACAACCACACAACTATAAATAACACAAGACGCTCTGCAAGGTAACACAACCACATACTCCTACACAACATACCTCCTTCCCTTAATTCAATCTTAATACTATGGCATTCTTAGGAGAAACAAGCACTCAGACCATTGCTAACTCCAAATTAGCATTCATTTTTCCAAATGGATCAATCAAACACAACCAAACTGGTGTTTCTTTTCAATGTCCTACTCCAATACCAATGCGAGTTCCTAATGAGTGTTTTTTTCAGACACTTAAGAGTAGGATGCACAACACCCTTTTGCTAACCAATGACCAATTTGTTGATGAAATCTACTACCGACAGCCATCCCTAGATGTAGGTGAGCAATATTTTTTTCATTCTTTGCAAGTCACAAATGATGATGATGTTTGCTCAATGTTAATGTGCAATGACAAATACCTATGTGTTGGCCCTATAGAAATATTATGTACCATCAACAGAACACCTGATGATATACTCAACCTACTTCAATCCACCATCGTCCCCACACATGATGCAATGCTATATTACAACAACAAGTAGAACATACCACGACAAGGAAATTTTGTGGGTTATTCCTTTACTGGAACAAATCCAATAAGATTTGAAATTCCTTCAGGATGCAACATTGAAACACTCAAGGATGTCATCAAGCAAGTTGTGCCTGTTGGGGTTCCCCCTTATGGAATTCACAACTCACAAGTGGTAAGAAAATTGTTTTTTCGATAGCCAGCCCATGCAAAATATTCAGACTACACAATCGAATATCACATAATAGAGTTGATAAGCGATGAAGACGTGTTAAAGATGTTAGCAGAATCCAACTACTGGAAACGTTTTTGTCCAATAGAGATTTTAGCTATTTTTAACAAACCAGTTACCCAAATGGAAGAAGACATTTCCGCTGTAGATGTTGGGCATCATGCTCACTAGACTGATTCAAATGGAATAACACATGTCCGCTGCACAACATCTTTGAAAGTATGATTAGTTTGGTTTTTTTTTCGTATTTCAATTTTTATTGTTATTTTCATTTTATGAAGTAGTGTTTATTAAGTTTGGTTATTTTCAATTGTTATTGTTATTTCAATTGTCTGTCCCGTTATTTTCATTTTATTAAGTAGTGTTTATTGTCATTTGTTTGTTTGTCTCTCATCTCAATTACTGTTATTCACGATGTTTTTAATTATTACTATGTCCGGCCTATATGTGTTTAAATACTACTTAGAATTGAAAATTTCCAAAAAAAACCCTATTTTTATAAAAAAAACAAACACATACGAATTGGCAAATGATGAATGTCTCAACATATTTTCAACAAATTTGTGATTTTTTTAAATGAAATACAAACACATACTACTATTTAAAGAAACATCATTACAAAATCATGAAATAGTACCATGATTAGGACAAGCTCTCTGATTATGTCCAACTTGCTTGCAAAGACCGCATTTGACACGTTTTTGACTTGTTTCGATTTTGTCCATCTCGTTACGTATTCTAGTGGACCTTGGATGACCTTTTGCACGCAACATGTGTCTGTCAAGTATGAGAACTGGATCTTTACTCGGTGGAATAACACCTTCATTACCAATTGGCTACCATGGCAATGAGTAAGCCTGAACCAAATTACTTACCAGGAAGACATCATTCACATACTGAAAAGGATTATGATGAACATGTAAAGTAGCAGCTGTGGCATGACTACATGGGTATTTGAAGGCCTTAAACTTGCCACACTGACAAAAACGCTCAGCAAGGTTGACTGAATATGACCTATCCCACCCCTCGTCCACCTCAAATAATGTTTGATCAACATTATATGTTCGTACATGGTGACCTGTAGCAAGGGACTGATTATGCCTCATAGCATCAACCACATTTTTGCAATGCTATTATGAATGGTCAACTTGTGAAGCAGTCGCTTGACCCCTGCATACAAAATGATTAACCAATCTGCTGTACGTATGCTTCACCAGAGCAGTGATAGACATGTTTCTTGCTCCCTTTAGCATCATGTTTACTGATTTAGACAAGTTTGTTGTCATATGGCCAAATCTTCTCCCATCTACATTATATGCATCTGTCCACTTGTCCTTAGGGATGCTATCAATCCATTCTGCAACCTGAGGACTGGTATCACGGAATCGTGCAAACGCTATCTCAAAATCAATCCATTAACACTATTCCGGTTACAGATATATCCATTTAATATATTCAAAATAGTTGTTAAGAATACCTAAATTCAAGGGCCTTCTTCAATTTTTCATTCCTGAACCTTTGACTAAAATTATTAGCAATATGACGAAGGCAAAACACGTGATGCGCATAAGGTGGTTTCCAATCAGCATGATTCTCCACAGCAGATAATGTGCTCTGGTGCTTGTCTGAAATGAGACATATGTTTTACCTTTGGGTAACGTGGAAGCGAATGTTAGCAATGAAGTATTTCCAGGCTTCTAAAGTCTCCCCCTCAACAATGGCAAATGCCAGTGGCAGACATTCATTATTTCCATCCTGAGTCGTGGCAATCAACAATTTCCCTTTATACTTCCCTTATAAATGAGTCCCATCAATTTGAATAATGGGTTTGCAAAAATGAAAAGCCTCATAACAATGTTTGAAAGTCTAGAAAATATGATGAAACACACACTTTGCCCGTATCAATCGATGTCCCACAAAATACTCATTTGTTTGAATATCATAAAAAGAACCTGTGAAAAATGAAGCATGTAGTGACACCACCTGGGCAAAAATGCATAAGATTCTTCCCAATCCCCATAAATCATTGCCATTGCTTTCTGCTTCGCATACCAGGCCTTTCGATATGAAACTTTAAATCCATACGAATGGCTGATCCTCTCCTGAACCAATGCAATTGACATAGACGATTCCTTCTTAATCATTCCTAACAATGATATTGTGACATTCACATTAAGAACATACCTTAAAGACCCATTATTAAATACATATAGAGGAAATTGAATAAAAACATACTTGCTACAAGTGAAGCAATAATATCAGCATCAAGATGTCTGTGACCTTGTGTAATATGGTCATTCAGGAAATTGTGTTTTCCACCCCATTTTGAAACAAGCCACTTCTCATCGTACGTTGGTTTAATTACCCTAACCCTCCAGGGGCAACCCTCGTTATGAGCAATACACCTCATGCTAAACTTGTTAGGCTTGCTCTCAATCATAAATGCTTCTTGATGCTCCTTCATGAGGTTCAGCTTAATTGCTAATTGCGCATCCTTTTTGGAGTCAAATTCCTGTTTAACAAACAACTCATCCCCTAATTGCCATGGACCCTGCACTGAACCCGAACTCGAAGCAGAATCGGTAAAAGATTCTTCTTCACTTGGATGATTCCAATCAATATATGTGTAATGTGGAATTCCATCCCAATAAGGAATGAGCTCACCACCTGCACATACAAAATCAGTTTAATAAACATATCAAGCAAATAAAATACTATAACATACAAATATACATATATGACTACATTTTCATTCATTTCATTCATCTAACATACCTTCAACAGGTTGTTCTGGTTGAGTAGATCCAACGTCCGAATGATGAGGGATTTGAGACGACCCCACATCAGTATCTTCTTGAAATTCAGTCGCATGCACACCACAATCCTGATCATTATCCGACTCACTAGCATCCTCCTCAAGAAGATAATCTTCCATTGCAATATTTTCATCATCGTCATCCTCTTCATCGTCATCCATAACCCAAGTTGGGTCATGTTCATCTTCCTCAGACACGTTTACAACTGGAGCAGTATATGATGATCTATTTTGTGCAGAATTTAAAGCAACTGACCTCATGGGTAAAACAACATCCTTTGCTTTGGTAAAATCAACGTACAACTCTAAAAACTCTTTCCCTGACTGGTTGAAAAATTCTTCCATTACCATTTATATGTCTTCATCATCCTGTACTTGAAACCCCATGTGTTGTTCATGTTGCCATAATCTTGCCGTCAGCAAAGTGATACATTGGTTACCTTTCAGACCTAATTTTTGTCGTATCTTCCCATGCAATTCACCCAATGTTGAGTTTCGCTTGATACATGTCGGTCTTTTCTCCCCTTAAAAAATAACACCTTGTCACCCTTCAACTTTTCTTCCATTAAAAAATAACACAACACGAGCACACTCACCACCTGAACTCATTTCTTACCGTCAACAAAATAAACAATAGAATAATAGGAGATTTAGAAGATAAGGTGTGAAGAAATGGGTTTGGAGAGAAGGTTTAAATAAATTTATCCAGGTCAATGGAAAGTGTGAAACAGGTGGTTGTGGCACCAACATAAACTTCACTACCCTGGAAACCCTCCTACAAATCACTATCTTAATATAAATAAATCAATATTATAATTAATAATTTAATACCTTTAAATTAAATTACATTACAAATAATTATCCTAAATAAATCAAAATTATAATTAATAATTTAATACCCTTATTTAATACTTCCTATTAATCAAAATATAAACTAAACTAGACTATAACTTTAAAAAAATAGTCCTAACTAAACTGAACTAAATAACTTTAGTAAACTAATTCTATTAAAAACTAAACTAAATTAAACCCTAAACCCTAAATCCCAAAACCTAAACCCTAAATCCAAAACCTAAACCCTAAACCCTAACCTATAACCCCTACAACCTAAACCATAACCCCTAAAAACTAAACCCTAACCCCTACACCCTAACCATAAACTAAACTATCATGTAAAATAATTCTATCTAATAGTCTCTAAAAATTTTCTACGAAGCTAATATCTATGCCAATAAAAATTACCTATGTCACTAACAAAATAATTCAATAATATAACATATTAAATAATATGCAAAATTATTAAATTCACTTACTTGTTGGCAGAGCTTCGCTGCAGAGATAACTCACTCACAAACTCTAGAGAAAAACTTAGAGAGAAGGTGAAATGGTAAAAACCCCTAAACCCTAAATTTTTTTTGGCTTATGTAGGGACCAAACACGCCCAAATTGGGCATGTTTAGCAGCCCCATTTGTGTAAATAGTTTTGAAACAGCACCAAATTGGTAATTATTTATTAAAAAAGTATTATTTAGGTTCTTTTGCCACAAATGTTGAAACTAAATAATTGCAAGCGGAATTTGTCCTCATCTCAAAGACACCACTGCTTCGATGATTGTTGGTGGTGACAGATTGGTAAATAGCGATGTTAACGGGACAGGGCAGTTCCCATGGGAATCTCCGCTTGTGGGTCTAAATTGACACCCCTATTGGTAAAGATCGACAATGGTGAGGGTGAACTAGGTTGAAGACCAACCAGTTGCTTATTTTCTTATAACTTCATTTTAATTTTTAACTAAAATAATATCCATTAGTTGTTTGCTGATGTCACTGCAGCAAGACCACATCATAGTCAGGTGAAGAAATGAAAAGTTAAGGATAAAATTAAAATCACCTAATTTTTAAAAAATTGAGGAAATAAAGTAACATATTTAACATTATAGAAAGACTAAAAGTGTAATTTAGTGTAAAAAAAATAATGAGCCACTAAAAAGAATGTAAAACCAAAATAGTAAAATTTCAGGACTATCCTTATTGTTTATTAATAACTACTAAAAGTTGCTGAAAAGCAACTAATAAGCTAGACAACATAACTTTTTTATTAAGCCCTTTTTTATTTATTATAAACATAGTTTTTTTTTATTTAAATATAGTTTTGATCTTTTAAATTTGAAGTTTATCTTCTTTAGTCCCTAAATTAAAATTTATATTTTTTAGTCCATCAAATTCACAAAATGATTTTTTTAGTCCTTAACCTCCTGATTGATATTTTACAGTTTAAATGTACAATTTATAACATTTTTTTTATCATTGTAGGGACTAAAAAACAATATACCATAAATTTAAGGAATAAAAAATGTAAGTTTTAACTTAAGGAATAAAAAATGATAGACCCCAAATTTAAGGGACTATCATACTTTCATACTCAACATTGCACACAAATATTGACATTGTCTCTGATTTTGTAGGTACTTGTTTTTCTTTCTCAAAGACTTTTCCTTTGTTTCACGTTCCAAACTTTGTCATGAAATTCAACTATTATGATGACCAAAACGAAAGGAATACATTGTCATTGTCACACCTTTTTGTTGCCACTTACGTTTCTAGATGTCCATTATGAGGTAATGCTTGCTTCTCTTCATGTTCCTATCAATATATATATATATATATATATATATATATATATATATATATATATTTGTTTTTGTACTTTAAAAAATAAAAAAGTTATGTTACATGAGTTCATTTTATTTAGCGTTCACTTTCAAGGGTGTCAATTTGTGCTAGGTGGCTTTGCCAACAATGTTCCATCGCACGGAGTTTCTTCAGTGACAGTGTTGATCAATGGCGATGAAGCATTCCAAGGAGAGTTGGAGAAAGAAAAGATTAAGAGAGAAATAATCACCAGTTAGATGACATTGGGACATCAACGAGATGACATAGATAAGAATTGATCTCATTAATAACAAGTTTAACATGTATGGTGGATCTCGAGTCCATTTCCAAGGTTAAAGTAGACAGCATTCTATATTGATTAACGAGGATAAAGTTATCCAACTAGTTATTGTATAGTCTTGTGTTTATTTTACCCTTCCTTATTGTCTTTATTTTTCTCTTTAATAATTTCAATTTTTTTCTTGCTTCTTTAGCGTTGTTTGTAATGTGAAAAAATGATTTTTTTTCTTTTAGTTTTTGACTAAAAAATTGTCATCTTCTTTGAGAACATCCCTTGAATATTTTGTCGCGTTGATGCTATTAATTAGTTGATGAACATAAATGATTTTGTTTGTCCCATTGTAGACTAGACCAAATTGGGGTGGGAAGCACAAAGCAATGACACTTGTAGTTGATGGTAGTGAGAGTTTGCATAAGAAAGTCAAGCAAGAATAGAGTTGTGAGTTATATAAGATTACTACAACAAGTGAGAAATACTTGAATGATCATATTCAAGGGAAAAATAACATAAGGTTAAGGCATCTAGGAGAACTAAAACAAAAGGTAAAAACAACCACGCATCATTATAGTACAAAAAAAGTGTGAACATTGAGTGAAATGTACTAAAGCCATTGTTACCATGTATTCAGGGTTAGATTCAAGACCAGAAGGCTAGACACTTCATACATGCTTAACATTTGCACATAGGCAAACTCATGCATAGCCATAAGAATGAAAAAAAAAAACTGACTAATAAGAAATTTAGTCAAAACAAAGGTGATGCTGCAAATTCAGTATGACAAGAAAACATATGTTGTATGTCTTGTATTACTTAGATTCATGAATATTTATTTCTTTGAAATGTAATACTTATTTATTTGTGAGAAATTTAATTAACTTGGTGTGAACAAACTTGATGAATTGTATATTCATGTCATATCAATTTTCACCTACAGCACATAAATATATATTTATATCTATTTAATGACAAGAGATCCAGTCACTCTAAAAGTAAATTTAAAATCTTACTCTCAATCTGGATCCTTTATTTTATTTTAAATCAATGGCTCAGATTGGAAAACTAAATCCCCTCATGTGACCTCTTCTTGTCATACCTAGTGCTTCTCCCGTTCTCCGGCCTTCCAGTTCTTTGTCTCGCTCGAACTGTCCAACCACTTGTTTTGTTGCTCTATTTCTCTCTGGCTGACACCAATGGATTTGTCTGTTGTCATTGTTGCCGCTAAGTCTAAGATTCCACTGCCCAGTCCGCTGCACCGAGGTCGCTGTCCAGTCTGTGACGTCACCACCCAGTTCGTTGCACCGTCGTCACCTCCCCAGTTGAAGATGCCACTACCCAGTCCTCTGATACAGATAGAAAACCACAATCTGCACTGTTGCCATCAATAATCACCGTAGCCCACAGTTTGAAAAGTTGGAGTACCTTGTTATCTGGCTTAGATAACTTGTTTAAAGGCTTGAAAGTTTAAACTTGCATCATACTCAAGGAAAAAAAATGCTTTGGTTCAGCTGAATCTTTTGATTAGTAATGAAAAGAATATTATAATTGTTAAACTAATAAACTCTTATGATGTAACTATATTTAGGTTCCTAATTCCTGAACTCTTTCAAGTTGCAAATATAGGTAATTTACTACACTTAATAAGAGCACTTGTAACAAAAGTGTAATCCTTTGCACCAATACCGTTCTGTTACATGTTCTATTTAAATAGGCAAATGTTTAGATCTATTAGTTAGGCATTTGTTTTCTCCTCAATAAACTTGACTGTGTCAATGATTTTATAATGTTCTAGCATCTGCAGCTCCAATAAGATCCCTTCTATAACTCATGGTAAGAAGATAGTGGAACTCTATTCATATCGTTGTTTTTCATTGTCAAATCTGCAGAAGTCCCGATTATAAGCATATGCAGTGTCAATATAATTTTTTTTAAAAAAGTCACAAATTAAATTTGTGAAAGGATTCACATGGTCGAAGTCCCAATTTGGCTTCTGCCTCTTGCTACTACCATTGTCTGATCGGCGCTCCACTGTATCCCATCTATTTGCACAGTGCAACAAAGTATTAGACTTGATGGGAACAATAGAGACGCACAAAAATTTGCTTGCACAGTGCCTTTGTGGCTCTCTGTTGGTGACCAGGAAGAGAAGACAAAATCTGTATAGGGTGAGAAAATAGGTCAGCTATGAATCGGGAAGACAAAGGTCACGTGAGGGGATTAATTGTTCAATCTAAGCCATTCGTTTAAAATAAAATAAATGATCCAGATTGAGAGTAAGTTTTTAAACTTATTCCTAGAGTAAATGGATCCCTTCCTATATATAAGCCAGACTTAACGGACAAATAAGTAGGAATATAAGACCGAGTGAATTAGATTTACTCGTTTAGGCCTAATTTCCAAATGTCCACAAAATACTTTTGAAGAAATCTTGTTAGACTTAGTTAAGAAATAAGATGTCCACAAAATTGGATTGAATTGACTGGTATGACCTGGTGAATCAGGAATCGGTACTCTAATTAGTATAAATCTCTTGTTGAATCGATCATGTCATTAATTCGGTCAATTCTATGATTAAATCGATAAATTAATCTGGTTGAATCATCGAACCAGTTTGGTTGACCTAGTTGAACCAATATTTATTATATTTAAAAAATATCACATTTAGTGAAGATACAAAAAATATATGGTATATCGAGAATTTATCCAAGGACCTAAAATTGTTTAATAAATCAACTTATCACACCATACTATAATGACTAATTATTGAATTTATGAGACAGTTAATACATATACCTATATTTTAGGTTACTTATAATTATTGATTCACTTATTCGACTGGTAACTTATCAACAATTATTCAACCAAGTTGACGATCGATCTAATTTTTAAAATTATTATCTTACAATGAACATATATGATGCCATAATTCACAATGTAAGAAAATATACCAAAAATTTAATAAAGGTGAGTTGAGAGAAAGAAGAGACAAGGACTTTTATCTAGGAGTATTTGAATTTAAATTGGTTCAAAATAAAAATAAAGATTAAACCAAACTGATACTTTGAATATTTAATTGGATTGATTTATCGTTAAATCCCACAGTTCAATTTGGATTGCGTGTTTATAGAATTGAATCAAATTAAACTAAATCATAATTATTAAAATATTTATAGTTACATATAGTATTTATATTATTATTTTTTAATATTTTCATTTTTATTTATTTTGGTAATAGAAACTAAAATGACAATACTAACTAACAATATATTTATCAATACATTTATGTTAATATAATACATCATACTACTATTATTCATTTTAAATGTTGATACTATTAATTTAGTATTTGTTAAAAAAGACTGTCACAAGTAACAATCATCTAATTTTTTTATTTTATCTATTTCATGACACTTTTATAGTGATGCTTTTATAATTACTAGAAAAAATAAAACAAAAAAATTATTCATGAAATTAAATATATTAATTAATTAACTCTAATTAACAGTGAGTGCTAAAAAGATACCATATATGATATTGATAAACTTTTGATTTCTTTGTTATGATATGTATTAATTACATATAACATAATAATATAATGTCTAGATCTAATTTTGGTTATTAAGTAGTTAAATGAATAAAAAATTGACATATTTTTATTATAGAATGTTAAAGATATTAACAAATTTTATAGTTTCTTATTAGTAATTTTTAATGTAATTTTTTTTAATGATAAAAACTAACTGACAAATCACTAACATTGGCCAATAAAAAAAATTCATTAGATTTATATTTTTCACAAAGAATAAAAAAATATCATCCGTAAAAAATATATCAAATGTAGTAGAAAAAGCCAAGCGATGTTCACAGAGAAATTGTGATAAAAAATTAAATAGTGTTCTTTATTTTTTTGATCAAATATGAATTTTTTATATCCATTCGTATTATACATAATTTAATTTATAATTTTTGAAAATTATGATAAAGATAAATTACTCTTTTTGATTTATATTGATAAAAAAATATTATTTTTTTATACGAGTTTGTAATATGCACAACTTCATTTTTTTATATATAAAAAATCACATCAATTCGTGCGATTTGATTTAGATTTTAAACAATTTTGTACGTAATTTCTCCAACTTTATATTTCATATTAATTTTTCATTTATTATATTTTTGTATAATTATTAAATTTTCATTGAATTAGCTATCTTATATGTCCTAAAATTAAAATATAATAATGAAACTTCATTTAGAAATTCAAAAGAATTTTCATTAGATTTATATTTTTTTCACATAGAATAAAAATAATGTCAAAAGTAGAAAAAAATTAGATCAAGATATTTTCAAAAATAAACTATAACCAAAAACAAATCATTATTCTATTTTGACAATTTTTTTTATATCAATTCCTATGATAGATAATTTAGTTTATAATTATGAAAATTATCACCAAAAATCAATTATTATTTTTAAAATATTTTACCTATTATACTTTTTTACATAATTATTTATAATTGGATTGTCTGACCGAGATAGGTCACAAGAAGGAGGATTATGATAATGACACTTAAACACTTATGCCTTATAGGCTTAGTGCTTGTGGAGCTGTGGATCATCCGATTGGGATAGGTCCGCAGAAACATGTGTGACTCATCTTCCAAGTTTGACTTATCTCCAAGAATTGACTCATCTCTAATGGCCGATCAACTAGTCTTAAGGGTCGACCAAGTTATGACTAAGCCCAACTATTGAATTGAAGTTTGAAATTAAAAATTTGTTTCTTTGATCTTTTTGTTATATATATTTGTGATAAGATTGTAAATTCAAATTTAGAATAGTTGTTGCTAGGTTATTTTTGTGATAAGATTGTAAATTCAAATTTAGGATAGTTGTTACTAGGTTGTTTTCATGATAAGATTGTAAATTCAAATTTAGAATTGTTGTTACTAGGTTATTTTACAACTCACTATTTTTCGATAGATAACAACTATTTTAATGCTACTGATTTGTATATATAGACCTCAATTGAGGAAGGAAATATGAGGAATTATTATTCAAATTTATGCGTATCTGCTCTTTAATATGGTATCACAAGCAGAGTTTCGATCCTCATAAAACACATTGCTTCATTGTTTCCCACCCTCCCGTATCCCAATTCTCTTTCTTCTTCACATTCTCATACGTACATCTACTTTTTTCTTCCCGTATCAGTACTTGTATTCCACTTTTATTTCTCTCAAATCCCTAACTCCCTGCTTCAATGACCGATTTGATTCTGAAATACCCAACCTTCTACCTCCTCCAAACCCAAACCCCAATCATGGGTTTTCTCCTTCTCTTTAGAATATCATTCTTCAACAAGATCATTCTTCCCTTCTTATTACCATTGTCTTTGATGATACCAACTACCCTATATGGTCCTAACTTTTGGATATGTGTATTGGTGCTCGCAACAAAGGTGGGTTTCTTACCAGTGCTAACCTCATCGACCTTGCCTATGATGCTTTGGTTACTGAGAACAAATGTGTTAAGAGTTGGCTTATTGACTCCATGAGCCCACCCCTTATGTAATGCTTCCTTCATCTTGAGACTGCATCAAAGATTTAGGATGCTGCAAAGAAAACCTTTTATGATGACTCTGATGAGACGTGTCTGTTTGAACTCAATCAACGGTCTTTCAACACCAAAACAATTGGGTCAGCCACTCTCTGTGTACTACAATGAATTGTTGACAATTTTTCAGGAGATTGATCATCATTTTTTGCCTGAGGCCAACACGGTTGCTGATGTTCTTCATCTTCATTCGGTTATGACCCATCTCAGGGTTCATATTTTTCTTAGTGGCCTTGGTCAAGATTTTGATCAGGTTCATGGTGAGATTCTACGTAAAGATCTCAAATTGGATCTTGAGTGTTCCTATGCCTATGTTCGATGAGAAGCTCAATAGCACATCACTATGGGGCATCCTAAGTCTACTAAAGGTGTTGATCTTCACACACATCCATCTTGCTCAGGAACTTCTTCATACTCTGGAAAAAATCGCACAGATAAGCCTTTCTTCACTTGCTTTCATTGTGGTGAGAAAGGCCACTCTCAACAACGTTGTTTTGAACTAATTGGTTATCCTCATTGGTGGGATTTCACCAAGAAACTGCGCAAGAAGGTTCCAGGAAAAGGTTTGATTGCGTGTGCTGCAGATTCTACACTTTCTAGGAATTATAACTGGATCATCAATACAGGAGCTTTAGATCATATGACTCGGGACCCTACTGAAAACAATATGAACACACACAATTAACCAAGAGGGGGGGGGGTGGTGAATTGGTTAAAATAGTGACTTTAAAAATTTCTTTGAAAATAGCAGCGGATTAAGGATCGTATCACAATTACTCCCTTTTTAAAACTGAAACTTTCAATCAATCAAGACTCACCCTTCATTGCAAGTAATAGCAGAAAATCTATCTGTTGAAATTGATAAAGATTAAACACAAGATAAGCAAATTAAGACAACAAGATGAGAATTAAGAGAACACCAAATCTATATTTGTTCACTCCTCAAAAGAGAAGCTACATCCAGTTTCTTCTAACCAAACCTTGGCTAGAGTTCCACTATATCAAAATCTATTCTTTACAAGCTTACAAAAGATCACCCTTTATCAACCCTAGATAAAGAACTAAATTCTAAATCCCCTTCAGACTTCTAATGATCAAGAACTAGAGAACCTTTCTCTATTCTTCCCTCTAGAGAACCCTACTCTAGAAAAGCTTTAAAGAACCTCTTTGAAATAGGAACTTACAAGAAACAAAAGTAACAAACGAATTACTGCAAGAGTTTAGGAGAGATACAACCTTATGATCCTCAGAATGTGAGTGAATGAATTTACCAAACAGAAATCAGGTTGAAAAGAATGCAATCTTGAAATCAGCTCTCCATGAAAACTCTTGTCAAAACCTGTCCAAAACAATTTGATCATTGATGCATGTGTTTCTTGGTTTTGGAACAATAGCTATGTATCTCAGTATATCTTTTCTTAGAATCAGAGGGCTTTTGGAAGTGATAAAAAATTCGAATTATCAAGTGTTGTTCAAAACAAAAGACCCAACAACTTTTTATAGAAAACTATTTCAACTGAATGTAATCGATTAAATCGTCCACGTAATCGATTATTTTAACAAAGGTAATCAGTTAATATCCTATTTAATCGATTAAAGTGTTCTTAGTTATTTATGGAAAAGATATATGAGCAAAGTAATCGATTAAACCACTGAGTAGACTAGTTTTAGACATAGGCTAATGTAATCGATTACGATTGGATGGTAATCGATTAAACCAGTCAGACGTGTTTCGTGGTTTTGTGTTGTGTAATTGATTGCCGTTTACTTGTAATCAATTGATTAGTTCTTCATGGCTTAAGTAATAGATTACCAATGCTGGTAATCGATTAAATCAGTGCACAATGTTATTTTCCAAAACTTAACCATGAGAAATTTGCTTCTTTATGCAAACATGAAAACCTTTATGCTTTTCACAAATCATGTATACAGGCTAATGGTCATGTTTATGCAATGCAAGAATGATAAGATAAGGCTCTTAAACAACTTAAAAAATTACAAATGCCTTCAACTGAATGGCATGTAAAAAGCTAATATCTATTTAAGGCACATGGCTTCATCTTTGTCTTGATCCTTTTCCAGCTCCCCTTATATCTAACAATCTCCCATTTTTTGGCTTTGATCATGCTAAATTTCAATTGAACATTGTTAGCCTTCATGTGCTTTTGAGGGATGAATGCTAGGAGGTTTATACTTGATAACCTAAAATCAAATAAGCTTTTTGCCAAGAGCAAGTGTCAAGTATTCTTGCATACACAGTATTCATTCCTTATATTGCTCCCTCTATCTTAGATAATTTCCCATTAAGCCCAGATAAGAGCAATAAGAATTCAGAATTCCAATTATGTGATTTTTTAAGTTGTACTTGCACATCAATGTTCATTTTTCTCCCCCTTTTGGCTTATCAAAGACAAAATATACGATAGGAGAACAAGATAAGCAAGGAAGATGTAAAACAAGAAACAAAATTTTTTATTCAATCATTCATAAGTGCAATACATAAAGCAACAAAGCAACAAGACAATTAATTGAAAAACAACAAGAAAGTAGAAACACCACAGCCTAAGATCATAAAATTACATAAACTTTCAAAGTCTTTGTGAACCATCCTAGTCTCAATGTTTTCTAGCCTAGTGGTTATCTCTTCCATGGAGGAATTTGTCTCAGCTCTATGCTCATGATGTAGAGCCAGAATTGCATCCATCTTTTGAATCATTAAAGATTCAAAAGGAGTGTACTGCTGTTGAGCAGGAGCAACTTTAGTATCTTCTTCTTCTTCCTCTTCTTCACCTTCTTCAGCACTAGCTGGTGGAGCTTGATCTCCAGCCATCAGCCACCCATTTGGGGTCTTCACCAAGCCAAGCTTGTTAAGGTGCTTCACGGTGATGAGGATGTTGGTTGTGTTATCCATAATCTCATTAGAGACATCCACTCCAAAATGATCAATGAACCTAGAAACCAAAACATCATATGGAAATTGGTAACTTATTAACCTCTTGGATTTCAACATTGTCTCCTTAATGCTGAGAATCTAGTCCATACACCAATTGGAGGTTATCATCAGTTACTTGAGCATGGTTGGTTGACCTAGGTGTGAGGATGTAGGTTATGATATAGTGAAGAAGCCTATCTTAACCAGTCATGTTTCCAGTTCCAAGTCTTAGCTTCAACCTAGTTTGAGAGTCTTGCAGCATCCCTCTGTAGGTGTCAATATTGTTGTAGCCTCCAATTTCTTCCTCAAATTTCCTAACTCCTTCATAGGAAATTCCAGCACCTGCATGCCATACTTTTGCAGTTATTTCCATGACCACTCCATTAACTTGGGAGCGGATGGTGCTGTAAGGTTTTAGGTGTCCACGTTGGCACTTTAATATAATGATTTTAGGGTTAAGAGGTAATTGTGTTTATAACAAATTCGAGTTCGTGCTTCCTAAGTCAATGCTAATGAGACATCCAGATTCGTGTGACAGGGATGTCACTTTGATGAAGAAATAGGATATTTATGGGACAGTTCTGACATGGAGTAGGAACCCCCACGAGGTCAAATAAGGTCGGTAAAGGGCGGAACCTTGGACTTGTGAAGTGCCAAGGTAGGAACCCGGACGAGGTCGGATAAGGTTGGTAGAGGGCGGAACCTTGGACTTGTGAAGTGCCAAGGTAGGAACCTGCATGAGTTCGGATAAGGTCGGTAGAGGAAGGAACCTTGGACTTTGTGAAGCGCCAAGGTAGGAACCCGAATGAGGGCGGATAAGGTCGGACGAGGTCGGATAAGGCTGGTAGAGGGCAAAACCTTGGACTTGTGAAGTGCCAATGTAGGAGCCCACACGAGGTGGAACAAGGTCGAATGAGGTCGGACAAGGGCGAAGCCTTGTGTTTTATGAAGTGCCAAGGACGGGTTAATACTATGCAATTGATTACATAAGTGTTGTAATCGATTAAAAACATATAACACTTGTGCTGATACCATGAACCTGCACAAGGTTGTCCGGGTTACTTGTACCGTGGCACCCAAGGTAGGCTTTTGGTGAAGTGATCTGAACCCGGCAATGATTGCGTATGTTGACTAAGCTATGTCTTTGACATCTGGCACTTTTGGCGCCTGGCACATGCGCCAAGGGTCATTTAAAGATACCACTTCCCTCATTTCGACGAAACACTATCGTCTTTTTCCTCTCTCCGTTTCCTCCAGTTCTAGTGAGAGAAACTTCGTAACCACTCACCCTTACCCAGAACCCTTGTTGCATGCAACTAGAAAGCTGAGAGGAACTATCCTTTAGCTAGATTACAACCCCTGACTCTTCTGAAAACGCTCCAACGGAGAGATCATCTTCTCTGAGAACTTTAGTAGAGTTTCGACTCTAAGGGAAAGAAGGCTTTTAAGGACCTTCGAATTTGGAGAGGTTGTCCTATAGCCTTCCTGGAAGTTTAAAAAGGTAAGACACTCACATTTTACCGATTGGTTGAGCTTTTGTGTTGAGAGGATTTATGAACTAGAGCTGGAACTAAGCTTGGGTCCTTTCTGGAAAAGGGATAACATTTCTTTTCACGCCATGGTTGATGACCGTCATGGACGACTTGCATGCAACAGTTGATAATTGTCCTATTTCTTGCATGTTTTGGAGAGTGTGATAGGGAGGAAATAGGTGGTCGTAACCATGAGGTCGGAAACGCTTAGAGCATGTAAGCTCTCTGTTATTGGGAGTTTTTCCCTTGGCTGTGTTCCACCATACTCCGAGAGAGTGATGGTATGTCATGGTGCATGTATTGAAAATATGTGTTACTGATTTTGATTGAAAACTTGTATATGATTGGCACTGTGATGATATGTGGTGTGATATGAGTTTCTCTGGCCAGTAGAATGGACTAAATATGGACTTCCCTTGGAGCCAAAGTCATGTGGAAAAATCCTAAGTGGTCAATTAGTATATATGAAAACACTAAGAGAGTGTGCCCTTATAAGGATGATCCTTTCTTGGAAGAGCCATATACATCCTAGCAAACTCTGAGAGAATGTGCCCTTCAGTGGATGATCTTCCTCAGGCAATGTCTGCGGAAATCCTGAGTGAATGTGCCCTTAATTGGATGATCTTCCTCAGGCAATGATATACAAAGAATGTGCCCTTAATTGGATGATATTATCTTGCTATATCCGTGTGATTATATACATGTGATGCATTTTATGACAGCCGGGATGGTTAGCTTGTGTAATGCATGTTTTGAGGCTATGTATCGTGAAAGTGAACCCGAGGAAGGAGAAGCCTCCAAGAACCCGAAGTTTACTAAGATTTTTATCTCACCCCTGTTAGGGATTATATGTCTTTACAGGTGATGAGCAGAGAGAGGATGGTGGATCATGAGGCAAAAGGCCCAGGTAGTGAGGCAGTCCGAAGGATTCCAGTCCTGAGGCTGTGCCGGGAAGGGGTTCTGCATGAACCTCAGTTTTGTTTTGAGCGCATGTCGACTTTTGTTTCCCTTATTTCTGTTAAGTCAACATACTCTTGTAACCCGGCCCTGAGGGGAGGACGTACCCGATGTCTTATATTGTTGTAATTACGTGAACAATTACCATACATAATGCACATTTTATTATTATTACTATTATTATTATTATTATTATTATTATTATTATTATTATTATTTATGGATGTATGGTGATGTCATTTTTTTCTAGCTGCTTCCTAATTAATTATTGTTAATTAATTGCTGCGCTTAACGACCATGAATGAATGTTAACAAGTCGGATGCATACGGGGCATTACAGGTGCCATCCATGCTGACCTTGGCATAGGTGTAAAACACCTTGACTAATTCTGGGTAAAAGGTAGCCTTCATCTCCACAAATTTCTTCAACCCCTGAGCTTCTATCATGGCAGGGAATTGGAATCTCTTAGCAACAAACCAATCAAGGTCTAAGTACTTGGGAGGGCAAATCAATTTTGTGGCATTGAACTGCATATAGTTCTGCCTCTCAGCTTCATTTGTGAACCAAGAATTTAGCCTATTCACAGTTGCATTGGATGATTACCTAGCCTTTCTTTTACTAGATTTGGTTCTTTTTGGGGCAGACATGATGGGTTTTTGGGTGAAAGAGTGAATAGGCAGAGGTTTGGGATATGAGAGAAGGAGAAAACACAGAACAATTTCACAGTTTGCAGAAGAGAGAGAGAGAGATTTTCAGGTGTGAGATTTTCTCTCTTTCAAAGCTTGTATTTATAGGTTTTTTGGAGGTTTATTTTGAATTTCAAATGTTAGCAACCATAATTTCGAGTTGCAAGAGGTTTAAATGCTCATAAAAAAGTTTGAAATTTGAATTTAAGATAATATTGTCAGTTTAGATTTCCAAAAAATCTTGTAGTTCTGTAGAAATGCCATAGATAATCGATTACACAAGCTTCGTAATCGATTATTTCAAGGAAAACAGGGTCATTGAAACACAGCGTAATCGATTAATACGAGATGTAATCGATGACTCCATTGAGTTGTGTAAACTGATTCAGTTTTTAAACATTTAGTAATCAATTACCACCTTGTGTAATCAATTATTCCAGTGAAAACTTAAATTTGAAATACCTTTGAACCACAGGTAATCGATTAATTTGTTAATGCAATCAATTACTCCAGTGAATTTATGTTTCTGGGTTCTATTAAAAACTTCAAGTAATCGACTAATACGAGATGTAATCAATTATTCCAGTGATAATTTCATTTTGAAGTGTCCTAATAGTAGCAAGTAATCGATTAATTCAAACTGTAATCGATTACTCCAGTGAAATTTTGGTTCTAAATTTGTCTCTAAGTTTCAAATAATCGATTATTTCACATAGTAATCGATTACTCCAGTGAATTATGCAAATTAAAGAATGTTTTTCAACAGGATTTCCAATTATCATATTTGATGCATGGCCAATTTTAAGTGATAAATCATGTAGTAAGGTATATAATAAGCAAGCTAGCATATATTGGACTCATCAAGGATACCTAAAATGTTTATAAGATCATAGAATCTATCTCTAGATAAGGGTTTGGTAAAGATATCAACCAATTGATTGTTAGTATCAATAAACTCAATTTTGATGTTATCCTATTGGATGTGATCCCTGAGGAAATGATGTATGATCTCTATGAATTTTGTCCTTGAGTGCATAACTGGATTCTTTGATATGTTTATTGCAATTGTGATGTCACACAACAGAGGAATTTCATTCATCTCCACACCAAAATCTTGGAGTTGTTGCTTAAGCCATAAACTTTGTGCATGACAACTTCCAACTGCTATGTATTTAGCTTCTGCCGTTGAAAGAGCAACACATGATTGCTTCTTCAATGCCATAAGATTAGTAAGCTTCCCAACAAGTGGCATGTTACACTGGTGCTTTTCCTATAAAGTTTGCATCCTGCAAAATTAGAATATGAATAGCCAATTAAATTCATTGATGCACCTTTTGGATACCAAAGACCAACTCTTGGAGTTGATTTGAGGTATTTGATGATTCTCTTGACTGCTGTGAGGTGTGACTCCTTTAGATTTGCTTGATATCTTGCACATGAGCACACACTCAACATTATATCTGGTCTACTTGCAGTCAAGTACAACAAAGATCCAATCATTCCTCTATATTTTGACTCATCAACCTTCTTCCCTTTTTCATCTGAATCAAGATAGGTTGATGTTGCCATTGGAGTTGAAGCATCCTTACTTTTCTCCATGTCAAACTTTTTGATCACTTCATAGCAGTATTTGGTTTCGGTTAGAAATGTCCCATTCTTCATTTGCTTCACTTAAAGTCCAAGAAAAAATGTCAACTCTTCATTCTGCATTGAGATAGAAAATTCCTTGCACAAAGAATGATTAGTGGAACCAAATATTATATCATCAACATATACTTGAACCAATAAGATATCATTACCATGTTTCTTGAGGAAATTTTTTTTGTCAACTTGTCCTCTTATAAAAGATTGGCTAAGCAAGAAGTTGCTCAACCTTCCATACCAAGATCTAGGAGCTTGTTTCAATCCATAAAGAGCTTTCTTTAGTTTAAAAACATGGTTTGGATATCTAAAATCAACAAAACTAGGAGGTTGATCAACATAGATTTCCTCCTTAATATATCCATTTAAAAAAGCACTCTTTATATCCATTTGAAACAATTTAAAATTCATTCATATGCAAGTAGTAACCTAATGGACTCTAACCTTGCTACTGGAGCATAGGTCTCTTCATAGTCTATGCCTTCCTCTTGGTTGTATCCTTTTGCAACCAATCTAGCTTTGTTTCTGACTATGATACCACTCTCATCAAGTTTGTTTCTAAAAACCCACTTGGTGCCAATAGGTTTGTGAGAAGAAGGTCTAGGAATAAGTTCCCAAACTTTATTTCTCTTGAACTGATTCAGTTCATCATGCATGGCCATCATCCAATGCTCATTAAGCAAAGCTTGGTCAATGCTCTTAGGTTCAATTTGTGAAACAAAAGTCATATCACAGCAGAGATTTCTTAGTGAAGATCTAGTAAATACTCCCTTAGTGACTTCACCAATTATATTGTTAAGGGAGAGGTCTCTTGTAGTTCTCCAATCTTTAGGCTTTTGGATAGGTGTTGAATGTTCCATTTCTTCCATTGGTTCTTCCTTTTCCTTTTCCTTTGATCCATTTAATTGTATATTCTCTTCTATAGGGTCTACATCATTTTCACACTTCTTTTCCTCTTTAAAGGAGTTAGATTCATCACAATTAACATGTACATATTCTTTCATGCACAAAGTTATTTTATTAAAGACTCTATATGCTTTACTTTGTAATGAATATCCATGAAAGATTGCTTCATCAGCTTTAGCATCAAATTTGCCAAGAGATTCTTTACCATTATTCAATACAAAACACTTGCAGCCAAATGCTCTTAAGTGAGATATGGTTAATTTTCTACCTTTGTATAGTTCATAAGGATTTTTCTTCAAAATAGGCCTTATGAGTAATCCATTCAAAGTGTAGCAAATTGTACTCACAGCATCAGCTCAAAAATGTTTAGGCAAATTTGTCTCATTAAGAAGAGTTCTTGCTCCTTCTTCAAGGGATCTATTTTTCCTCTCCACAACACCATTTTGCTGAGGTGTTCTTGAAGCTAAAAAATTGTGGTTGATTATATTTTATTCACAAATTTTTTCAAAATACTCATTTTGGAATTCACCACCATGATCACTTCTTATTGAGATAATTTTGCAATCTTTTTCATTTTGAATAAGCTTGGCTAATTTTCTAAATGCCATGAAAGCATCATTCTTGGATCTTAAAAACAAAGTCCATGTGAATCTAGAGTAGTCATCAATAATTACAAGCCCATAGAAATTACGTCCTAAGCTCATAGTTCTAGAAGGACTAAACAAATCCATCTGTAGCAATTCAATGGGTCTTGAAGTAGAAACAACATTTTTATTTTGAAAAGAAATCTTGGTCTATTTCCCCTTTTGACAAGCATCACATAGTTTGTCCTTTTCAAACTTTAGTTTAGGTAAGCCAATGACTAAGTCTTTTCTTATAAGCTTGTTCATGTGATGCATGTTAATGTGACTTGCCCTTCTATGCCATAGCCAAGATTCATCAACTTTAGTTACTAGGCAATTAGTGTTGTGAATGAATGCATGTTCTATAGAGAGTAAGTAGATATTACCTTTTCTTTTACCTACATGTATAACCTCACCGGATTGACCATCACAGATTAAACAACAATTTTCAATGAAGGAAACTTTGAATCATTTATTACATAGTTGGCTTATGCTTAGGAGATTGTGCTTTAAACCTTCCATATAGAGAACATTTTTTTATCATGGTTTTAAAGTTGTCTCCTATGTATCCTTCTCCAACTATCTTCCCTTTGTTGTTGTCACCATAAGTGACAAATCCTCCATCTTTTAGAGTAACATTTGTAAGCATGAATATGTCACTTGTCATGTGTCAAGATACCATAATGATGATTTTTCTTTAAGACACACCTCTGATTCAACACTTGAGAAATCTTCATCTTCACTAATTGTGGAAGTGAAACAAACATTTGCTTCTTCATTCTCACTTGTTGATTCAGAAGTTATTGAATCATTGTCTTCCTATGCTATGTATGCTTTCTTAGGCTTTCCTTCTTTCTTTGTCTTCTTCTCACCTAATTGCTTCTTCAAAAAAATTGGACATTCAGATTTAATGTGTCCAGGTTTACCATATTTGAAGCACGTGAAGTTGGTGGTGTTGTTGTTGTTGTCATTTCTTGAACTTTGACAGCTTTTTGTTTTTGTTCCTTTTCAAGAACTTGCTGAATTTTTTGACTATTAGGTTCATGTGTTCATCACTTTCATCTTCACTTGAGTCTTCTTCCTTTTTCACATTAGATGATGCAGTTTTCAAGGCTATACTCTTATGTTTCTTATCTACATCTTTTGCATGTGTTAGCTGTGACATTTCAAGTTCATACTCAAGAAGCTTACCGAAAAGTGCAGCCATGGACATCTTGGATAGATATTTTGATTCCTTGATTGCTGTCACCTTTGGTTGCCATGGTCTTGTAAGACATTTCAAGATTTTGATGTTCAATTCTTCAGCATCAAATATCTTCCCAAGACCAAGAAGATGATTTATTATGTGAGTGAATCTTGTTTGGAGTTGAGATATGTTTTCTGTGGTGTTCATCTTGAACATTTCATACTCATGAATCAAGGCATGCTTCCTTGATCTTCTTACTTCCTCTGTCTCTTCATGAGTGACTTCCAACATCTCCCACATCTCCTTTGCGCTTTTACACCTAACAGTTCTAAAAAATTCGTCAGAAGAAAGTGTAGAAGTAATCATGTTTTTAGCTTTAAAATCATACTGAACAACTCTTTTTTCTACAGGAATCCTTTCATTATCAACAGTTTTTGTAGGAATCAAAGGACCTTTTTCTATTGCATTCCAAGTACCAGGGTCATTTGATTGAATGAAAATCTACCTTTTATTTTTACAAAAAAACTAAAATGCTCTCCTTCAAACACTAGAGGACGATTGAGGGAGGCACCCTCCTTGAAGGTGATTTGTGTGGTACTCATTTTCTTTTAAAAAAGATAGTGATCTTGAATAACACTCAAGAACCTGATCTGATACTAATTGAAAACAATATGAACACACACAATTCACCAAGAGGGGAGGGGGATAAATTGGTTAAATCATGGACTTTAAAAATTTCTTTGAAAATAGCAGCGGATTAAGGATCGTATCACAATTACTCCCTTTTTAAAACTGAAACTTTCAATCAATCAAGACTCACCTTTCACTTCAAGCAATAACAGAAAATCTATCTGTTGAACTTGAAAAAGATTATCCACAAGATAAGAAAATTAAGAAAACAAAATGAGAATTAAGAGAACACCAAATCTATACTGGTTCACTCTTCAAAAGAGAAGCTACATCCAGTTTCTTCTAACCAAACCTTGGCTAGAGTTCCACTATATCAAAATCTGTTCTTTACAAGCTTACAAAAGATTACTCTTTATCAACCCTAGATAAAGAACTGAATTCTAAAGCCCCTCCAGACTTCTAATGATCAAGAACTAGAGAACTCTTCTCTATTCTTCCCTCTAGAGAACCCTACTCTAGAAAAGCTTTAAAGAACCTCTTTGAAATAGGAACTTACAAGAAACAAAAGTAACAAGCAAATTACTGCAATAGTTTAGGAGAGATACAACCTTATGATCCTCAGAATGTGAGTGAATGAATTTACCAAACAGAAATCAGGTTGAAAAGAATGCAATCTTGAAATTAGCTCTCCATGAAAACTCTTGTCAAATCTTGCCCAAAAAAATTTGATCAATTATTCATGTGTTTCTTGGTTTTGGAACAATAGCTATGTATCTCAATATATTTTTTCTCAGAATCAGAGGGCTTTTGGAAGTGATAAAAAATTTGAATTATCAAGTTCTATTCAAAAGAAAATACCGAACAACTTTATAGAAAATTGTTTCAACTGAATGTAATCGATTAAATCGTCCATGTAATCGATTATTTTAACAAAGGCTATTGATTAATATCCTATTTAATTGGTTAAAGTGTTCTTAATTCTTTCTGAGAAACATATATGAGCAAAGTAATCGATTAAATTGCTGAGTAATCGATTAAATTAGTCATACTAGTTTCAGACATATGCTAATGTAATCAATTACGATTGGGTGGTAATCGGTTAAACCAGTCAGACGTGTTTTATGTTTTTGTGCTGTGTAATCAATTACCATTTACTTGTAATCGATTAATTAGTTCTTCATGGCTTAAGTAATAGATTACCAGTGCTAGTAATCGATTAAGTCAGTGCACAATGTTATTTTCCAAAATTTAACCATGAGAAATTTACTTATTTATGCAAACTTGAAAACCTTTATGCTTTTCACAAATCATGTATGCATGCTAATGATCATGTTTATGCAATGCAAGGATCATAAGATGAGGCTCTTAAACAGCTTAACAAATTACAAATGCCTTCAATTGAATGACATGTAAAAAGCTAAAATCTATTTAAGGCACATGGCTTCATCCTTGTCTTGATCCTCCTCCAGCTCCCCCAATATCTAACACCTATACAATTATCTAATATTGATCACTGACCCCAGTCTTTCGTTTCCATTGCCAATGGTGGAACCTCACCAATTACTGGTCAAGGTTCTATTTCACTTTATGATAAGATATCCCTTCACTTTGTTCTTATTGTACCTTCACTGAGTTCAACCTTTTATCTGTTAGTCAACTTACCTCCACACTTAATTACACTATGACTTTTTTGCCTACTTTTTGTGTCTTTAAGGACATCCTCATTGGGATGGTGATTGGCTATGGTGTTAAATGTGGTAAGCTATATGTCTTGAAGGTTCCAACAATGGGTGAGAATAAATTGGCTTGCGCATTTGCTGCCACAAGTTCTGATAAAGCCAGGGACTCTATTTGGCTCTGGCACAAAAGATTAGGCCACCTTTCTTTTAGTTACCTTCACAAGTTATTTTCCAATTTATTTGGTGCTTTGAATAATACTAAATTTCAATGTAACATTTGTGAATTGGCCATAAGCCATCATATGCCTTTTTTCCTAATAACAATAAAAGTTCTATCCCTTTTCAATTAGTACACTCTAATGTCTAGGGTCTTGCAAAAGTGCCTTCTTTTTCTAAATCTCTCTATTATGTCACTTTCATTGATGAATGTACTCGAATGACTTGGTTGTTTTGTAGAAACACAAAAATGAAGTCTTTTCAGATTTTAAGCAGTTCTATGCCACAGTTAAAACCCAATTTCAGACTTCTATTCAAACCCTTCAATTTGGTAATGACACCAAATATAAAAATAGTACTTTTACCCAATTTCTTTTGTCTCATGGCATCCAACACCAATCCTCATGCCCTTACATCCCTCAACAAAATGGTCTGGCTAAGAGGAAGAACCGATAATTGTTGGAAGTAGTCCGGGCTTCCCTCTTTGACATGAATGTGAAAACAGTATGAACAACACACAAGAACCAAGAAGGGGGAGAATTGGTTGTTCTTTGCCAATTAAAAATTCTTAAACAATCAGAGTTATAAAGATCGTATCACAAAACAATCCAAGAAAGCTTTCAACCAATCAAACACCAATCCTTAAAGAATGCAACCAAAATGTTTTTTGTTGATTGTGAAAAGCTACACCAACAAATGACAAGTAATAACCACAAGAAAAGATAAAGATGAAGTAATCAATACAAAGATTTATATTGGTTCACTTCTCAACCTAGAGAAGTTACATCTAGTTCTTATAACCAAAAAGTTAGAGTTTCACTAATAACAATCTGTTTCTTACAAGCTCTTACAACCACTCTCAATGACACCTAGATCAAGAACGAGACATCTAACTCACATAGATTCTCTGTGATCAAGACATAGAGAAAACCCTTCTTTACTCTTACCTCTAGAAACAGCTATTCTAGTTAAGCCTTAAGAAAAACTATTATTATAGTTACACAAAAAGAAATTCAAAAAGAATTTACAAACAAGTTGTATGGAGAGAAACCACTTGATGATCCACTACTGATGTATGCAAAAGATTACCAGACTTGAATCAATGGTGAAAGAAAACTACTTCAGAACTTTCCCTCCAAAATCTTCTTTTGAAACTTTGCCCAAAAAGAAATCCTCTCAAGTAATCTTGAAGCTTGAGGATTTGTGGGACTAACACAGAATATCACTTTGAATCTTTTCTCTCTTCAGAAAGCTTATGAAAATACTTTGATAATTTGTGGTGTGTTTCCAAAACATACTTCTTCTATTTATAGAAAATAGATTTAACTGGCAGTTTAACGAATGTAATTGATTAATTTCACTTATGTAGTCGATTAATTGATTCATTTTATCGATTAAAGTGTTCTTGAGCTTTCTAAAAAAACTTATGAATAATGTAATCGATTAACTCGCAATGTAATCAATTATCACATGAAGTCTTTGTTTAAAAACGTGCCAAGTAATCGATTACCACCATATCGTAATCGATTATCACAGGAAGTCCATTCTGTGATTTTGTGTAGTGTAATCGATTAATGTGTTCTTAGATCTCAAGTAATAGATTAATATTTGTTAATAAAAAACCATGTTTATATGAATTTGATTTTACTTGTCACTATGCATTAGCGTCACCTTAAAGTTCAATAAAACAAATGAACACAAACAACCTAACTATCTATGTAGGGATTGACTTATAGTAACTCATGATTTTTAGTGTCAAAAGAATTTTGAAAAATGCTGAAATAATGATGAATTATGGAGCATCCTAACCAAAATTATGAAACCCACCTCTATGAAACACCATATCCAAAATTATAAAAACATTATTCCAAATTAAGTAATTTAGAGTATAATTTGTTTACAAATAACCTAATTCAGAATTATGTCTATATAGTTTTATATTGGCGATTCCATAATTATGTAATCATAGATTTTGTTTTCATAATTCTGGATTAGGTGTTTCGTAAGGACACAAATAATTTTCACTATTATGTATTTGTCAATCCATAAGTATGAAGAAAAAAATCTACTAACTTGCGTCAAATAGTGTCTTTGCTAAAGGGGAATGACAACTTGAAAAACTATTGGATGACAATTAGAAAAAAAGAGGTGCTAGAAGCATGAGCCCAAACTATGAGTTTCCATCTAGTGGCCCAGGTCCAACTATATATATGGACATACTATTTAGACTATTTGTTTTTGTCCTTAGAATACACTATTTTTTTTGTTTTGGTATTTATAAATCTATTTTTTCAAAATGATCCTAGTAAAAAAAAAATGGGTTTCATCTTTGTTGTTTTGTTATAGTCCTTGTAATATATTCATTTTTCATTTTAGTCTCTATAATATTTTATTTATTTTGAAAAATGGATATATTACAAGGACTAAAATAACAACAACTAAATTAAAGAAAAATTACAAGGGCTATTTTGAAGAAAAAAACTTTTATACGGACCAAAACAAAAAAGAAGTATATTATAAGAACCAAAAAAGTATTTAAGATTTTTAAAAAAATATCATTTTACATAAATTAGTTTCATGATGTAATTATGTTTTTTTAATTACAAAAACATACTTATAGCATTTCATTTGTAATAAACTCAGTAGAGAAAATGTAACGACTTACCGTCTACTACTACAAAAAGCACATTTTACGACAGCGAAACAACGACGGTTTCCCAAAACCATCTTAGCATGTGTGCGCGGTGGCAATTTCGTAATATAATCAATTTTGGCGACGACGGTTTTATAAAGACCCATATTAAGTGTTTTCATTATACTTTTATTTTCGAATTTTCTATTTGCACCCCATATTCTAAGTACACCAATACCCTTTTTCTACCCCTAAATTACCCATTATACCGTTTTTCTTAAAGAAGTACACCCATTTTGCTTTCCAAAAATGTATTTCCAAACATACATATACCTATTTAGGAAGTATATATCGAGAACTATGAAAAACATAGTTGAGAGATATAATTCCGGATTGATATATATTTTTCAATAAAATTCACTTAAGGGATGATTGACAAGAAATAAAAAAAAGATGACAAATACTTATCTTATACTCATGTTTGTTAGTCTTATTTTCATCCTATCATTAACGCTATTTAAATTCTATCTAAAATCTTATTTTCATCTTATATTTATTATTCTTTAAATCCTAATTTTAAATTATCTTGACTATATGTTCATAAGAGTGATGCACAACAGGGAGAACATTGGTGTTCCATTCCCCACAAGTCAACCCATGAAGGTTTATGCAACTTTTTGGGATGGAGACTTTTGGGCAACAAGAGGCGGGAAGTTTAAGATTAATACATCTACTGTTAAATACATTTTTAATATTGCTTATGTTATTAACCTTAATTACGCATGATAATGATCGTTTGAATGCATATAAGAGGTGATACCCACTTAAAAAAAACAATTTTGATAGAGTTAGAAGATCATGATATATATGTGTGGATTTAATAGACAAATGAAATATTTTCACAAATTATCAAGTGTTATAACTTTCAAAGACATCTTCAAATTAAAATGGTTAAGCCAAGAAGTTTAAATATACATCGTATATATAATAAAACAATTGACATTTATACTTTTCTAAATTAATAAAAAAATTATTCAATATACATATAATCATGCATGCATGGTTTGCCCATGAGAATAATGATCAAGCAAACTTTATTCAGAAGTCAAGTTTGTTTATTCTTGCGGCATTCAGATGGAAAACCATGAGCAAAGCGTATGAAATCACGACAATAGTCATAAACAAACCATCTTGCATGGATCTCTTTGAGGTGCTTCCTGATTTGAGCATCAAGACCTTTGTTTCTTCCACCGTTGAAACCCATGCAAGATGATTCCACTCGTCCTGCAATGCACGCATTTGCATTGAAATTTCTGAAACCTGCTATGAATGGAGCTTTAGACCAATCACTACTGGAAATGTAGGCTTCTACGACGGCAATTTAAAGACGGTTATATCAAACCCGTCGTAGTAATATGCGCGGTGGCATTTTTGTAATAAATTACAACTTTTCAACGTCGGTTATATAATAACCGTAGTCGAATAAGTTAATCAAAGTCGGTTCAGAAATAAACCGTAGTCATTATGCTGCTAAACGAACACGGTCCACTAAAACCGTATTTGAAATTAAGGCTAAACAAACACGGTTCACTAAAACCGTAGTGGAAATGAATAAATTTGTATTTAAATTCCCAAATTAATTTATAATCCTCTTTTATCTTTGAATTCCCAAATTTATAACCCTAAAATCTCTTTCGCAGCACCGGTGTCATGGACGCCTCCGACGGCTCCGAATCTCTCCTCTCGCTCCACTCCTTCTTCCTCCCTCTCCTCCCCAAGCTCCCTTCCTCCTCCGCCGCCGCCGCTCCCTCCGCCGCCGACGACCAATCCGAGTTCATCTACCTCGCCTGGCTTCGTTCCAAGTTCGAGGAGTTCCTCAAGTCCGTCGTCGACGTCCTTGCCTCGCCGCAGGGAGATGAGACGCTCAAGGAACTCGTGCTGGACACGCTCATGGAGTTCGTAAAGGTCGCCAATGGCGGCGCCTTCCACTCTTCTCTGTACCACAGGCTTCTTCATAGCATTGTACGTTATGCCAATTTTGTATCAAATTGTCGTTGTCGTTGTTTCGATTTGATCTGGTTGATTTTGGATTGATGCTATCACGTTTACTCTACTAGTCCCTCTACGTTTTTGGTGGATTTATTGTCGAAGTATTTCAAGTATATCGATGTCAGGTATGGATATTATGCTTGCTACCTTTGTTTTTCTAATCATCAAGTTTTTAATGTGGCTCTTAAGTTCTTTGGTATTATCATGGTTTATGGCATATACTGTATTGTTTTGCTATTAGCCCTTTTTATGGAAGGCTGAGTTTATGTAGTAAGTGTTATGAGGATGAATATGTTAGTCTCTGTTTCAGTGACACGATTTTATGGAGGGAAAAGATGTCTCAGGTGAGTTCCTAGCCTAGCTTTGGTCTTGGTCTTCCAATTGTTAACGTGCAAAATTGCAAACAGGAGTTTTGTGTGTTGTTTTTTCAATTTCCAACTATTTGAGTATTCTCTGTTGGATAACTCATTTGCTTATCCTTGTCAGATGATAAAATTGCAAGTGCAGATGACACTAGTGAAAGTCAATTGAGCTCAAAGTTAGTAAGACCTATAAGAATGATAAAGGCGACCCTTCTTAATTCTTGATGCCTTAAAAACATGGATTACAATTTACATTTTGATAGAGATGTGGTTAGTGTAGTTGTCTTGGTGACAAATATTGAATTAATTTTTTTTTCATATACGTGGCTTTTTTAGTTTTTTATACCGGGCTTTTAACCCCTAGAATATTCATAGTTGCAACGAATTTGAGTTTCAGATTAATATTAAAATAAATAGTGCACTATCACTAGAGTAGTGTTATGTTTCTACTTTCTAGAGTAGCTTCGGCTTAATATTGAGAAAGCCATTTTTTTGTGGTGATAATGAATTTTCTGTTGTTTATTTTCCCTGGATCTTTATTGCTGCTATTAAAGAAATGGACCCCCTAGAGCTAGATCACGAGAAAGCTGTTGCATTATCATTATATAATCAGCCGATTGGCTCACAAGAATCAAATTTAGAATTGAGAACCTACGTTGACTTAAACCTTTGTAGGTGATGATAAAATTGCAAGTGCAGATGGCACCAGTGAAAGTCAATTGAGCTCAAAGTTAGTAAAAAAAAGATAGGCATTACTTTGAAGCTACTTCTCTTGTTTTCTATTTTCTTTTGTCATAAACCATGCTTACAACATGCTATAGTTTTGCAGCTCAATTCAGTCTAGTGCAAATTTAAAGTTGTACTTTTCTGAATGCTTCCAGGGAGACTTAGTCCAAGTTATGAAACTAGGAAATGAATAATTTACTTTAAATAACCATAATGATTTAATTCTGTTGATAACTTGAAAATATACTCCTTTTCAGTTTGGAATTTGTCATCCACAACATGTATTACACTATATCACATGTTCCCTCACATCAAGGCTCAGATAATGTATCTGAATTGGAAATGTGGAGCAGCTCAGGTAATTGTTTGCTCATTTGCTTGCTAGGCATTTTGGTTTTTAAAAAACTATGTAACATAATGAAGATCAGAAGATCTTGACTTTGATCCTTTTGAGGTCTATACATAGTGTACCTGTATTTGTAATTTGGATTTTTTTGTCCATAGAAAGTGACCATAAGCAGCTTTCTGGAGATAAGGGTGCAGGTGATAAGCCACAGAAGTTCCAGAAGCCTAACAAAAATGTCAGTTATTATTCCATACTGTTTGCTAAGTTTAATGTTACTCCCAATTTTTATTTTTTCATTATTGAGGAACTCTTGCCCTCCAATTCCCTAGTAGTTTTCTTATCTTCATTTTAATGAATTTTTATATTGAAGGGCCTTCTCATTTAAAAACTCTTGTAATTGTTTGTGTAGTTTTTCATTTTTTACCATCTACTTAATTTTCATTTTACATGTATAGGTATTGTCAGCAGCCAAAATTGCCAAAAAGATGAAGTTAAAATTGCCAAAATTGCCAAAATTGCATATCTTAAATTGCCTCTTCCACTTTATGTTTACAAAGAGGTAATCTACAAGTTATGCTTTTTACATTTGAATATAGCTGAAACATGGTGTGAATGTCATGTAAGATGTCTCAAGGTTGTCATGAGATCCAATACTTTTTACTAACCCGTATGACTACAACCTACATGCTACAACCACCTGCTACAATGCTTAACATCGTTTTCACTTTGCAGTTTGCTCACATCAACTAATCCTTTTCATTTTCCCTTTAATATGTCTAGGACTTTATGTTATTTAAGTAAAATTAAAGTTACATTAATTTTTTTTATCCTCTTATTTTTTTAAAATTAAATTTGATCTTCTATTTTTTCAATTTAATTATTTAATTTTTTTAATTGATTCTATTTGATCATTCAATCTAAATTATAAAAAATTACACTTTGTGTTAGTTTAAAATTATCACTAAATAATTTTAAATCTTCATAAAATATATATTTTTAAAATGTACGTATTTTTAAATAAAAGAATAAATATAAAAATTAATAAAGAATTAAAATAAACTTAAATAATAAGTTAGAGAAAAAAATTTACTTTAACCTAAAGTTAATAATAAAAAAAGGTTTAATTGTACAAAAGGAACAAAAACTTTTTTATTTTTTATTTTTAGGGGTTGGCAAAAGACAAAATTAGTACAGTATTTTGTTGGTTTAAGTAAAATTGGATTCAAATATTTTGAATAAAAATTGATACATAGTTGTTTTATACAGTATAGTACAGTATTTATTATGTTTGCTTGTTTTGGCATTCTTGTTAATATGTTTGAAGTAGTCACCATCTTTACGGTAAGAATTCAACTATAAATTTTTACTTCTCAATTCTCACCATTTCTCATGTTAGCCTAAATAGTAAGTGTGACTGTTCTTTTCTTGTTTCCAGTTTTTGTGGAAGTTGTGTGATTATATGGGTTGAGGTAAGCCTGGTAGGGCCTTAAATGGTCATTTACCTATTTAATATATACATATATAACAAGTTTCAAATATATACTAAAATGTGAAAAAAAAAAACATCCAAAGTATTTTAGTGGACAAATGATTGTAAATGATACTCTTGTTGTCATACCTTTATACTTTTAATTTTTGCTTATTAATGTGAGAACATAGTTTTTCGCAAGGAAATTGGTTGAGGAAAATATTTCAGTGGCAATTGGCATACTTAAATCTCGCACCAAAGCAGTGTAAGATTAATGGTTTTTCTAAGTATTCTTTTTTGAGGGATCAAGTCATTGCGTATTAAATTTTGAATTCTGGGCATGTTTTTCTTAATAAGAATGCTATTTATTTTAAAGATAATAACAATACTAATCCAGATCCACCATAGTCTTTTTACCAAGAAGTATGAATTAATTTTTGATATATAAGTGAAAACAGTTTTTCCCTTGTATTAGTTGTGCAAGCTTTCTTTTGTTTGGAGATGCTGAAATTTTTCTGAAATGTTTTGCAACCAGCAGTTCATATATATATCTGAACCTGAGTCAAATGAAAGTGATGCTGCTGACTTACTAGGGGGTTTTAAGCCTATGGATGCTCAGTCTGTGTATGTGTCCTAAAAAGGTATTTCTTCTTCTTATTATTATTATTATTTTAAATATTTAGTGTGAACTAGTTGCTAATGGCTCCAATGCTTTTCTGCCGTTCAGAATAATGATGGCTGCGATGCTTTTCTTCCTTCAGTAAATGAATAATTATTTAGAAGATCATGGACAATAGTTTTTGACCCAATAATGATGGCTGCGATGCTTTTTGAATAGATATTAATCGAAGTCGGTTTTGCATTCAACCGTGTTTGAATAGTTACTAATCAAAGTCGGTTCTTCACCCAACCGTGTTTGAATAGTTACTAATCAAAGTCGGTTGCCTATCAGAACCGTAGTAGAATAGTCCAATTTTTTTTTTTTTTTTTTTTTGCAAAACGATTAATCGAAGACGGTTCGTCCAACACAACCGTAGTGGAAATGACTTTTCAAAGTCGGTCTTATAACCGTAGTCAAAATAGCCATTTTTTCAACGACCCCCATATCTACGACGGTGGTATGACCGTCGTTGAAATGCCTCCAGAACCGTAGTAGATTGCTCTTTTTGTAGTAGTGAATCAATCTTAACCTTTCCCCCTCTTGTTGCCCAAAAGTCTCCATCCCATAAAGTTGCATAAACCTTCATGGGTTGACTTGTGGGGAATGGAACACCAATGTTCTCCCTGTTGTGCATCACTCTTATGGGTATGTTATCCACCAAGATTCTACACACACACAAAAAACATACATATTTAGTTATGTTATATGGTACCACAAGTAGATTTTTACAAATTTTTTTTGTTGCTTGCATATTTGAATAAATAGTAATTTCACTAACTATCTAAAAGGTTTTCAAGCTATGTAAAAATAAGCTTTTATAATGACAAGTGTATATAAATTAAATTCTTAATTTTATATATATTTATTTTGCTACTTACATTATGCGTTGAGGGTTCCAATCAATGGAATAGGTGTGGAAGTCCTGTGTAGGATCAAACCAAAGATAGAACTGCATCTCATGGCCACCAGTACCATTGGCATAATAATTGGTTGAAAGAATATGTGGATCACCGGATAAGTTGCCCAAAAATTCTAAATCAATCTCATCATGGTTTGGCCCTTGAGAACTTAACTGCATATGAAATAGTAATATGTATGAATATTATGCAGTATATTCATTAAATATGTGTATGTTGTCATGTGTTTAGGTGTGTGTGTGTGCATGTATCATGGATAGGAGAGAATAAGCAAGTGAATGAATGGTTAAATTGGAACAAGTCATACATAAAATGTAGTGACAGTGCCTGCAGAATTGTCTGGTATAAGCTTGATTTGCATGTCAAATCGTCCAAACAAGTACTCATTCTTGGTTGCTATGCCCGAGCCAGAAGATTTGTCCATTGCAAGGGACATGCTTGACCCTCCATCTTGTATGGTAGCTCGATTATCTCCAAAGAGAATGTTAAAATCAGTGTAAAAATTCTCACCCAAAGCAAATTTTGTTGTTGAGGCTAAGCAGAGAGAAAGCATGAATAAAACATATGAAGAAGCCATGTTAATTTGATCATATGAAAAAATATGAATTCGACTAACGTATTTAAAGCAAAGTGATAACAGTAAAACACACTGGATTCATATCAATTTAGTTGTCAAAGTTGGTTGCAGTAATTGCCTCAAGCGCAATATTGTTGTCACAGTCACAGGTCAATACCTTAAAATAACAAAATAAAAATATTTTTTTAATAACAAAAAGTCTAATTGGATGACAGATGATTTTGCTAGCAATTTTTCTTTTTGGGCTTTACATGGTTGTGTCTTGACAAAATTACACAAGTGAAAGCCCAAAAGAAGTTAATACTAAAAAATGTAGTATGAGCTGGACCTGAATTAAACCCTTCTTTTATGTTCAGAAGACATCCAGCAGGAGGGATTAACTTCCTACAGCCAACACAATTCTAATACACCCAACATTTTTGTTGAAATGTCAATATTGCCCTTCTTCCTTTTTAAGATACACCAGCTAGCATTTTCACTCACTCTTCGTTGTGCTTCTTGCTTGTTGCTTCTTGGGTGTTTCTTCTTGCTTGGATTCTCGTTTGGCTGCTTTTTGCCTTGTTGGTTTGGTGGTGGAGGTCGTGGTTAGCATTCGTGGAGGTTTCATTGGTCACTGTTGTCGTCGGAGGTAAGTTTGCAACTTTTATATTGTAGCAGAAACCATTCGAATTGGCAATCCGTGTGACCAATATGGATTGCCAATCCGTATGAGTCTTTTTTTTTGTTTTTTTGTTTAGTTTTGTTTTTTTTAAAGTATTATTAATTAATGTATTTGTCCTTTTAAGTGATGTATTGAATTTGAATTAAAAAAAATAGTAAATTTTGTGAAAATGATTATTATGTGTAGTTTGTTTAGGGTTTTATTTAAATATATTGTGAATTTAATATTTTTTATAGGATATTTTGAATTTATGTATTTAGGGATTAGGGTGACACATGTATTTGTTGTTATTGAATTAGTATGTGTCCTTTTTAAGTGAAGTATTGATATGAGTTAAAATAACAATGTCATTTTTGTGAATATGATTATTATGCATATAGTTTGTTAATGATGATTTTTTTAATTTGAATGAACAACCATAATTGGATGTATGATAATATGATGTCTGAAGAAATTAATATGACCGAAGACAACGGAGGCGAACCATTTGCGTTTGAAAATAACAAGTCTTCAATTGATTGTTCCGATGCCTTCAATACTTCAAAGGTATTTATATGATGTGGTATTTCATAAAAGCTAGTAAATGAAATATTTTACCACTGATAAATATGTATTATTAATTTTTGTAGGTGTTTAAGTCTCGTGAGGAGGTATTGGAATGGGCTCGTAGTATTGCATATGAGATTGAATTTGTAGCTGTGATAATGAGGTCTGACACAACAACTGGAAAGAGAGGAAGAACCTCATTTCTTTTGATAGGTTGTGAAAGGAGTTGAAAGTATAGAGAATTCAACAAAGATTTAGCATGGACGACCACTAGCACTAGAAAGTGTGGTTATCCTTTTAAGTTGCGAGGGAAACCCATCGTAGGAGGTGAGGGCTGGATGGTGAAGTTAATATGTGGGTTACATAACCATCGTTTGGCTAAGTCAATGACTAGACATCCATATGCTGGTCGTTTAACTGAGGAAGAGAAGGTAATTGTTGCTAAAATGACAAAGTCAATGGTTAAACCAAAGAATATTATGCTGGCTTTAAAAGATTGCAATCCCGAAAGTTATACAACAATGAAACAAGTCTACAATGCAAGATATGCGTACCGTACTTCTATAAGAGCTAACAATATTGAAATGCAACAATTAATGAAGCTTCTTGAACGCGATACATATATCCATTGGCATAGACTAAAGGATGAAGATGTTGTACGAGACATATTTTGGGCACATCCTGATTCAGTGAAATTGATAAATTCATGTAATTTGGTATTCCCCATTGACAGCACATACAAAATGAACAGGTATAGACTCCCTTTGCTTGACATTGTTGGTGTGACATCTACTAGGATGACATTTTCAACTGCTTTTGCGTATTTGGAGGGCGAACGTATCAACAATCTTGTCTGGGCTCTTGAACGATTTAGATGGATTTTTTTAAAGAGAGATGTTTTCCCTAAAGTCATTGTCACAGACAGAGATACAACACTGATGAATGCCATCAAACAGGTTTTCCCTGACACAACCAACTTGTTGTGTCAGTTCCACATTGACAAGAATGTGAAGGCAAAATGTAAAATGCTTGTGAGACAAAACAATGCATGGGACTATGTCATAGAAGTGTGGGAAAGTCTTGTAGATTGAGCTTTTGAAAATGCATATGATGACTGTGTTAAGAAGTTTGAATGTGCTTGCGCACCGTGGCCAATATTTGTTCGATATGTTAAAGACACAACACCAGTCCTTCCGCGTTGTCTTCGTGCCGATGCTGTCGGCCTTCGACATGCAGGGGGTTCTTCTTGATTGACTTCTCTGCCTTCTCTGGCCAAAGCCCACCGTAATCATATCATTTTAACCATAATCTGACATTTAAACCAAATTGTTACATTACAAGTTCAAATCAATTCATACTAATGAAAATATTACATAACAAGTTGAAAGCATAGCCATCTGGATCAATATCAATAAGGGTTCCATAACATTTGAAAATATGTTTTCAAATTACTCTTAACCATAACCTGACATTTTTAGAAAATGTTATATAACAAGTTCAAAGCAAAGCCATCCTGATCAAATTCAATAGAGGTTCCATAACATATGACAGGTTTCAAATTAAAATGGCATTGAACTTCACTTCATTCATTAACTTAGAAATTACTCTTTTAGTTGCATTGAACCAATCACTTAATTCATAACTTTACAATTACTATTTAACTTCATCAACTACTTACTTATTGGCATCCTAAATACTTAACAATTCATGAAACAAATCAAATATACCTCACTGGCAAAAGAATCACACTTCACTTTATTCATCCAATTTTAAAAATTACAACAAATTCTTTAAAAAAAATTTAAAACTAAAAAAAACCATACGGATTGGCAATCCGTACCCATGAACGCCCATTCATTTATGAAATTAATGTAAATGACAATGAAAGCAAAAATGAAGGCCAAAACTCATGGATTTGACAATGGCGGAAGCAGAGAGAACTTCTGAAGTGTTAGCTTCCTTGTTGCTTAATGGAAATGAATGCCAGAGGGCGCGGAGAAGAAGAACGGCATGGCGGAAGCAGAAAGAACGAAGAAGGAGTGTTTATTAGGTGTATCAAAAATTATTCAAGTGTCCCTAATTAACCATTTTAACCATGGACATTTTCGGTATTACACTATTGAGCGCTGGGTGTATAAGCAAATTTGCTGGTGTAGGAAGGAGAAGCCCCAGCAGGATAGATTAAATTAAAAAAAATTAACTTAATAGACGAAAAATGGTTTTAAGAAAATAATAATACTAGTATCAAAATTATGATAAAGTATTGACCATTGAGTATGGTACATGTTAACAAAACTACGTAAGTTATAATAAGTACATGGGGATGGCGGCTGAGTGTGCGCTAAATTTAGCGCCCCTTTGGCTCGATTTAACTTGAACATAGGAAAATCATTTTTATACACTATTTTATACGCTATTTTTATATGTTATCTGCATTACTATTTTTAAATTAAAGAAATTAAAAACTCTGTATAAGAGTTGCTTTATGTGCACCATGATGGTCATACACACTCACACCAAAGGTTCCTCTTGGAGTAAAACTAGAATGTAAAGGGAATAATTGACGGTGCAAATATATGTCACGATCAAGTAGTTATTGTGCAGTATTATATATTCATTATATAATATTGTACTTTCATTATTATTATATAATATTTTGTGTTTGGCAATGTGTTTCAAGGTACATTTATCACCAATATGATATGGCATTGAATCATTGATGTAGACTTGTATTAGAAAATGAATGAACGGACTTAAAGGAAAGGAATCATCATCAAAAGCTTTGCTTAGTAATTAAGGTGTATAATATATGAAATTAGTGATGAACATACCTTGAAACATTGTGTCAATGAAGGAAAATGCAAAATATTGTATAATAATGATGAAAACGCAGTATTATATAATGAATATTTGGTGAAGATAGTTTAAAATTAGGGTTTAAAGAAAAATAAAGATAAGATGAAAAAAAGGTTTTAGATAGGATTTAAAGAAGACTAATGATAGGATGAAAATAAGACTAACAAACATCAATATAAGATAAGCGTTTATCATATTTTTTATTATTTCTCATCAACCATCTTAATTCTTAAATGATATTTTATTGAAAAATATATGCCTATTCCAAAAGTATATCTTTGAAACTATGATTCAGAGTTATGGAGATATAATTTCGGAATAGGTATATGTAATTCCATAAATACATTTCTGGAAAGCAAAATGGATGTACTTCTCTAATAAAAAATGTATAATGGGTAATTGAGAGGCAGGAAGGCGTATAAGGATGAACTTAGCAAAATGGAGGTGTAAATTAAAAGAGCCTTATTTTTTAGTAATGAATGTTCCGCTCAATCTATATAATTATGGAAATTTCTTAAAGTTGGGCTTACAAAACCAAATAACCAAACTACTCCTTCTTGATGGTTAATGAATAAAATTGGAATTGATATTTCCACTACAACTTTTTGAAAAGTGGTGAAAATAGATAAAAGTGTTGTTTCGTGACTTTTCTTCACCCCTTTCCTTCCCTTTTTTCCATTCTTCTCACCATCCTTCACTTCTTTCTAACGTCTCCCTGTTCTCCGTTCCCTTCATATGTCTCCCTTTCTAATTGGATAATTGGTCTATGAAGGAATGGTGAAGAAATAAAAGTAACAAAAAAAAAAGAAAATGGACTTAAATACCATCATGATTTCCCAAATGTACAACATTATCACACTAAATCCTTATTTTTACTGAATTATATATCATAATGATTACCAAATAGAATAGAAAGAAACATAACTTTTACAGGTTAATGCATAATCAACCACACGAACAGTTCATTTACTAGAAAGACCTGTAAATCGTAATTCATCCTATATATGATAAATCACCTTCCCAATGGGATAAGCAACTGGGTAACATATTATCATTAAAATTCGGACAAGTCATACAAAGTTAGTGTAACGCCTCAATTTATTATCTTGTATTTTTTTGATTTTTAGTGAAAATTCTTTTCTTCTTGCTTAAAATAATCAATACGAAAGTTACTAATTATTAATATCATAAAAAGTTCTTCATTACCCATTGGTCTTTCTAAGTTTGACATAATATAAAGTTTAGTACAGACCAATACAGACAAATATCAGTTCTATCACTTATTACAAATCACCAAAATGTTTCATTACAACAAATATCTTCAACTAAGTATCTTTAACAGAGTCTTCAGACATCATCTTGCCAATCTTTCTTTTACTGTTCATCTGCTCGTCCAAATAGATTGAGGTCATAGGAGGTGTCAACCACAGACACAAAATACAGGGTAAGTTTATGATAAATATAATTTAAGTAACAAAATATATTAAATATGCAGATATTCCTTAAGATGCATGATTCTTTCTTATCATGATGCATGATTCTCTTAAACTCTTTCAATAATTGGTACCAATAGTCAAGATAGCCCCAGTCCAATGGTCTAGAACTTGCACAATCAGTCAAGGTGTCACAGTGGTGCACAGGAAGGTCACCCACACTACATGTGATCATCATGGGTGGCGTGAGTTCCGCACTGTCGAAGCACCCCCCAGCTCAGATCTCTCTTATCTGAACACTCGTACTCAGTTCCTATAACTATCTGACACACCTCCTCTCAAGGTAATAACGCGGACTAACCCCCGCCGGGCATATGCATGAGACATATAAGACTGATTCACTTTAAGGTATAACTCTTTTCATCATCTCATATTTATTTTCAACATCAGTCTTTAATTTATATCTCACATACTTTATTCAGAAATTCAACAGAATTCAAGTACAGAACTTAGCTTGTGTAGAATTTTTCATGGAAACACATGAAGTTCATAAGGATTCATGGAATACTATGCAACACATGTATTTCATAGAAATTCATAGAAACACTCAACAACACATGAACTTCAAAATCTATTTGAACAAGACACACTCAAACTATCTTTATTTCTTTGAAACAATTCATCAAACACATGGTGTGCAAGCTTTGTTTTCCATAGAAATAAATAAGATTCTATAAATACTTATTTGAACAAAAGCAATACTTAAACTATATTTAGCATAAACCTCCCTATACGTACCTTGTTTCTTCCTATAAAACTTGTCAAATTTGCCCTAGCTTCTCCTAGCTTTCACGTGATGCTTCACTATGGTGGGGTTTACTTTCTAACTTGATTTAGGCTTGAAAATGAAAGAATGGGAGGGATATGGAAGTGGTATTTCACGTGAAGTTTAGTGGGAAGGATGCCTTGAAAGTGATTTCCAAGCAAGGTCCCCACCACCCCTTTATATAGCACTTGGAAATTAATAAATTATTCAAGGACATATTTGCCCTTCCAACTAATTTAGTTTCATTCTAACTAAGTTTCTCCTTGTTTCATTAAATCCTAACTTAGTTTATGCTTATTCCTTTAGGTTTTAACTAGATTCCTTATTATTCCTTATTATTCCTTTACTTTATAGAAAATATCCCATAAGCCATAATGACTTTGCTTTCCACTTGGCTACCACTTTACAAGTGTCCCTACACTTGTCCAAGTACTTGAAGTTTCTCCATTTCTCTTGCATATTCACGTGGAATCTAGAGGGAAGTAGAAGACTTTGCTTTATTTCATGGTTTCTTGCATCAAAATATGATTTTTAGCCTTTCTTCCTAGCACCCTTTTCACGTGAATTTTATGTGACCAAGGAGGAAGATTTTTGTCTTCCTTTTTCTCCTTCTATATCATTTTTCATTTTCTTTTAAAGGAGGGAAAATTATATGGCTTCTTTTGAATACATGTTATTTTTTAAATGAAGAAGAATATTCTAGTTTTATGCCTTTCTTTCTACATGGCATTTCTTAAAAGCAAGTCAAGTTTGATTTGAACTCTTCTACCTAAAGATAATATTGAATAATAGCATTCTAGAGTTTTCCAAAATCTGACTTCAATTCTAGTAAAATTACTTACAAGTAATCTATACAGAATGCTATTCAGATTTTTCTTACAAAACTACCTTTATCTTAATTCTAATTGGTTCACTTTACTTTTGATTATCAAAATTACTAAACTATTTTATAAAATAAGTCTATTCATTCTATAATTGAGAGAAAATTTCATAGATTTCATCTATCATTTTTCTATATTTTTCTGATACTTGAATTCTTCTGAATAAAGTTCCAAAGTCACTATCTTATAAAATTCATAGAAATTTTATTCTATGGTTTTCTGTCACAAAGTATTTTGATAATCTGCCGTCTAAGAGTATTCTGTAATTCCATCAGGTTCTTACAAAATCTCTAAGGATATCTAGTCATTTCTGGCCTGAAGGGTATTATGGTAAATTCATCATTCATTCTAGGGGCATTTTGGTCATTTCCCCTCCTAAAATATCTAGCCAAAATATCTAAGGGTATTCTTGTCTTTTCTAAAATATCCAAGGGCATTTATATAATTTCCATCATAAAATATCTTACTAAAATATCTAGGGACACTTTTGTAATTTTCAAAAATATCTAAGGGAAGGGTAGTATGGTTATTTCTTTTCAAACATTTTTGTAATATTTCTAATTAATATTTCACCCAAATAATTCAAATATAGACCAATCAATTCTCACATAATCTAGCACTCACACTACTAGCTGTGCAAGAATAATTCATATAACATTTTGATCATAGTTATTGAAATTTCAGGGTGTTACAGTTAGCACCTACAGCAAGACCATATCTACTACAAATTACTTGTGGAATAATTTGAAACCATAGAGGCAAAAATAGTTTGAAGAGGGGACAAAAGGGGGCTTATAAAAAGAGTTCATAATCTTCATTGGGTACAAATGTTGATGCCAAACCACAGAACCGTGAAATGACACAATCACATACCACCCCGAAAACATAACGAATGTCACAGAGAATGATAGCAACATACTGATTGACATCTTGTCTAGGTATGTCGGAAGGGCCCGCAATTGCAAGTTTCAAAGCCAACAACTGCTTAAAAGTTAGGCATGATCACCTAGTCATTGTAAAGAGTATATATACATAATCAATACATATATACATATAGTCGCTCAACAAAGCCTCCAATCAACATTACCATTCTCAACAAGTTATTCTAATCTGTCCAATCCAATTTGTTTTTACATAGCACACTATCATTTGAATTTAAGCACCTACACTACAACCATTTGCAAGTAGCTAGTGATTTCTAATAAAAACCAAAATTGCATTTGAGTTATAATAATTAATAAACAAGCTTGGTCCACCAGGCCACGACTAAAATAAATCGCGTTTAGTGCTCCATTAGACCCTAAAATGGAACTTCCATGTATCGAGAGGTATGCGACATTTAACCTAGCAAAGCAAACAAGGATTGGTCAGAAACACATAAGAAGCCAATAAGCTCATGTATAGGTATTTGTGTCCCAACTCTTACAAGGGAAAAAATTAGTTATCAAAATCAGGCATTGCCAAGGGATCATACAATTCCTCCCTTTGTTCCATGGTAGGCACAGACATGCCCGATAGGTCTTGAGCACCTTCAACCTAAAAATAAGCAATCCATGTGCATGAGTAGCCTAATAAAATTATTCTCTGCATAGAAACCAATACAGTATGTAAATTGAATTTAACATTAATAGCTTACTTGTTGGGGGTATTATGCATAGCCAGCATATGCACCATATGCATATAATGAAGGATCATGAGCAGCACCATAAGCATAAGCTTCATAACCCTTTCCATACCCATAATAGGTACTCAATTGATTTGGATCCATCTATGGTCCCCAACCACCAGGTAAGCCCTCGAACAATTTAGGGCCAAGATTGTCAACGCAAATACATTACTCCATACATGAGCTACTTGTTAAGCTAATCAGCGAAACATTTCATTTTCTCAAATATCCTCCTTCCAACAAAGTGGTGTCAAGAGCCTTAAGATCCTTTTTTAGAGAGATGGCAAGTAGCAACATGCTTTCTTTCCAAGTCCCTATGCTCACCAATAACAACTATGATAATTGGAGCATTAAGATGAAGGCCCTCTTTGGATCACAAGATGTGTGGGAAATGGTAGAGAAATGCTACAATGAGCGAAAAAAAGGAGTTAGTCTATCCCAAGCTTAAAGGGATATCTTGAAGGATTAAAGAGAGACAAGAATGCTTTGTATCTCATCTTTCAAGGATTGGATAATGATGCTTTTTGAGAAGATTTCAGAGGCAACCACCACAAAGGAAGCATGAGAGAAGATACAAACCTCTTACAAGGGTGTTGAACTAGTCAAGAAGGTACATTTCCAAACTCTAAGAAGTGAGTTCAAAACTTTACACATGAAAGATGACAAAAGTATCTTCGATTATTTTTCTAGAGTCTTGGCGGTGACTAATCAATTAAAAAGAAATGGTGAAAAGATAGATGTAAAAATTATGGAGAAGATTTTTGGGATCTTTAGATTCTAAATTCGATCATATTGTCATTGTCATAGAAGAAAAACAATATTTGGAAGCTATGACAATAGAGAAACTCTTGGGCTCTTTACAAGCCTATGAGGAGAAGCAAAAGATGAAGCAAGGGGTTGGTGAACAACTATTTCAGTCACAACTAAACTCTAAAGAAAATGAAGAAGACTTTGGAAACACAAGAGGATGAGGAGGATATCGTGGTTGAGGAAAAAATCATGGATGTGGAAGAGTAAGCTTCAACAACAACTACGCCAATGAAAATCGAAGATAGAGCTCAACAAGTGGTCCTGGAAGAGGTAGCTCACAACCAAGGTGTGACAAGTCTCAAATCAAGTGCTACAACTGTCAAAGGTTTAGCCATTATGCTTCTGAATGTAAAGTCCCTACAAGAAGGATTGAGGAGAAGGCAAACTATGTGGAAGATAGGAGTCACGAAGATGACACTCTATTGATGGTACGCAATGACAACATAGAAGAACAAGAGAATACATGGTATCTAGATTCAAGGGCAAACAATCACATGTGTGGGAAAGAGAGACATGTTCGTGGAACTTGACGAATCATTGAATGGAAATTTCTCATTTTGAGATAAATAAAAGACACCAGTGAAAGGAAAAGGTAAAATTCTTATCCGATTAAAAAATGGTAGGCACGATTTCATTTCTAATGTTTACTATGTGCCCAATATGAAGAATAATATTTTGAGTCTGGGATAAATCTTAGAGAAATGGTATGATGTTCACTTAAAGAATAATACTTTTTCTTTAACAGACAAACAAAATAACTTGATTGCTAAAGTGTTAGTCAAGAAATAGAATGTTTCTAATAAACATTCAACATGGCATTGCAAAGTGTCTTAAGGCCTTCTACAAGGATGCATCTTGGCTATTACATCTGTGATTCAGACACCTCAACTTTGGTGCTCTTGAATTGCTATATAAGAAGGAAATGATGAGAGGATTGCCATCCATCAGTCAGTCGGATCAGCTATGTGAAGGGTGTTTACTTGGGAAGCAATGTCGAAAGAGCTTTCTGAAGGAGGCTTCGTCAAGAGCCAACAAGTTGTTCGAGCTCATCCATATAGATGTTTATAGACCATTGAAGCCAAGCTCACTTGGTAAGAGTAATTACTTTCTTCTCTTCGTAGTTGATTCCCAACTTGATGGAGGACAAAGAAATGGAGCAACCAAGGATGGAGCAAGAAAGACAAGAGACTACTACTCCCTTAACTTCACCGATCACAAGTCAACAAGAAGAACCATTGTCAGCTGTAAGTTCAAGCGAAAGAGTACCATGCTTTAGGAGCTTGCAAGAACTTTATGAGGTAACGGAGAATCAAGATAATGTCACTTTATTTTGTCCCTTTGTTGATTGTGAGCTAGTGAGTTTCCAAGAAGTTTTCCAAAGCAAGAAGTGGAGAGATGCAATGGATGAAGAAATCAAGGCGACTGAGAAGAATAAAGCGTGGGAGTTAACATCACTTCCAAAAAGGCATAAGGCGATTGGTGTGAAGTGGGTCTACAAAGTTAAAAGAAATGTCAAAGGAGAAGTTGAAAGATACAAGGCGCAATTGGTGGAAAAAGGCTATAGTCCAAAATGATCAGGAATCAATTATGACAAGGTATTTGCTCCCATTGCTTGCTTGGAAACTATTAGATTAATTATTTATTTGGCAGCCAAAACAAGTGGAGCATACACCAAATGCATGCAAAGTCAGCATTTTTTAATGGATTAAGAAGAAGTGTACATCGAGCAACCAACAGGGTATGAGGTCAAAGGACAAGAGAACAAAGTATTGAAGCTAAAGAAGGCGCTTTATGGTCTAAAGCAAGCACCACGAGCTTGGAATAGTCGAATTGATAAGTAATTCCAAGAGAATGGCTTCATCAAGTGTCCTCACAAACAAGCCTTATATGTAAAAAATCAAAGATGGAGATACTCTAATTGTATCCTTGTATGTGGATGACGTAGTCTTCACTGGAAACAATCCAAGCATGTTTGAAGAGTTTAAGAAAGTGATGAAGAATGAGTTTGAGATGACTAACATTTGACTGATGGGATACTCCCTTGGCATTGAGATCAAGCAAAGCGAAGAAGGCATTTTTATCACCCAAGAAGGTTATGCAAGAGAGATGTTGAAGAAATTCAAAATGAAGGATTGCAAGCATATCAACACCCCAATGGAATGTGGAGCCAAGCTATCCAAGTATGGTGATGGAGAAAAGATTGATACAACATTTTTAAAGAGCTTAGTAAGAAGTGTTGTTAGACAATTGGTAAGCGTACCAATGTCGTCACAGGTTACAAAATTTAGAAGAGATCGTGTCCACAGGGACTTGAGTTACTCAGTTATTTTAAATGAAAGCAACAGTTTAATAGTTATGCACAACAAAAATTAATCAAGATTTGATGTGTTTCCAAAAACAACGGAAAATACGGATGTAAAGAAATAACGAAAATAACAGATTTAGTGAGTCGGAATTACAGAAAATTACGGAAACAAGTAAAACAAGTTTAATTAATTCAAGAAAAGTGTTGGATTGGACTTCATCATTCATATCCTCAGTATCCCATTATTAGTACTATGCATAAATCATTTTCTAACATTATTGGTGCACACATTAAATCATCCCAAATCGATCCCTCGCATTCTAGAATCCTAAGGTTATTTACTAAATATCGATCCCTCGCATATGAAATAACTATCCCATCCTCATAATCATAATCTAGTGTTGTTTGCAATCAAAATGTTATGCTTTATTCCTAACAACGTAACATAAAGAGTAAAATCATTTAGTTCAAATCCTAAGAGCACTTTCTAGTCAAACTTAGAATCTAATTTCATGAAACTAGTGATTAAGTAAAATAGGGCATTAAGAACAAAATGAAATCACCAATAATGAGTAGAAAAGATTCATTCATATAAATATCAAAAGAGATACATAAGGGTACGAAGATCACATCCAATTCTTTGAAGAAACTAGCCGATCATTGTGTAGATTACAAGATCAACTGAAGACATGATGAAAGAAGCGATCCTCGATCCTTTCCAGCAGAGTTTCCTCACGAATTTCTCTCTTTGCGTATTCTATCTTCTGGTTTCATTCCATGGCTCCAATGACTTCCTTTGCATGGCCTTTTATAGGAAAAGGTGGAGCCAGTCAGGCAAACTCACCCAGGCGAGTTAAGCTTCAACTCGCTCAGGCGAGCTAATTTCTAGCTTAGGCGAATTCGACTTCCAGAAAATTCTTCTTTTGACCTTTTTGCCCTTTCTTCTTGTCTTGGTTGTTTTGGATGCCACGGATACCTATCGAAACATCAAAATTGAATGGATGAATCTTCCAAATGTAAACACAATATTTATATATGTAAGCGAATTCACTGAAATCAAAAGATAAGTGCCCGCATTATAATCCTAAAAATAACTAAAATATGGCACTTACCAAGTACCCCCAACCTAGAATCTTGCTTGTCCTCAGGCAATGTAATAAAAGCTACGACTACTAGAAGTATAAAGGAACATTTATAAACGTGCTTTGTAAAGAATCAACTTAATGTGATCAGAACAACATTTCAAATAATCAACAATGAGAAATGAGATCACAAAAGGATGGAATTCGTAAAACCAAATGAGATTAAGATCAATCCACATGTTATTTCTAAAGAACATCAGAGAAAACACTTGATTTGATTCAAACAGAGAAAAACCTCTCAAAGGTGTTTAATTCTCCCATAAGTAAGTGTTTCTTCTCAATTCCAACACTAATATGTCATAGATCAATTTTGCAGTTCATTTCCTATCAAATCAAAGCACATATTTATCATGGATCTTTATGACTTTCATGGTTGGGCTTGGCTTTGAAGGAAATCTTGGTTTTTCTGGATATTCAAAGTTACCCTAAGAATAGGAGAGCAATCAAAGATAAAACAAACTGTTATCATTTCCTATTTCTTTTCTTTTCTACCAAGTCATCAATGTTTCTTATACCAAGTTCCCAATCACCTAACTTATAGAATTTACAACACTCTGTACAATTTATAACATAATGTACATAATTCATATATTTATTATTCACAAAAACCTTGTTTCCTTTTTTCTTTTCTTCTTTTTCTTTTTCTTTTCTTTCTTTTCTTTTCTATAGTTTTAGCCACATTTTAAACAAAGTATTTTCATCACTTTAGTCATCCAAATGATAGAAGTTGCCAACAAAATCCCTTTTGCTCTTCTAACCTAAGGTAAGGTAGCAAATTCTTAACCTAGGTTAGTGTTCCAACAAAATCATAAGTGTTTTGGCTTAAAAGGGCTAGCAAATGGTAAATCATCATATATTGGGATAGCTTTTTGGCCAGTGGCTTTAAAAATTGTATAAGAAAGAAAGAAGGCCTAAATCATATTCATGCATCATATGTTATGACAATTAGAAATTTATGCAAAATTAACTATAGAATATATCAGTGAGGACATTCAATGCAATTTCTGTGGGTACACATAGTCACTAAAGCTTAAGGCCTATTTGTTCAAATCAAATAAGTGTTTTGAAAGCTTGTTCTTTATTAACTACATGTAAAAAACATCTTCCTTTCTTTTGGTATTTTGGAAAACCATTCATTTTTTTTTCATTTTCAAAGTTTCTAAAATAATTTTATTGTGTTCTGATCCAATTTCAAAAACACTTATCTATTGATTCTTTTCAAAATATGTTATGTTTTCAGAAAAAAATTGTCTTTTAAGTCCCAAAAAGATTTATACATATTCAATAACTATGTTTAATAAAGAAAAATGTTAATAAAAAATGTGTACTTCCAAAAAGAGAAACCTCTCTGTACACCATCAAAGTGCGCAATACCAAAAAGAATCATAAATGCAGTAAATAAGGAAATAAAGTACTGAATTTTAAAGACAAAGTGGTAAAGGAATATAAAGACAATGTCACAAATTTTGAAGATCAGTGAGATAATCAGCAAGATCATGGATCATGTCTTCATCATCATCCGCTATTTCTCCTTCATTTGCAGCTCCTTGGTCAGCCGGAGGACCTGCCTCCTCCTGAAAAATAGGCTTGTCTTCAGGCCATGCAACATTAGTCCTAAATTGGTCAGGGGTAGGCCAAGGAAAGGGATTTGGATCCTGGCGATGCTGGTGCAGTGTATAGTTATAAAAGCTTTAATTTAGCTGCATTTGGCTCCTGTAGTTGGCGACTTGTTGATCAGCCATATGATGCATATAGGTGTGCATCTGGAGTTCCATTCTCTGGAGTTTAACTGAGATGGACTCCAATGATGGTGGCTCTTATGGTTGCTCAACCTGTTTGGATATGCAATATTTCTCAATAAAAGACCTGTTGATGGGAGGTCGGATGGCTTTAGATTGTAATACCTGTACTCCATAAAACTTACATACGCCTATTATCAAGGCTGGAGAGTCGAGCACTTTGTTTGACTTATCCGGGTTCAGAGAGTGTCTAGGAGGCTCTGTAGTGACAAATTGGTGAAGGGCATCTGTTATTAGTTGTACCACATTAATACTGATATGTTCTATGCAACTATAAACTAGCTGACATTTTGGCATAGTCAGATCAAAGTTATGATTACTTGGAAGGACATTACTAAGGAGAAAAGTCATCCAGATTTGAGTCAGAGTGTTCATATTGGTTCTCATCAGTCTTACCCGCTTCCCTGCAATGTTATGAGAAAATTCACATTTTGGGGAATAGAGTAATTGAGCTATAGCCTCTTCATCAAAACCTAAAATGATGTTTCGCCTAGTAGCGTATTTGCATAGTTATACCTCTTCCAAGATCAATGGATTCCCTAGAAATTGATTAATTGCATCAATATCATAATGGACCCACTGGCCTCTCATGTGAGAATGTTTATCAGGAACTTCTTCCTCAATAGACCAAGCATTAGTATAAAACTCTAAGACAACTTCAGGGTCGAATTTGTGCATAGGTTCTGCAAGTTGTCTCCAATTTCTCCTAGTGAGCTCCTCTGTGAACTCAGTATATTCGCCTTCTGCTAATCGAACTCTTCATTTTTTGAGGAATGACCAATCTTTAATCAATTCAAAGCGGCGTTGGTTTTCCTCACTGTGAAATTTCTGAGCATCAAAGACAAAGTCTTTAGGAGGTAATGTGCTTGATCCTTCTCCTGCAGACATATTCCTAGCCCTCTTTGTTGTAAGTTTCTTTGGAGCCATCTGCAAAAATCTCAATAGTAAACTGAAATTAGTATGACAAGCCATTTCAACCAAATACTAGTATACCTTTTCAGTCTTCCCAATCACAACAACCTATAAGTCAAATTGCCATTTAAGGTTCAGCTTGCAATATATCCAACAATTTAACTGTTTCAATGTGCACTTCATTCTCAACCTCCAACACACAATTCATGTGTTATATAGCTACAACAATTCAGCCACTCTAATCAGTATTTAAACACGTTACTCCAAGGTTTACTTCAAACAATGTAAGCTTTTAAAGAATAATTTATGTGCTTAAGAACACTTGATAATTCAAAATTTAGTTCATGTTCTTAGCATGAAAAACAAGTCCATTCTAATGAACTAAATTAACTTATCATTTGAACAAGCTAGCTAAACATTTTTAGGGAGTAACATTCATGCATAAATAAGAAATAAAGTATGGCTGGTCATTGAGACATTTCATCAAACAGCTTGTGTGCACATGAATTAGTGTGTATAAATGAAGGAGGATGTACAAAAAAGCTATACAAAATTCAGGGCATATCATTTAGGAGAAAGAGAAAAAGCATCGCAGACCAATCACAAATTTGAGCAGCATAGATCAATTTGTGACTAATTGACCTAACTATTTTTGAAGTTTATAAGAAAACAACAAAACTACAACTAACATAATCATAATTTACAAGAAAGTTACATGGAACTTGCATGAATGAGTTCAAGTGGTGTGGGATACTTATGTGAATTCTGGAAATGGGAGATGGCATGGGCGAATTTGGAGAAGAAGCTGAGGTTACAGGAGTGTGAAATGGGAAAGCAAAAGAAATTAGATGAAGTTTTGAAATGGGGTGAAATCTGATTTCACCTGATGGAGGTCCATTGCAAGCTAAAGGTCTAGAAGGAGAGCTTGAAGCACTTCCTTTGGTGTGCTTTAAAGGATCCATGACAAGAGTTAGAACCCAAGCACTTCAAGATCACATCAAGGCTAACTTGGATAAGCAAGAGGAAGCACACCAACTTAAGGATAACAAAGGCTGGATTTTAATGTCTTAAGTTCAATTTAATTCCAATTAAATCCAGCACTTGTTAGAAGCAAAAGTAGAAACAATAAAAAAAGGCTTTTTAGTGCAATTGTGTAAAGAGGTGTAGGTGCACTTGTGTGTAATTTGTGTAGCAACTTAGTAAATTAGTTGGCTGCACTTAGAAGCTAAAATACTGCACCATTTCACAAATTTTGGACAGCCAAGGGTCACTTAGGGAAGCTTGCACCACAAGCTTCATTAAGCTTGCCTTAGGTTCCTTTAGTGTGCACTACAAGCTTCATTTCAATTTGCTCAATTTGCATTTCCCTTGCATTTACCTTCGTAGGCTATATATGGCTTCCCAAAACTGATTGTAAAAACCTTTGGTTCATTAATACAAATCTGAAAATTTGTGTGAGAGTTTCTTTCTTGTTCTTGTGCAAGAACCTCATGTTTCTTATCGATAGCTTCAAGCTAATGTGGTGATTCTTCCTAGACTTATTGGAGAGCTTCTCCATGGTGTCTTCCACCTTCATCCCTAACCTCTCTTTCATCTTCCATTGTTGCAATTAAAAGCTTCCAACCAGCCAAGGATTCACATGAAATGCTGGACAGCTTTTGTGTTCTTGATGTTTGCTTGAAGATTGGGTTTCATTGTAAGGTAGATTTGGGAAATTTAATGGCTAATGGGTTCAGCCATACATCATCACCCCTTTGTTTTATTTTTTTCGCTGCAGACTTGAATTCGCCCAGGCTAATATTTTAGTCATTCTTTACTCGCCCAGGCGAGTTAATGTACTTTTTTTTTTACCAAATTATATTAAAAATGTAGTTTCAAATTAATCTATTGTCATATTTAACAATAATTAATCTATAACTCAAAACATATAATTCTAAGTATAATGTTTAAATAAAACTTAAATATTTAAGTAAAGCAATGTAAATGTACCACACAAGATATAAAACACAGATATCATAAAAGAAAGGTTTAGAATATACTAGGTTGCCTCCTAGAAGCGCTTCTTTAACGTCTTGTTAGTTGGACACCTTTGTTGTAGCTCAAACTTCCTGCAATTGGACCACAGTGGTGAGTCTCTCAACATCACCACCCAAGTAGTGTTTGATTCTACTTCCATTTACAGTCCATGTCCTCTTTGTGGCTGGATCTTCTAGTATTATAGCTCTATGTGGCATGACTTCATTGATGATGAATGGTCCAGACCACTTAGATTTCAGCTTACCTGTCAATCTAGAGTTAAATAACAAAACCTGTTGACCAGGCTAAAAATTCTTTTTCAAAAGCTTTTTATCATGATAAATTTTAACCCGTTGCTTATAAAGCTTAGAATTTTCACAAGCTTGAAACCTCAATTCCTCCAATTCATGAAGTTGGAGCTTCTTGTGTTTGCCAATTGCATTTGGATCAAATTTCAGAAATTTTAATGCCCACTAAAATTTGTGTTCTAACTCAACAGGTAAATGACAAGATTTGACATAGACCAATTGGAATGGAGTGAGTCCTGTTTGAGCTTTATATGCTATTCTGTATGCCCATAAAGCTTCATCGAACTTTTGAGACCAATCCTTCCTTGATTGAGAACCTATTTTCTCCAAAATTTTCTTGATTTCCCTGTTAGAAACTTCAGCTTGCCCATTGGTCTGGGGATGATAAGGTGAGGCTACCTTATGTATGACACTATAATGTTGAAGGACTTTATTGAGTTGGACATTACAGAAATGAGATCTTCCATCACTTATCAACACCCTTGGTTTGCCAAACCTTGAAAATATGTTTTTCTTTAGAAAGCGAATGATGGTCTTTGCATCTGCATGTTGTACAACTATCACTTCCATCCATTTAGTTACATAGTCCACAGCCAATAAAATATATTCATTTGAATAAGATGATGGAAATTGACTAATGAAATCTATCCCCCAATAGTCAAAAGCTTCAACCTCAAAAATATTTTGCAGTGGCATTTCATTTCTTTTGGAGATTCCACCTTTTATCTGACAGTTATCACATTTCTAATCATATTCATATGCATCCTTACACTGAGTAGGCCAATAGAAACCTGATTGGAGGATCTTGACAGCAGTCCTTGATAAGCGTTTGTCGTGTCGCTTCAAAACAATTAAACTACGCTAATTCTGTAGCACAGGATTAACCTAGGTCGACTCAAAGACACTATCAATATAGTTCTATCTTCAATTAACTACTAACAGTAAAGGGGGATTTTTGTCGAACAGTTTGCAGGCCCGAAGTAAAAATTGCAAAAACACAAACTACGATTAAAGATCAATGCAGAAACTAACAGAATTGATAACAAGTAATGTAAAACAGATTAAAGAGCATCAATCCAATTCACCAAACCAAGCTATTCGAATCATCATCATTTCAGAAATTTATCCTATTGTGAAAGTTCATTCAATTTCATTAGAAGTAGTTCAATCGAATTAACCCTTAAATTAATTGAAACCATAACCCTATTGAAATATCATCCAATTAATCTGTGATTTATATTCAAAATTAGGAAATGAATCCATAACCTAATCCGCTTTCAATCCTAAACGCATTCACAATCATGAAAATAGAATAGCAATTGAAGAAGAAAGTGAACATTCACACAGAATTCGAAATACTAAACCAGAACTCAAATTCTTCTCTTGCTTGGGTTGGATCCTTGGATTGATTGATTATTTAGCCTTCCATGATCATCATCAATGAAAGCCCCATGAAATAAGTGCATGAAAATGGAAGAAGGGAAAACGAACATGAAGAACAAGGAAGAACAGTTGAGAGAAAATAAGAGAAAGGGTTTTGATTCTAAAAACTTAAAAAGAGAAAATGTAAAACTATTTTTGCAAAATGAAAATGTAATGTAATAATTCCTCCTAATGTCACTAATATATAGTGACTAAGTCTAAAGAAAAGAATGGGCCATGAACAACCCATCAATTCTAATTATTTATGCTATTTACACCAATAAAAGTCCAACTTGCAGCCCAAAATACAAGTACAGTGGTTTTGACTTCAAAGCCTAAGATGACCCTCCAAATGGAAGAATTGGCCTCAGCTTATTTCTGGCAAACTTGTAGATCTTTTTGTTATCTTTTGAAAGACTACAAGAACACTCAATTCGGAGTTTCGTAGAGCTCTGCAGGTCCTATATAAGGCAGATATGTCAAGTGAGCATAAAATCCGAAAATACGCAACAATTAGCAATTAAGCCCACTAACTTGCCTAAGACAAAAACTGAATTAGAGTGGGAAAATAAAAGTCCAAGAGAAGTCAAATAAGCTAAGAATGATAGAAAAATATTTAACTAAAGGCACTCCATCAGTCCTCTTTCCATTGTAATGGCCTCCATAAGGTGAACTATGGCAATGCCACAGTATGCTCTTCCCTCTGCCTTAGTTACACACATTCTCAAGAGATTATCTGCTCCAATTTTGAAGAGGTGAGGATCATCCCACACAAAGTATTTAGGATCCCTGAAAAACTTCTTTCTCTGATGCCAAGTGTAATCATCAGGAATTGCACCAACTGCTTTGAAATTTGCCATCTCAGCAAAACATGGCCTTTCTGAAATATTAAATAGCTTTTCATCAGGGAATTCTTCTCGAATTTCAGGACCTTGCGTGGTTGCTTCATCAATGGTAAGTCTGGAAAGATGATCAGCTACATGATTCTCGCTCCCTTTTTTATCCTTGATTTCTAAATCAAATTGTTGCAAAAGTAGAATCCAACGGATAAGTCTGGGTTTAGAATCAGCTTTGACTAGCAAATATTTTATAGCAGCATGATCAGTAAAAACCACAACCTTAGATCCTATCAAATAAGATCTAAATTTTTCTAAAGCATACACTACCGCAAGCAATTCTTTCTCAATTGTTGCATAATTAATTTAAGATTCATTTAAAGCTTTGCTTGCACAATGTATAACATGGAAAACTTTATTTTTGCTTTGATCCAAAAATGCTCCTTCAGCACAATCACTTGCATCACACATTATTTCAAAATCAAGTTTCCAATTTGGTGCAGTGATTATGGGTGCAGAAATCAGTTTTTGTTTCAAAGTATCAAAAGCTTTTAAACATAAATCATCAAAATGAAAGGAAACTTCTTTGTTCAAGAGATTGCTCAAGGGTTTGGCAATCTTAGAAAAATCCTTGATGAAACATTTGTAAAATCCAGCATGTCCCAAAAATCTTTTAATGCCTTTGACATTTGTTGGTGGAGGCAATTTTTCGATGACGTTCACTTTGGCTTTGTCAACCTCAATGCCATGAACAGAGATCTTGTGCCCCAATACAATACTTTCAGTTACCATAAAATGGCATTTCTCCCAGTTGAGCACAAGATTTGTTTCAACACATCACTTTAAAACAATGTCAAGAATAAATCAAAAGAAGAGCCAAAAACAGAGAAATCATTCATGAATACTTCAATGATTTTTTCAACAAGATCAGAAAAAAATAGCAAGCATGCATTGTTGAAATGTAGCAGGTGCTTTACAAAGACCGAAAGGCATCTTCCTGTAAGCAAAAACACTGAAGGGACAAGTAAAAGTTGTCTTCTCTTGGTCTTTAGGATTAACTTTGATTAGATTATATCCTGAATAACCATCAAGAAAATAGTAGAATTGTTGTCCTGCTAGTCACTCCAACATTTGGTCCATGAAAGGTAATGGAAAATGATCCTTTTTGGTGGTTGTATTGAGCTACCTATAACCAATACACATTCTCCAACCTGTAACAGTACGAGTTGGAATAAGCTCATTTTTAACAACAATTATACCACATTTCTTTGTAACTACCTATACACGGCTTACCCACTGGCTATCTGGGATGGGATATATCGTCCCAGCCTCTAGTAGCTTGACCACCTCTTTTCTGACAACTTCTTTCATGGTTGGATTGGCTGGGATAAAGGTTTATAATCTTCTTTCATTAAAATTCTATGCATACAATAAGAAGGACTAATACCTATTAGATCTGATAAGGTCTAATCAATGGTTTCTTTATTTTTCTGCAAATATTTTACCAGTTTCTTTTCTTCCTCTTCAAAGAGATTTGCATTAATGATGAATGGTTTCTGGGAATTACCTGTGAGAAAAACATATTTTAAATGTGAAGGTAATACCTTTAGCTCCAGCTTTGATTCCTCATTTTGCTTCTCTTCTTTAATTTCTTGAAAGAGAGATTGGTGATAGGGAATTTCTTTGTACACATTCAGCTGTTCATGACAATCTGAACTCTCTTTATCTTTACAATCATTCCCATCCTTGAATGCTTCAGTCAGTGCTTTCTCCAAACCATCTTCTCTGTGAATCAATTTTTTAGAGTCAGAAATTACCTCATCCAAGATATCTATTCTAAAACACTCTCTTTTATCTGTAGGGTGCTTCATTGCCTCAAGGACATTGAATTGCACTTCATCATCTTGCACTCTCACAGTGAGTTTTCCTTCATCAACATCAATCAAAACCATAGCAATCTTCATAAAAGGTTTGCCAACAATCAATGGAACTTCACTGTCCTCATCTATATCCATCACTACAAAGTCAACTGGAAAGAAAAATTTGTCAACTTTCACCAATACATCTTCAATGATGCCATAAGGATGCTTAATAGTTCTGTCAGCTAGTTGCAAAGTCATCCTTGTTGGTCTGATTTCTACTTCTCCTATTCGCTTGACCATGGACAATGGTATAAGGTTGATGCTTGCACCTAAATCAAGAAGAGCCTTTCCTACTGATAATCTTCCAATAGTCATAGGAATTGTGAAACTACCGGGATCTCTGGGGTTTTTTGGAATGGTCTTTTGGATAATTGCACTACAACCTGCATCAACTCTATTGTTTCATCATCCATGTATCTTTTCTTCTTTGTAAGTAGATCCTTCATGAATTTGGCATATGTTGGCATCTGCTCCAATGCTTCAGAGAAAGGAATGTTAATTTGTAGTTGTTTGAAAATCTAAGAAACTCTTGTACTGTCTTTCCTTTGCTTTCTTTGACGGAGCATGTGGATAAGGCATATGCTAAATTGGTGGAGGATTTAGTACAACTTTGCCTTTATCAGTTGTTTTCTAATTCTCTTCTTCACTTGTCACCTTTTCTTCTATCACCACTTCATCATTTTTCTCATTTTCTTTTTGAACTTTTTCTTTTCATCATTGTTTTCTACAACTCCTTCATTTTTCTTCTTCTCATCATCATCCTTCAAACCAACCACAGTCCCCCTCCTTGTTATAATTACCTTGCATTGTTCCTTTGGATTGACTTGTGTGTTTACTGAGAAAGATCCACCTCCATGCTCAGAGAGTTGTTTTGCTAGTTGTCCCACCTGAACTTCAAGATTTTTTATGGAAGCATCTGTATTCTTTTGATTGGTGATGGACATCTGCATAAATTGAGTTAGTGTCTTCTATTTTTGACAATCTATCAGACTGAGCTTGTTGTTGTGGATCCCTATTTAAAGGATCTGGATAAGAATTATTAGAAAGACCTACATATGAGTTGTTAGTGGGACCTGTAAAAAAAGAGTTATTGGGAGTAGTATATGCATTATTATTTTGTCACCAACCATACGATTGATTTGAACCTGTACTACCTCTGTAGCCTTGGTAATTTCCTTGATAATTCTGTTGAGGTCTGGTCTGATTTTGCAAAAATGAGCCTCTTCTCCTGGTTGACAATCACCAGGTGCTGGACATTGGCCATTTTGATGTTCGTCGCCACAAATATCACATCTTAGAATTTGTTGAACTTGATGAGCTGTGTGTGTTTTCTGTGATCCTCCATGCTAGAATTGTTGAGGACGTTGGCCTATTTGTTTTGTTAAGGCCTCTATTTGCTGAGTTAACAATTTATTCTGAGCTATAATTGCATTTTGAGTATCTAGCTCAATCATACCTTTCCTCTGTACTGGAGATCTATCATGGTGAGATTGGTAATCACTGGCTGCTATGGAGTCAATGATTGTAATTACTTCCTCCGGGATTTTTGACATCATAGTACCTCTAGCTGAGCCATCAAGAATCATTTTTGTCTGAGGTCTAAAATCACTGTAAAAAATGTGTAGTTGTGCAGCATCATCAAAATTGTGATTTGCGCACCTCCGCAATAATGATTTGAATCTCTCCTATGTCTCACAGAGAGGTTCATTTGCTCCTTGGGAAAAAGTAGCAATTGTTGATTTTGCATTTATAAATTTGGATGGAGGAAAGAATCCAGCAATGAATTTTTCCTCCAATTCTTCCCAAGTGCTGAGACTTTTGTTGGGTTGGGATTGAAGCCAAGTATTTGCTTTACTTGTCATAGAAAATGGAAAAGCTCTAAGATAAACAAGTTCAGCATCTTCTTCAAAAGCTCCCATGGTACTGCATAGCTCTATGAAAGTAGATAAGTGTGTGTATGGATCCTCATGATCTATTCCAGTAAAGGGATATAAGCCAATTAGGCTGAGTGATGCTGGCTTCAATTCCATAATTTTATTGCTGAAAGGATGAATGACTATGCTATTGTAATGTTTTGGTCTTTGTTGGTAAGCATAGTCACCAAGAGTCCTCCTTGGTGGTCTATTTCCTTCTCCTCCTCTATCAGCCATATTATCAATTACAAGTGGCTTTTCTGGTGAAGGAGAATTAATAGAAGAATTTTCACCCGGTGGCTTATTGGCTTCTTGTTTCTTTTTCTTCCTATTCTTCCTTTCTGTTTTGGTAATTTTTGGATCAAACAAAGATTTATCTGCAGAAGACTTACCTTGCATAAAGGAAAAAGAATAAACTACAATATCCCATAAGCACCAAGGTTTAGTGAGAATAATATGAGAATATATACACAAATCAAAATCAAAATATTTAACGAAAGCAAAGAAAACGTCCTACTAAACTAAAAATTTAAATAAAAAAGAACTGAGTAAGCGACTCAAGTCCCCGGCAATGGCGCTAGAAACTTGTTAGACTATTGGCAAGTGTACCAATGTCGTTGTAAGTTACAAAATTTATAAGAGATCGTGTCCACAGGGACTTGAGTTACTCAATTTTTTTAAATGAAAGCAACAGTTTAATCGTTATGTACAACAAACATTAATCGAGATTCATGTGTTTACAAAAACAACGAAAAATACGGATGTAAAGAAATAACAGAAATAACACATTTAGTGCGCCGAAATTACGAAAAATTGTGGAAACAAGTAAAACGAGTTTAATTAATTCAAGAAAAGTGTAGGATTGGACTTCATCGTTCATACCCTCAGTATCACATTATTAGTACCATGTATAAATTATTTTCTAACATTATTGATGCACACATTAAATCATCCAAATCGATCCCTCGCATTGGAAAATCCTAAGGATATTTACTAAATATTGATCCCTCGCATATGAAATAAATATCCCAGCCTTATAATCATAATCTAGTGTTGTTTGCAATCAAAACGTTATGCTTTATTCCTAGCAACGTAACGTAAAGAGTAAAACCATTCAGTTCAAATCCTAAGAGCACGTTCCAGTCAAACTTAGAATCTAATTTCATGAAACTAGTAATCAAGTAGAATCAAAGCATTAAGAATAGAATGAAATCACCAATAATGAGTAGAAAAGATTCATGCATATAAATATCAAAAATGGTACATAAGGGTACGAAGATTACATCCAATTCTTTGAAGAAACTAGCCGATCATTGTGTAGAGCACAAGATCAACTGAAGACATGATGAAAGAAGCGATCCTTGATCCTTTCCGGCAGAGTTTCCTCACCAATTTCTCTCTTCTCTCATATCTTACTATGTATTCTATCTTCTGGTTTCGTTCCATGGCTCCAGTGGCTTCATTTGCATGGTCTTTTAGGAAAAGGTGGAGCTGGTCAGGCCAACTCGCCTAGGCGAGTTTTTTACTCATGATTTACTTGCCTAGGCGAGTTGAGGGTTAATGGTGAAGAAAGGTTAACTCGCCCAGGCGAGCTAATTGCTAGCCTGGGCGAATTTGGCTTCCAAAAAATTCTTCTTTTGACCTTTTTACCATTTCTTCTTGTCTTGGTTGTTTAGGATGCCATGGATACCTATCGAAACATCAAAATTGAATGGATGAATCTTCCAACGTAAACACAACATTTATATATGTACAAAATATTAAACAACTAAGATTAGGGTAAGTTTATAAGAAAATTCACTAAAATCAAAAGATAAGTGTTTGCATTATAATCTTAAAAATAACTAAAATATGGCACTTATCAAGTGTGCGTTACTTGACATGCACAAGGCCTAACATTTTCTTTATTGTTGGGTTTGTTAGTTGCTACATGGAGTCTCCAACTAGCACACATTTGAAAGTTGCAAAGATAATTCTTCTTTACATTAAAGGTACTATTGTCTTTGGCTTATTTTACTCACCATCTAATAACTATAAACTTATTGGATATAGTGATAGCAATTGAGTTGGAGACATGGATGATAGAAAAAGCACCACCGGGTTTGCATTCTTCATGGGAGATACTGCTTACACATGGATGTTGAAGAAACATCCTATTGTCACTCTGTCTACTTATGAAGCTGAGTATGTCGTAGCTACATAATGTGTCTGCCACAGTATTTGGCTAAGGGATTTGCTGAAGGAGTTGAATATGTCAAAAAAGGAACCAACAATATTTATGCTGACAACAAATCTGCAATAACATTAGCAAAAAATCCAATCTTCCATGACAGAAGCAAGCATATTGATACACATTATCATTATATAAGGGAATTTATTGCAAGAAAGAATGTGCATATAAAGTATGTGAAGTCTCAAGAACAAGCTACAGATATCCTCAAGTTACTCAAGAATGAAAGACTTCGTCAAGATTAGAAGATTTCTTAAAAAAAAAAAAGGGGGGGGGGGGGGGGGGGGGGGGGTGTTGAATGATAACAAACTTGATTTAGGTCCATTGGGCTTAGTTGTTAAATGATCCAAAATCTAGAAATCCACTATTGATATCTCAATAAAAATATCTAGGCTAGGAGAGTGTGGAGAATTCTAGAGAATGATTTATAAACATTAGATGAGAATTGTGTTGGCACAATCCTAGCCATTGGTTAAGGAGGTGCTACTAGTATAAATAGGAGAGTTCACCACCATCTTGTACCGAGCCAAAAGAAGAAGAGTTGTGTAGTAATAAAGTGTTTTGTTCCTCCAAATCTTTCTAAATATTTCATTTTTTCAAATATCCTCCTTCCAATAAAAAGAGTGTAATAATTTATCACTTATTGCTCCCTTTTAGGCTTTCAATCATCAGATTGATGAAGCCCGAGCCACAGAGGAAGTAGCTGGAGCTACAGCCACACGTATTCTACAACATAAAATATGTAACATTGAAATTCTGATTTAAAACAGTTTCATACAACTCAAGGAATTAAGTTTTGAAAGTTTATATTTTTAATTACCTCTTATGAACATCAACATATTCATATTTCTCATCCATTATCTCCTCCTGCATCATTAGAAACAAATACAATCAATATTGAGGGAAGAACTATATAAACTAACCAATGTGTGACCAAATAAGTTACTCAACTGCCAACTAAACTAACCACTGTCAGTTGAATTGATCAATATTTGGAGGCTATGCCTATAGGCGATTAAATAAGTAAATTGACAAATATATCAGACTATGATCTCTCGGTTCTATGTTTTCAGTGACTCAGGTGATGCACCCATCAATTGCTGCCTTGCTGGCATTTGGATTAATGAGAAGGATGTTAGGCAGATAAGGGAACAACCCAGTTAGGAAATAAGAAGGGCATTGTGGGCGTGTGTGGGAGAGTGATTGTGTGTTTAACGCATAATGAGATAGCAAGTACTCAACATGATAAGAATGAATTACATGACAGAGGAATACTTCAAAGTTCAAACATTTAGCCCAACACAAACATTTACATCATTAAAAGAAAACCAAATAATATCACAATAATATCTACACAGTATTAATATAAGAAGTAAGGAAGGGAAAAACAAAGAACATTAAAACACAAGTTAAACTTCAATTCAAATGAATAAATTTAATGAAGATAGACTAAGACGCATCAAGATAATTAATACCATGTAAAATAGAGCTTGCATGTAACATCCCGTATGCATCCGGTTGTTAACATTCAATTATGGTCGTTAAACGCAGCGATTAATTAACAATAATTAATTAGGAAGCAATTACAAATATGACGTCATAATACGTCCATAAATATCACTTGTACATTATGTATGGTAATAGTTCATGAAATTACAATGATATGTGTCGGGTATCTTCTCCCCACAGGGCCGGGTTACAAAGCGCATGTATATATGTACATAACAAAATCGGGAGCCAACACGCTCGCAAAATAAAACTAAGGTTCACTCGAAACCCGTCCCAGCTCGACTTCATGTCCGGAATCCCTCGGACTGCCCCACTACTCGGGCCTCCTGCCTCGGGATCCGCCATCCTCTCTCGGCTCATCACCTACAAAACATATAATCCCCAACCGGGTAAGTTATAAATCCCAGTAAACTTCGGGTCCTTGGAGGCTTTTCCTCCCCGAGTTCACCTTTCATAACGCATAGCATCAAACCCGGCATCACATAATCTGGTCATCCCGACACATCATAAAACGCATAACATGTATATAACAACAGAGATATAACAAGAGAAGATCATCCACTTAAGGGCACATTCTCCCAGGACTTCTGCAAACACTGCCTAAGGAAGACCATCCACTGAAGGGCACATTCTCTCAGGAGTATGCTCGGACGTATATGGTTCTTCCAAGAGAGGATCATCCTTATAAGGGCACTCTCTTAGGGTTTTCATATATACTAATTGACCACTTAGAGTTGTTCCACATGACTTTGGCTCTAAGGGAAGTCCATATTTAGTCCAATCTACTAGCCAGAGAAGCTCGTCAAATGCACAACATATCAATACATACATGTTTTCAACCAAAGAAATAACACACAAGTTCAATACCACATGCATCATTATGGATCAGGACCATCACTCCTCGGAGTGTGGTGGAACACGGTCAAGGGAAAACTCCCAAGAACAGAGAGCTTACATGCTCTAAGAGTTTCGCTGGTTCTTCCCAACCTCGAGGTCACGATCGCCTATGTCCCTTGTATCACGCTCTGCAAAAGCATGCAAGAAGACAAAATGGTTAACACTAGTTGCATGCAAGCCGTCCAGCTCAGACCCACAAGATCTTTAAGCCTCTCAAAACACAGACTCAAGCTAACTGGTAAGACATGAGTGTCTTACCTTAATAACTTCCGGGAAGGCTAGAGAATAGTGTCTCCAAGCTCGAAAGTCCCAAAAGCTTTCTTTCTCTTGAAGACGAAGCTCTGTGAAAGTTGTTGGAGAGGACGGTCTCTCCATCTGAAGGTCTTTGGAGAAACTAATGTTGGAACCTAGCTACGGGATGGTTCTTTTCAACTTCTCAGTTGCATGCAAGGGTTTTTGGTCAAGGGTGAGTGGCTATGAAATATCTCTCGCTAGGAACTGGAGGAAACAGAGAGAGGAAGTAGACAATAGTGTTTCGTCAAAATGGAAAGAGGTGGTTTATTTAAATGGCCCTGGCACACACGCTCTAATAATGCCAGGTGTCAACCCAACTTAGTCGTTGTACACACTCGCCGCCGGGTTCAAATCACTCTCCAAAAGCCTACCTTGTGCAACTCGGAATCGAAATCCGGACACCCTTATGTAGGCTCATGGGATCCATACGATCAAAGCTTTACCTGATGTATTAGGCTAGTGCTGTCTATTTTAATCGATTACAATGCTTAAGTAATCGATTGCATAATGTTGGGTCCGCCCTTGTCCGACCTCATCCGACCTCGCTCGGGTTCCTACCTTGGTACTTCACAAGTCCAAGGTTCCACCCTCTACTGACCTTATCCGACCTCATCCGACCTCGTTCGGGTTCCTACCTTGGCACTTCACAAGTCCAAGGTTGCACCCTCTACTGACCTTACCTGACCTCATCCGACCTCGTTCGGGTTCCTATCTTGGCGCTTCACAAGTCCAAGGTTCCACCCTCTACTGACCTTATCCGACCTCGTTTGGGTTCCTACCCCCACGTCAAAACTTTCCCATAATGGTCCTATTTCTTCGTCGAAGTGGTATTCCGGTTACACGAATCCGGATGCCTCATAGCCCTGACTTAGGAAACGTGAACCCGGATTTGTTATAAACACAAATTACCTCTTAATTATAATATTATTATTATTAAAGTGCCAGTGTGGACACCCAAAACCTTACATTGCACAAGTCAAAACAATACAGTATGATAATTAATACCCCGAGGTAAAATAAACACTCTAAAAAATTCCTGTAAAAAAAACAAAACTCTAAAATTAGCGAGGACGTGTCACAAACATATGTTGTATTTTAGGAAAAGGGCATAACAACACTATCACTAAAAGTCAATTTTTTTAGTGATATTTTACCATTATTAACTATTATAAAATATCTATCTTTTTTGTTGTTGTTTAATATATGAACGGTTATCGGATCTTCATTTGTCAATTTGAAATTCTTATACTTTTGTAAGAATTCTTTTCTTACTGTTTAACATAGTTCATTTTCAAAAATAAATTATATATAAAGTCCAGCATTTAAAATTACAAATACAAGTTAATTTAATGCCTGAATTTATAAAAAATATTGTTTGAATTTAAATTATATTGATAAAATTTAGAGACTGAAATAATTATTTTAATAATTTTAGAAATTAAAAGGACTATTATTTAATAATTTTAAATTTTAAGTATTAAAATAATATTTTACAATTTTATAAATTAAATTCATTGGTGCTCAAAATCATAGATTTAAAGAATGAGGACAGTTATGCTCATTTCATGGTCGTGAAGCTTACCACGATCATGTTAAATGTACCACAACCGTTATCAAGTGCAGAGTTTTTAGATCATCAAAAAATAATGTAATTTCCAATTCTTTCACTCAATTGAGCGATTATACTTTTGCAATACAAAACTAGTGTACAAACGTGAATTCTGCCAAGAAAATGAATATGAATGATACGAAAATTCATACAAAATATCACTCAAAAAGTGGTTTATCAACCCACCTTGTTCTGTCTTAGTAAAAAAATTTCAATAATCTGATGTTAATGTCTTTCTTTTTTCTTTTATTAGGTTGATCATATTGGGATTCTTGTTCAACCTCAATATCCAAACTCTCTTAATCAACTTTATTGTTAAATGAATCCATTTCTAGCATTTAACAATATGAATCACAAAACAATCCCCTGTAAAAGTATTAAAACCATGTTAAGTGTCAATTAGATGCAACCAATGCTTAAATTTGATTAAGTCAAACACTTTTCAGATTCTAGATTGTCATGGATATACTTATTTTACAACAGCCCCATCAATATAAAAACATAAATACATGATTACTTAAAAATTCATAGAATCAAATGCGTAACAACAACAAACAAATAGATTTTCCTTTCGTATATTTTGTGACATGATTCAAGTTACAAAAAACAATATCAACAATAGAGATAAAATTACCCTAAGAAAAATAATTAAGAAAATAATACCTCGATAGTTACACACAAGTAGACAACAAAGAGATTAAATTATGAGAATAAAAAGATAAATAACTTAAAACAAACTTAAAATAAGTCTTTGTGAACAAAAACTAGGTGTGAAACTACAACCAGAATAGGAGCTTGAGGGATGTTGTCCGAATGGGAAGTGCCTTAAAGGAAAGGAATCATTGTCAAAAGCTTTGCTATGTAATTAAGGTGTATAATATATGAAGTTAGTGATGAACATACCTTGAAACATTGTGTCAATGAAGGAAAATGCAAGATATTGTATAATAATGATGAAAACACAATATTATATAATGAATATTTGGTGAAGATAGTTTAAAATTAGGGTTTAAAGAAAAATAAAGATAAGATGATAAAAAGGTTATAGATAGGATTTAAAGAAGACTAATGATAGAATAAAAAAAAGAGTAACAAAAATCGGTATAAGATAAGTGTTTATTGTATTTTTTATTATTTCTCGTCAATCATCTTAATTCTTATATGATATTTTATTGAAAAATATATGCATAGTCCAAAAGTATATCTTTGGAACTATGATTAAGAGTTATGGAGATATACTTTCGGAATAGGTATATGTAATTCCATAAATACATTTCTAGAAAGCAAAATGGATGTACTTCTTTAATAAAAAATGTATAATGGGTAATTGAGAGGTAGAAAGGGGTATAAGGATGTACTTAGAAAAATGGAGGTGTTAATAAAAAGAGCCTTATTTTGTTAGTAATGAATGTTCCACTCAATCCATATAATTATGGAAATTTCTTAAAGTTGGGCTTACAAAACCAAATAATCAAACTACTCCTTCTTGATGGTTAATGAATAAAATTTGGGAATGATATTTCCGCTACAACTTTTTGAAAAGTAGTGAAAATAGATAAAAGTGTCTTTTCGTGACTTTTCTTCACCCCTTCCCTTTCCCCTCTTTTCCATTCTTCTCAGCATCTTCCACTTCTCTCCAACGTCTCTCTATTCTCCCTTCCCCTCATATGTCTCCCTTTCTAATTGGATAATTGGTCTAGGAAGGAATGGTGAAGAAATAAAAGTAACAAAAAACAAAAGAAGAAAATGAACTTAAATACCACCATGATTTCCCAAGTGTACAGCATTATCACATTAAATCCTTCTTTTTACTGAATTATATATCATAATGGTTATCAAATAGAATACAAAGAAACATAACTTCTACAGGTTAATGCATAATCAACCACGCCAACGGTTCATTTACTAGAAGGACCAGTAAATCATAATTCATCTTATGTATGAAAAATTACCTTTCCAATGGGATAAGCAACTGGGTACAGATTATCATTAAAATTCGGACAAGCCATACAAAGTTAGAACCTACAAAAAGGTCATATCTACTACAAATTGCTTGTGAAATAATTTGAAACCATAGAGGCAAAAATAGTTTGAAGAGGGGACAAAAGGGGGCTAATAAAAAGAGTTCATAATCTTCATTGGGTACAAATGTTGATGTCAAACCACAGAACCATGAAAGATGGCACAATCACATACCACCCCGAAAAACATAATGAATGTCACAGAGAATGATGACAACATACTGATTGAACATCTTGTCTAGGTATATCGGAAGGGTCTGCAATTGCAAGTTCCAAAGTCGACAACTGCTTAAAATTTAGGCATGATCACCTAGTCATTTTAAATAGTGTATATACATAATCAATACATATATACATACAGTCACTCAACAAAGCATCCAATCAACGTGACCATTTTCAACAAGTTATTCTAAGTTGTCTAATCCAATTTTTTTTACATAGCACACCATTGTTTCAATTTAAGCACCTACACACTACAACCATTTGCAAGTAGCAAGTGATTTTTAATTAAAAAAACATTGCATTCGAGTTATAATCATTAATAAACGAGTTTGGTCCACCTGGCCATGATTGAAATGAATCGCTTTATTGCTCCACCAGACCCTAAAATGGAACTTCCATGTACTGAGAGGCAACATTTAAACTGGCAAAGCAAACTTGGATTTGTCAGAAACACATAAGAAGCCAATATGCTCATATATAGGTATTTGTGTCCCAAATTTTACAAGGGAAAAAATTAGTTAACAACATTAGGCATTGCCAAGAGATCATACAATTTCTCCCTTTGTTCCATGGTAGGCACAAACATACCCGATAGGTCTTGAGCACTTTCAACCTAAAAATAAACAATCCATGTGCATGAGTAGCCCAATAAAATTAATCTCTGCATAGAAACCAATATAGTATGTAAATTGAATTTAACATTAATAGCTTACCTATTGGGGGTATTGTGCACAGCCAACATATGCCCCATATGCATACAATGAAGGATCATGAGCAGCCCCATAAGCATAGGCTTCATAACCCTGTCCATACCCATAATAGGCACTGCATTGATTTGGATCCATCTAGCCCAGCCACCAAGTAAGTCTTAGAACAATTTAGGGCCAAGATTGTTAGCTTAAATATATTACTCCATACATGAGCCACTTAAGCTAATCAGAGATATTAAATTCATTTATATATTACCTGTTGAGTGTATTGTGCATACCCAGCATATGCACCATATGCATACAATGAAGGATCATGACCAGCACCATAAGCTTAGGCTTTATAACCCTGTCCATACCCATAATAGACAGTCCATTGATTTGGATCCATCTATGGTCCCCAACCACCAGGTAAGTCCTAGAACAATTTAGGGCCAAGATTGTCAGCGCAAATACATTACTCCACGCATGAGCTACTTGTTAAACTAATCAGCAAAATATTTCATTTTCTCAAATATCCTCCTTCCAACAAAAAAAAAAGTGGTATCAAGAGTCTTAAGATCCTTTTTTAGAGAGATGGCAAGTAGCAACATGGTTCCTTTCCAAGTCGCTATGCTCACCAAGAGAAACTAGGATAATTGGAGCATCAAGATGAAGGCCCTCCTTAGATCACAAGATGTGTGGGAAATGATAGCTTGAAGAATTCATGAAAGAGAGACAAGAATGCTTTTTATCTCATCTTTCAAGGATTCGATAATGATGTTTTCGAGAAGATTTCAGAGGCAACCACCAAAAAGGAAGCATGAGAGAAGCTACAAACCTCTTACAAGGGTGTTGAACTAGTCAAGAAGGTATGTTTCCAAACTCTAAGAACTGAGTTCGAAACTTTACACATGAAATATGCAAAAAGTATCTTCGATTATTTTTCTAGAGTCTTGGCAGTGACTAATCAATTAAAAAGAAATGGTGAAAAGATAGATGTAAAAATTATTGAGAAGATTTTGAGATCTTTAAATTCAAAATTCGATCATATTGTCACTATCATAGATGAAAAAAATATATTTAGAAACTATGACAATAGAGAAACTCTTGGGCTCCTTACAAGCCTATGAGGAGAAGCAAAAGAAGAAGCAAGAGGTTGGTGAACAACTACTTCAGTCACAACTAAACTCCAAAGAAAATGAAGAAGACTTTGGAAACAAAAGAGGACAAGGAGGATATCGTGGTCGAGGAAAAGGTTATGGATGTGGAAGAGTAAGCTTCAACAACAACTACGCCAATGAAGATCGAAGATAGAGCACAACAAGAGGTCTTGGAAGATGTATCTCACAACCGAGGCGTGACAAGTCTCAAATCAAGTGCTACAACTGTCAAAGGTTTAGCCATTATGCTTTTGAATACAGAGTCCCTACAAGAAGGATTAAGGAGAAGGCAAACTATGTGGAAGATAAGAGTCACGAAGATGACACTCTATTGATGGTACGCAATGACAACATAGAAGAACAAGAGAATACATGGTATCTAGACTCAGGGGAATATAATCACATGTGTGGGAAAGAGAGACATGTTCGTGGAACTTGACAAATCGGTGAATGGAAATTTCTCATTTTGAGTTGAATAAAAGACACCAGTGAATGGAAAAGGTAAAATTCTTATCCAATTAAAATATGGTAGGCACAAATTCATTTCTAATGTTTAATATGTGCCCAATATGAAGAATAATATTTTGAGTTTGGGGCAACTCTTAGAGAAATGGTATGATGTTGACTTAAAGAATCATACTTTTTCTTTAACAGAGAAACAAAATAACTTGATTGCTAAAGTGTTAGTCAAGAAATAAAATGTTTCTAATAAACATTCAACATGGCATTGCAAAGTGTCTTAAGGCCTTCTAAAAGGATGCATCTTGGCTATTACATTTGTGATTCAGACACCTCAACTTTGGTGCTCTTGAATTGCTATACAAGAAGGAAATGGTGAGAGGATTGCCATCCATCAGTCAACCGGATCAGCTATGTGAAGGGTGTTTACTTCGGAAGCAATGTCGAAAGAGCTTTCTGAAGGATGCTTCGTCAAGAGCCAACAAGTTGCTCGAGCTCATCCATATAGATGTTTATGGACCATTGAAGCCAAGCTCACTCAGTAAGAGTAATTACTTTCTTCTCTTTGTAGTTGATTCCCAACTTGATGGAGGACACAGAAATGGAGCAACCAAGGATGGAGCAAGAAAGACAAGAGACTATTACTCCCCCAGTTTCACCGATTGCAAGTGAACAAGAAGAACCATTGTTAGTTGGAAGTTCAAGCGAAAGAGTACCACGCTTTAGGAGCTTGCAAGAACTTTATGAGGTAACAGAGAATTAAGCTAATCTCACTTTATTTTGTCTCGTTGTTTGTGAGCCAATAAGTTTTCAAGAAGTTGTCCAAAGCAAGAAGTGGAGAGATGCAATGGATGAAGAAAGGGCATAAGGCGATTGGTGTGAAGTAGGTATACAAAGCTAAAAAAATTGTCAAAGGAGAAGTTGAGAGATACAAGGCGTGATTGGTGGCAAAAGGCTATAGTCAATGATCAGGATTTGATTATGACAAGGTATTTGGTCCCATTGCTCACTTGGAAACTATTAGATTAATTATTTCTTTGGCAGCCAAAACAAGTGGAGCATACACCAAATGCATGTAAAGTCAGCATTTTTTAATGGATTACTTGAAGAAGAAGTGTACGTCGAGCAACCAATAGGGTATGAGGTCAAAGGACAAGAGCACAAAGTATTGAAGCTATAGAAGGCACTTTATGGTCTAAAGCAAGCACCATGAGCTTGGAATAGTTGAATTGATAAGTACTTCCAAGAGAACGGTGTCATCAAGTGTCTTCACAAACATGAATTATATGTAAAAAAATCAAAGATGGAGATACTCTAATTGTATAGTTGTATGTGGATGACCTAGTCTTCACTGGAAACAATCCAAGCATGTTTGAAGAGTTTAAGAAAGTGATGAAGAAGGAGTTTGAGATGAATGACATTTGACTGATGGCATACTACCATGGCATTGAGATCAAGCAAAGTGAAGAAGGCATTTTCATCACTCAAGAAGGTTATGCAAGGGAGATGTTGAAGAAATTCAAGATGAAGGATTGCAAGCCTATTAACACCCCAGTGGAATGTGGAGCCAAGCTATCCAAGTATGGTGATGGAGAAGAGATTGATACAACATCTTTAAAGAGCTTAGTAAGAAGCATGCGCTACTTGACATGCACGAGGCCTGACATTCTCTTTACTGTTGAGTTTGTTAATTGCTACATGGAGTCTCCAACTAGCATGCATTGTAAAGTTGCAAAGAGAATTCTTCGTTACATTAAAGGTACTATTGACTTTGGCTTGTTTTACTCACCATCTAATAACTATAAACTTGTTGGATATAGTGATAGTGATTGAGCTGGAGACATGGATGATAGAAAAAGCACCATTGAGTTTGTGTTCTTCATGGGAGATACTGCTTTCACATGGATGTCGAAGAAACAACCTATTGCCACTTTGTCTACTTATGAAGCTGAGTATGTCACAGCTACATAATGTGTTTGCCACGGTATTTGGTTAAGGAATTTGCTGAAGGAGTTGAATATGCCAAAAAAGGAACGAACCAATATTTATGTTCTACAATAGCAGTAGCAAAGAATCCAATCTTTCATGACAGAAGCAAGCATATTGTTACACGTTATTATTATATAAGGGAATTCATTGCAAGAAAGAATATGCATATAAAGTATGTGAAGTCTCAAGAACAAGCTACAGATATTCTCAAGCCACTCAAGATTGAAGACTTCGTCAAGATGAGAAGAATTCTTAGAGTTACAAAAATCAAGTTTAAGGGGGGGGTGTTGAATGATAATAAACTTGATTTAGGTTCATTGGGCTTAGTTGTTAAATGACCTAAAATCTAGAAATCCACTATTGATATCTCCATAAAAATATCTAGGCTAGGACAGTGTGGAGAATTCTAGAGAATTATTTGTAATCATTAGATAAGAATTGTGTTGGCACAATCTTAGCCATTGGTTAAGGAGGTGTTTCTAGTATAAATAAGAGAGTTCTCCACCATCTTGTATCAAGCCAAGAGAAAAAGAGTTGTGTACTAATAAAGTATTTTCTTCCTCCAAATCTTTCTAAATATTTCATTTTTTCAAATATCCTATTTCCAGTAAAAAGAAAACTGAACCAAGAATTCTCTTTCTTTATGATCAATCAAATCACTGTTCAAGACCCAAGATTCTATTTTATCATCAATCCAATCACCATTCATGTTTTTTATTTTTCTTATCAAGGAATAGATTGTTTTACTTGGGTGACTTAGATGTCTCATATTTGTCAAAAAAATGATTCGATTGATGGGATTTGGAATAATACTTATGAGATCGATGAGATTCAAATATGTCTTCTTAGAACGTATTGATTTGACCCCATAAGTGGGACCACCACCCCATAGCATGTTGCCACCAAAAACAAAACTCCGTATTTCTTCTAGAGAATCTCCTAATTATTCCAGAGCAACTAGAAAGAGATTCTTTAACCAGAAAGAATTCAGTTCAGATGTAGGATACCTATCCAGAAGTTTTTTCAACTCAATCATGTATGATGGAATCATCAAAGATTTTACCTTTTCGAACTCTGTTTGTAACTCACTATGGGCTGTCAATCATTGAATTGATGGAGCCCGAGCAAAAGAGGAAGTAGCTGCAACTATAGCCACATGTATTCTACAACATAAAATATGTAACATTGAAACTTTGAGTAACAAAAGTTTCATCCAACTCAAGGGATTAAGTTTACAAAGTTTATATTCTTAATTACCTCTTATGAACATCAACGTATTCATCTTTCTAGTCCATTATCTCCTCTTGCATCATTAGAAACAAATACAATTAGTATTGAGGAAAGAACTATATAAACTAACCACTATGTGACCAAATAAGTTACTCAACTACCAACTAAACTAACCACTGTCAGTTGAATTGATCAATATTTGTAGGCTATGCCTATAGGCGATTAAATAAGTAAATCGACAAATATATCAGCCTATGATCTCCCAGTTCTATGTTTCCAGTGACTCAGGTAATGCATCCATCAGTTGTTGGCTTGCTGGCATTTGGATTAATGAGAAGGATGTCAGGCAGATAAGGGAACAATCCAGTTAGGAAATAAGAAGGGCATTGTGGGAGTGTGTGGGAGAGTGATTGTGTGTTTCACACAAAATGAGATAGAAAGTACTCAACATGATCAGAATGAATTACGTGACAGATGATAATTAATACCGAGTTAAAATAAACACTCTAAAAATTCCTGTAAAAAAAACACTCTAAAATTAGCGAGGACGTGTCACATTTGTGAATATAACATATCATAACAACCATCCATATATATAATGATGGAAGAACAATCATAAACATATGTTGTATTTTAGGAAAAGGGCATAACAACACTATCACTAAAAGTCAATTTTTTAGTGATATTTTACCATTATTAACTATTATAAATTATCTATCTTTTTTGTTGTTGTTTAATATATGAACGGTTATCGGATCTTCATTTGTCAATTTGAAATTCTTATACTTTTGTAAGAATTCTTTTCTTACTGTTTAACATAGTTCATTTTCAAAAATAAATTATATATAATGTCCAGCATCTAAAATTACAAATACAAGTTAATTTAATGCCTGAATTTATAAAAAATATTATTTGAATTTAAATTATATTGATAAAATTTTAGAGATTGAAATAATTTTTTTAATAATTTTAGAAATTAAAAGGACTATTATTTAATAATTTTAAATTTTAAGTATTAAAATAATATTTTACAATTTTATAAATTAAATTCATTGGTGCTCAAAATCATAGATTTAAAGAATAAGGACAGTTATGCTCATTTCACGGTCGTGAAGCTTACCACGATCATGTTAAATGTACCACAACCGTTATCAAGTGCAGAGTTTTCAGATCATCAAAAGATAATGTAATTTCCAATTCTTTCACTTAATTGAGCGATTATACTTTTGCAATACAAAACTAATGTACAAACGTGAGTTCTGCCAAGAAAATGAATATGAATGATACGAAAATTCATACAAAATATCTCTCAAAAAGTGGCTATCACCCACCTTGTTCTGTCTTAGTAAAATAAATTCAATAATCTGATGTTAATGTCTTTTTTTTTTTTCTTTTATTACGTTGATCAGATTGGGATTCTTGTTCAACCTCAATATCCAAACTCTCTTAATCAACTTCATTGTTAAATGAATCCATTTCTAGCATTTAACAATATGAATCACAAAACAATCCCTTGTAAAAGTATTAAGACTATGTTAAGTGTCAATTAGATGCAACTAGTGCTTAAATTTTGATTAACTCAAACAGTTTTCATATTCAAGATTGTCATGAATATACTTATTTCACAACAGACCCATCAATATAAAAACATAAATACGCGATGACTTAAAAATTCATAGAATCAAATGCGTAACAACAACAAACAAATAGATTTTCCTTTCATATATTTTGTGACATGATTCAAGTTACAAAAAACAATATCAACAATAGAAATAAAATTACCCTAAGAAAAATAATTAAGAAAATAATACCTTGATAGTCACACACAAGTAGACAACAAAGAGATTAAGTGATGAGAATAAAAGATAAAGCACTTAAAAGAAACTTATAAAGAGTATTTGTGAACAAAAATTAGGTGTCAAACTACAACCAGAAGAGGAGCTTGAGGGATGTTGTGCGAATGGGAAGTGCCTTACTTTGATGTGGAAAGAAAATCTAATTTGTGGATTTGGCATTGTGCAATTGCAATGAGAGGATTATGCTTTCTTGCTCTTGATGCACCATTTGTGGTGAGACTTGAGATCGAGATTAGAACATTTGTGTAAAGTGTAAACAAATGTAACCTTACGTGAATAAGTAGTGTTGTTAGGGATGACAATGCGCAGGGTCTAAGTAGGGTATCGTAGTATCCATCCCCCACTACTACAAAATAGGCAAACAATGACAGTTCTTAACCTCTTACGAAGACGGTTGTACAACTATTGTTGTTGCGCGTGTCATCAAAAACCATGAGATTCGACAACGGTTGTAAAAACCGTCTTCGTAAGTCCTGCTTTTTTTTAACATGCTTTCGAATATGGTTATTAAGTCAAAACCGTCTTTGTTTATATACAAAAGATGGTTTTACCTTAAAACCGTCTTATTTATCCTTTTTTGTTTTGTTTTTTCTAACATGCCTAAGAAGACGGTTTTTAAGTCAAAACTGTCTTTGTTTGTTTATATACAAAGACGATTTTGCCTTAAAACCGTCTTCGTTGATCCTAATTTTTTTTCTAACATGCCTACGAAGATGATTTTTAAGTCAAAACCATCTTTTTTTTCTTATATACAAAGACAATTTTGTGCAAGACCGTTTTTGTTGATCCTTTTTTTTTAAAAACTTTCGAATATAGTTTTTAAGTCAAAACCGTCTTCATTTGTTTATATACAATGACGATTTTGCCTTAAAACTGTCTTTGTTGATCTTTTTTTTTTTTGAATGTCGCCAACAAAGACGATTTTGGCCTATAACTGTCTTTGAATGTCACATTCTAAGACGGTTTTTCTTAGGACCATCTTCGAAGATGATTGTTTTTGAAAAAAAATTGAACTATGTGTTTCTAAGACAGGTTTTAACATAACCGTCTTAGAAGATTGTTTTTTAAAAAAAAATTGAATTACGAGTTTCTAAGACGGGTTTCAACAAAATCGTCTTAGAAAATCTTTTTTTTTAAATAATGATTTATTTTATGGATAAAAAAAACATATTGAACTACTTTATACACATGAAAAAACATCAAATATTTCTTTACTTGTGTCTACACTATGAACCAACCTCAATATGATAGAACAACCTCAATATCTGTCATACTATGTGATGGAGGTCCAAGACAAGCCAAAGGTCTAGAATGGGAGCTTGAAGCACTTCCTTTGGTGAGCTTCAAAGGACCAATGACAAGAGCTAGGACTCAAGCACTTCAAGACCATATTCAAGCCAATTTGGGTAAGCATGAAGTTGCACACCATATCAAGGATGACAAGAGCTGGATTTTGATGTCCCAAATCCAATTTAATTCAATAAATTCCAGCACTTGTTAGAAGAACTCAATAAAACATTTGTAAATAAGTTGCTACTACTTTAATCGATTATTTTGCTAGTGTAATCGATTACAGGATGTTTAGAAGCAATCAGAAATAAGCCCTTACTGCTTTAATCGATTATTTCGTCGAAATAATTGATTACCAGAATGTCAGTTTTTAAGCAGGAATCATAACCTTACTGCTTTAATCGATTATTTGGTTAGTGTAATCGATTATTTCAGTTTTTGACTGATTTAATTGATTATAATAGCGAATTAATCGATTATATCAGTCTGAGATGGCCACTGCACATTTTTGGAAAGCCAAAGGTCACTTAGCTAAAGCTTGTCTTACAAGTTACGTTTAGGCTTCATTTTAGTTTGCATTTACATTTCATTTAGTGTCATTTAGCTTAATAATTTGTGGTCTATATAAACCACTCACAAACTAATTGTAAGGGATCGTTTGATCTTTGATTAATAGAATCTCTGAATTGTGGTGAGAGTTTTCTCTCTTGTTCTTCTTCAAGAACTTCTTGTTTCTTATGAATGCCCTCCCAGCTATTGTGGTGATTCTTGCAAGACTTATTGGAATTCCTATTCCGTGGTGTCATTTCCAATTCATTCCTATTCTTCTTCCACAATTCATTTCTGAAATTAGAAAACATAAACAGCCTCACTCAAGAGAAGAGTTGAATGCTCTGTTTTGAAGTTCAAGTGAAGAGTGACTTCCATTGCAAGGAAGATCAGGGCAAAAGGTGCTAAGATTCAGGTCAATAGCACATCACTATGAACCAACCTCAATATTATAGACCAAAGAAAACCAAACATCAATAATATGTCAGACACACCAAGCATCATTTTACTGTCTTTGTATTTTTTTCAATTAATTTTTACATTTATTTAAGCTGAAAATTGCAAGTGGAACCATGTACATACATGTATCCTAGACTGAAATTAGTTGTTCCACATAGAAAGAGAAAAACCATGGTGCTTTCCTTACAAATCATTGCATGTAAAAATAGGTAAGTTTATGCAGACTCAAATATGGCTCACTACATGTTATTCACATATTTTAAAACTTGCAAAAATTACTTATGGATCCAGAACTTATGGATCCAAATTCTGTAAAATATTTGATACTAATATCAATACCATTAACCAAATATGCAAGACAACAATACATGTCTAAGACTAGGAAAAAAAAGGAGGAGAATGGCTTTATTCATAAAATGTATTTTCAAATAACTGAAAAGCATGCATATCTGTCAAAAGAATCATCTCAAAGGTAAGGTTGGTAAGATATTGTGTCTCTAGATTCTAGAACCCACATAATTTTTTCTAACCCCCTTTTTGGCTTCTAAGTCAGACAGTGAACTCTGTCACTGACCATCCATGAATCTTGAAGTCATATTTTACAATTGTAAGAATGAACTAAAGGAATAAAATTTTAATTTTGATTATAGTATAATCATTTCCAAGCTTCAAAACTCTACTAGAAAAATGGGTTTTAACATCGCTAAGTTAACATCGGTTCTACCAAAAATCGATGTTAATGAAAATGCGGTGGCAAATTCATAATTAAGAGGACGTAGTTAACATCAGTTTTCTTAAAAAATCGATGTTAACGTGTTATGTTAACTTGGGTTTTCTAAAAATCTTAAAAATTGATGTTAACTGAAGACGTTAACATCAGTTTTTAAGGTCATTTTAGAAAACCAATGTTAATAGATAGACATTAACATCGATTTTAAGGTTCTATGGAAAATCGATGTTAACAGAACACGTTAACATCAGTTTTCTTTTAAAGCGGTGTTGATAAGGAGATAGTCAACATCGATTTTGCTTTGAAAACCGATGTTGTTATTGTTACTATAAAATCGCTGGCCCCCAAAATAAAAACCCTTCACTCTCGTGCCTTCACTACTGTCGCGTTCTCTTAGCCTTCACTACCTTCGTTCTTCACTGCTCGCGTTCTTCATTGGCGCTTCCAGTGTCGCTCTTGGTCTGCTCGTAACTCTCATTTCACTTTCATTCTCACTCGCACTCAGGTACTCTCTCTTTTGCTCTGTTCTCTCTCAGATACTCTCGCAACTCATATTTCAAACTCATTGGTACTATTGATTGTTTATGTTACCGCCATGGATTTCCAAAGTAGGTGGCTTCATTTGCTCGAGACCGTGGTTACCATCGTTGGTGTTAGCTTCAAAGGTACTTGACTATATTTCATGCTTATAGGTGTTGCTTATTCATGTCTATGAGACAATGGCTATTTGTTGATGTATTTTTGTTAAAAAAAAATGTTGGATAGTTGTATGGTCATTTGCTGGAATTGGTTTTGTTGGGTGATAATTGTATGTGGTAGGGTACTATGTGGTTTTAAGATGAAATGTTGGATAGCTCAGATTGAACATTTGTAGCATGACTGGATCTGTATGTGGAAATGATGTTTTATTTCACAATCATTTCATTAGGTTATAGAGATTGTGTATAAGCATCAATAGAATTTGCCATTCAAATGAAATAACATCACGAGAGCTAAAAAAACTGTGGGTGTTTTTGCATTATTCATTTGATGGAAAGGTCTAAACATTTTGATGATGTTGGTCCATAATTTGCAAGTGAACCATGAAATGTTACAATAGGTCTATATATGTACTAATGGGCTGCTTAAGTTTAAAGGAAAATTTTATTTCACAAGTATAAGACTTAAGTTGTGTTGTATAAAATTGAATGTTTCTATAAATTTGATTTTCTTGCCAAGCTCTTGTCTTTCCTTTAACCATTTTGACTTGCTCAGGTGAAATTAATACCCTAGAAATATTCCAAAGATGATCATAGAAATTTGATAAGTAATTTAGAATTGTTTGTTCTTCATGCTGTCTCAAATATTATGAATACTCTTATATGCCTTTGTTTTAGTAATGTATTTTGATTTTGATTCTTCAATTTGAATTTCTTCGTTTAATTATTCATCGTCACGTGGAAAGAGAAAACATCATTTACACGAGTGCCATGAAATAGTTGTAAGAGTACACTGGCATTGATCATCTATTATCATTTCATCAAATATGCCACATATTATATAGTGAATGAACTAAGTTCATAGTACGAACTTTCTTTTGATTGGTAGCTTGGGTTCCATACGATTTGGTTTTATTTGGATTTGGTTTGTTACCGACTAAATTGGTTATTTATTAGACATACCCTAATGGATATTGGCTTCCTAGGTAACTTTTATGATATGGTAACTTTATTATGACAACACAAATTTCAATTCTTAGAATACATGCATAGTGTTTGGTGGTAGTGTATCACAACACAAATTTCAGTTCTCAGAATACATGCATAGTGTTTTTTTTACATGTTGAAATATCACTTGGTATGTTCCCTCAAACATTTAGGAACAATCATAGGTTTAAGCGATGTTCTTGTTTTTTTATTTCTTTGCAGGAAGAACAACCAAGTGAGCCTGCAACCCCAGTTACACTGCCACCATCAATAGAACCCAAGCCACAGCCAGCCTCTGCTCCTTCACCAAATGTAGTTGAGCTGATTGAGAATGTGAGAAAGGGATAAGTTTGGTTGCTTTAAAATGATTGTTAATTATTAACCATGGATTTTGCATATTAGAGAAAATGAGGTATATCTATGGTCAATGAGTTGATTGAGCTGATGCAACACTTTCTCTTTGAATGAATTGAACTGATTGAGCTGATTTTCTCTGCTGTTATGTATTGGTTACATGCATAAACTGAAGATATTTACTTCTTTTTAGCCCTTAGCCAGAATAACAAGTTGACAAACATCAACTATGAAGGCATTTGTTTAAAAGGCAGCATATAGTACATACGTTGTAGGTTAAGAGAAAATTGGTAAATAATGTGGTAATATGCATACTAGTAGTGGTTTGGTGGCTGAAACTGGAAGACGACATTTCCATGCATAAATGCAAACACAAAAAAGCAAACTAATTTAACCAAAGCTTAGTAGTGGTCCTTCATCTATATACACTATTGTGTTGAATTGCCAAACCATTATAGCACTCTGTCACACACATACAATAGTCAAATCTAAGATATCGATAAGGCATAGCATGAAAAGATTAACATAAGCTATCTATTTCCTTTATACAACACAAGCTTTTTTTCTCGGTATTCTATTCCTATTATATCCTGATCATGTTTCTATGAGTAGATCAAGCTGACATGTACCCTTGTTAATGCCCTGCTAGTCAACTGGTTTCTGTTTGTGGTTTTGGTATGGGTCAAGAATTTTGGTTTGTTTATGTTTGACAAAGTAATTAGTGTATTCTTTAAAGTTGATCTGGGTATTTTTTCTATTTTTAAGTTGATCTGGACCTAACTTAGGTCACTCTCACGCTGCTTCCACTGTTGGTGTCATTCTCAGAGGTGGTTCTCTCGCTCGCAACTTCTGACGGCTCACACAAGGTTAGCAACTTCCATCGACTTTGTATTTGGTGGTTTTGTAACTTGCTTTATGTGATTAATTACTAGTGCTTTATATATACAATTGATGTTCATTATGTGTTAGTTTTTAACCAATCAACATTTGTTATTATTTCTTACATAGAAAGTTGTTATAACACCTATAGTCTAGGATTTGGTGCTGAGGGCCCCAGAGGTTCTTAAACCCTTTGTAAAAACTCGTGGACCTGAATTTGGAACTTGGCTAGTAACCAGGTGAAGGTGGCTAATAGGCATTACTAGAAGGGGCCATGGAGATTAAAATAGCAAAGAGAAAGAGAGCCATGAAGAAGAAGCAAGTTAAAGTGTTAGCAGAAAGGATAATGATTCTGTTGTGTATAAATGAAGGGTGTGAGATAGAAAACTAGGGAAATTGCTTAAGGTAAGTACAATCACCGTACCTCTAACTTAGCCAACCCTTTAGCTACCAACTCAATCATCCTTGTCCAGACCTACAACCAAACAGAATACATACAATACAAGTAACAGTTATAAAATTTAACTATATATAATATACATAGGTAATTACAAGAAGGAGAACAAGAGCTCATACTGTTGTAATGCTAAGAGGATCAATGTACTCAATTGTGTCAGAAGAATACCAATCCAAACTAGTATGTTAAAGAGCATGTTCAATGCAAAGGCTGGCTCAATTACTGCATAAGCAGGCCAGAAAGTCAAGATAAAACAAATAAAAGTTAAATAAAACCCAAAAAAGTAACCAATGGTTTGTGTTTTAGAACTTGATAGTTTGCCCATTTTGTGATGCTTTCATAATAGTTATCCAATAGGGTACTAATAACTCAATTAAAAAATTTCTATTAGGTGTACTGATGGTGATGGCTGTTAAGTGAGAGTGAACAAATATGAATTCAAACAACCAACATAAACTTTTCTATATTTAGTTGTCAAACATTTTTCAGGAAAATTGGACAGAGCAAAAACAACTTGCATAAAATTGGAAAGTCTGCTTGATTAAAAATTACCAAAATTTGGATCCATAAAATTATTAAAAAGAAACAAAAATATTTAACAATCAGGTGACTAATCATATAAAATTGATTCTGATACAAAATGTAAAATATATTCTTTAAGATGCTAGAACACTAATTCGAATGCTTAATTGTTGAAGATATATATATAACTAGGTAGAGAACCTGTCAAGTAAGTTTGACCAAAATATCTGCTTGCAATTTGATTAAACTTAGTATATTAAAAACTATGTGATTCTTGCACGAGAACAACTAATCAAAAGCTAAAATTGTATAAGCTTTTAGCAGAAAAGAAAAAATTACAGCAGCCTTACCGAAAAGCCATCACAATATGCAATACCCTTTGCTTCTGAAATGAACATTGTTCAACAAGGTCAAGGGTGAATTCATGTCTTGCAGCCTAGAGAAAAAAAAAATACAATTTTAGCTAAAGCTGGAATGTGATTATTTCTGCTGAAGTATTTTGTCATTGCAAATCAGGAGGCAGATAATTTATCTAATTATATCTGCTGAATAGCATACAAAGATAAATTGAAGAATGTGGTCTACTAGAACTTGAATGATTAAAAGCCCAAAAATTCAATAAAAACAACAGAAGCTTTAAAAACAACCCTTTTAAGACCAAGATAAAAATCATCCGCTACATTTAAAACAAATTTGATGTTTACTAACAAAAGCAAAGGAACAAAAGACTAAATTATGAACACTCTTCAAATAACCAAGAGGGGGGTGAATTGGTTAAAACAGATATTTAAAATTTTCTCTAAAACAATTGCGGATTTAAAATGTGGACCGTATCACTCAATCACCCTTAACCAAAATCAGAAATTTTCTTTCAATCAAGATACACCTTGTACTGCATGTAATGTCAAAATTATTTCTTGTTGATTATAATTTGATCACCTAAATACAAGTAATGAAAGATATTCAGATTTAGAACACAAGACACAACAATTTATGCTGGTTCACCTCACTAACATGGAGGCTATATCCAGTGTCTTGTAACCAACACTAGGTCAGAGTTTTCACTAAATCAAAAGTATTCTTTTACAGGCAATTACAAGTGATTATCTTTATCAACCCTAGATAAAGAATCTAAATTCTAAAATACTATTAGAAAACAAATCACAAAGATCCTGAGAACCCTACTCAGATCTTTATCCCTAGAGAACACTACTCTAGAAAGCTTGAAAGAATCTATTTGATATTCACAACAGAATTTGAAACTCAGAAATTCTAAAAGAAAGATTCAAGAGAGACACAACCTTTGATCCTTAATGGATGAATGAATGAATGAACGAAGTTACCAATCAATCCAGGTTATATGAATGCCAATGCTCAGAATCAACTCTCTTGAAAAACTCTTTTTCTTTAACATATCATTTCTAAAAATCAATAATCTTTTGATCTCACACAAGATGTGTTTCACTCAGTAAATTAGTATCTTTAACTTTTGAAAGCTTTTAAAACTTTGGGTCACTCACAAACTAAAGAGTATTTCGCTTTTTTTAAAAGTGTAGACTCATAAAGCTTTAAATAGAAAATGATTTAACAGAATGTAATCAATTAAAACGTTAGTGTAATCGATTATTTTAACATAAGTAATCGATTAATACACAAGATAATCGATTAATGTGTTCTTGAGCTTTCTGGAAAATTTTCACTAACAAAATAATCTATCAATACATGATGTAATTGATTAAAGCAGTCATCAAGTATGTGAAATAAGCTTTGGTAATTGATTACATAAGAACAGTAATCGATTAAAGTAGTCAAGCTCAGATATGAAATAAGCCTTTGTAATCGATTACAGAAGAGTGGTAATCGATTAAAGCAGTAATGCATAATTTGTGAAAAGCACTTGGTAATCGATTACACCTTGCTTGTAATAGATTAAAGTGTTCTTCATGGCTTTTCCAGAAATAAACACATGCATGTAATCGATTACATAGTGCCTGTAATCGATTAAAGTAGTGCACAATCTGATTTTTCCAAAAACATAAGCGATGAAATTTTCTTTGCAAATGCAAACAGTTAATCCTATATTCCAGATATGAATGCATGTAAGTGAGTATGTAAATGCAATGCAAGGATCACAAGATAATGTACTTGAACCACTTAGACAAATTACAAATGCCTTCAAATTGATTGGGCATGTAAAAAGCTAAAACATCAAGCCAATTACTTTAGCCATGTTTTGATCTTCTTGCAGCTCCCCCTATATCAACAAATTCCATTTAGTATCAACAAAATTGCTAAAGATGATTAAATACGTTTCTGCTTCTCAATAATGAAGTGAAATTTAAGGAGATCCGACATATATCAACATTTATTGTTGATTCTGAGGGGGAGATTGTTGATTAAGGGGAGCAATAAGAAGATGAAGCTAAAGAAGAAGCTTGTGCCTTAGAAGAAAGTTTTGAGCTTTTCACATGCCAATAAAATTAAAATTTGATTAAGTGTATGAGAGGCTAATCTTGTGATCCTTGCATCGCATGAATATGATCATTAACATGCATACATGTTTTCATTAAAGTATTAAAGCTATTCATGTTTTTTAAAAGAAACTAATTAGTCATGGTTAAAGTTTTTGGAAAATAAAATCTTACTGTTTTAATCGATTAAACAAGAATTTTAATCGATTAAATATATTCATACTATTTCTGAATAAGCCTTGAAGAACAATTTAATCGATTACCAGTTTTCTGTAATTGATTACATAGTTATATGTGAAAAACATGCATCACTGGAATAATGGATTACCATTTTCAGTAATCGATTACAAAGGTCGGGTTCATGTTACACAAAGGCCGGGCTCGTGTTGCACAGACCGAGTTCTTGTTTTGAGCTTTACTAGTTTAATCGATTACCAGTCTTATGTAATCGATTATTTCTTCATATGTCAAAAATGATAAGACTGCTTTAATCGATTATATTGTTCATGAAAACATTTCCAGAAGGCTTAAAAACATATTAATTGATTATGTGATAATTTAATCTATTACATATGAGTAAATAATCGATTACGTTGTTTTAATCGATTATTGTCACTTAAATCAGTTTTATATAAAGCTTGGTGAGTTTGTTTTCTATAAATAGAGATTGAACGAATCATTTTAAAAAAATGAGTTTTACCCAAAAGATACTAAGCTTTCTAAGTGTTCAAGATTCTGATTTGATTCTGAGTTTGAAACGCATCTTGTGAGATCAAGATTTCTAAGTTTTTTGAAAAGATGTATTAAAGAAAAGAAGGCTTATCAAGAGTTTGATTCTAAGCATTGAATTTCGTACAATCTGATTGATTGGTAATCTCAATTCATTTCATTCATTCATACATGAAGGATCACATGTTGTGTTTATCTTGAAACTCTTCTTTTTAGATGTTCTAATATTTTTGTTGTGTTGAAATATATCAAAGTGATTCTTTCAAGCTTTCTAGAGTAGGGTTCTCTAGGGTTGAAGTCTGAGTAGGGTTCTCAGGATCTTTGTGATTTGTTTTCTAATAGTGTTTTAGAATTCAGATTCTTTATCTAAGGTTGATAAAGATAATCACTTGTAAATTGCTTGTAAAGGATATTTTGATATAGTGAAAACTCTAACCTAGTTGGTTGGAAGACACTGGATGTAGCCTCCATGTTAGTGAGGTGAACCAGTATAAATTGTTGAGTCTTTTATTTTGATTCTGTGTTTCTTTCATTGCTTGTATTTGGGTAATCAAAATATTATTAGCAAAAGAAAATATTTCTGTCATTGTATGCATAGAAAGGAGGATCTTGATTGAAAGAAAAGTTATGGTTTTACAAAAGGTGAAAGAGTGATACGATCCAGATTTCAAATTCCGCAAGTTGTTTTAGAAAAATTTTAAATATCGTTTTGAACCAATTCACCCCCCACTTGGTTTATTTGCAGTATATTCATTGTGTTTCATTTATGAGCAGAAAATAACAAATCGAGTGGTAAAACACATACTTGAAAGAAATTGCTCTCTGGTGCTTCTACTGGCCACAGCTAAAGGAGGACTAGAAAAAAGCTATGATGAGAACTTATCATTATTTTTGGGTAACAACTCAGTAGGCAACTTATGAGTTACCATTCCACTTAAAGAGGGAACTAGCTGTCTATTCGTCCATCTCTGTCCACTTTCAAAAGGCATAGTTTGACTGCCAACAATTGGCAATGAATTTAGATCCATGCATCTTTCAAGGCCATTTCAAAAATCTTACTTATATGCTTTCTTTGGTTTTCGAGCTAGCTCATCATGTGAATGCATTAAATAGAGAAAGCTTAGTTATGCTGGCTAACTGAACTTGGTTCCAAATGCATAGCATGACGATGCCTATCCTACATGTAAATAACTCTATCATTGATACAGTATAAAAATTAAATTACCAAGTCAATCAACAACAAGTAATGTCACCACAGTACACCTTATGATATAGAGTTACGATATACCAGTTTAATAAGTTGTAATGGTAAGCATTTATGAGCATGAATTAAAATAGCGATAACAGAATTCATACACTTAAATGTATTATAGTTAAGACTTAGAATCAATAACATTTGTCTACCAATTAATAATTCTTTATATAATAGTTAAGACTTAGAAAAATATTTTGTTTTGGCTCTTATTGTCTTTTACATCAAGTTTTTGTAAGAATACATATCACCAAAGTAAGCAAGATAAAAGAGGAAGGATTTACTTGCCTCTTTAGCTGGCTCTTGTGCTTGTACCTAATGTGAATGGATGTGTCCCATCCTCCAAGTACTCAGATATAAATTAGTGAGAACTGAATTTTCACATATTATTTCTTTATTGCTTTATACAACTACATCAAACAAATACATAAACATCCTAATATTAAAAGTCCCTCATCACTTGATACATGTCATAATTACACACAATTATAGATTAGTACTGCATTTAGAAATTTTGTGGAGATTTAATATTTATATAAAAAATTTAGTATGTATAAATCATGCTTTACATAGATTGCCTACATAATTTCCCCACCAGCAAATACTCCTCATGGTCAGTATCGTGCACCTAGCTGCCATTGGACTTTACTTTGCTTTCAAACTCTATTTAGTATCCATTGTGCTAGATTAAAAATATACATTTGGTCCTAACTAAATTCAAAGATGTGTTATTGAAAGTTGAGATAAAAAAACGTTTAATGAAATAGATATATTGAGAAAATTCAGGATATATAAAAATATGAAAAGAGAAATGTTTCCATCATTTCCTAATCATTCGTTAGAGTACCATGCTTCTTCCCCTTAAGAATGGAGAAGACTCCATAACCTGTCAATCCAATCAAATAAAAACAATGGAGTATAATTTGTACCTATAAGAGCATACACAAATCTTGAAATACAAAAATATCAATCAACAAAAATTAATTAAAAATTTATAATAGATAGATTAAATGACACAATGAGCAACCAAAACAGGCAAAAACGCAGCAATTACAAACATGGAAACATATTAAGTTTTACACAAAGATATGAAAAACACAGAAATGTTGCAGGCGAGGGGGGTATTGTCCTGCTATTCATTTGTGGTGATGTTGGGGGGTGGTTTTGTCCCACACGATCCAAACCTTCGGCATCTGTTTCCTCTCAGTGATCTCTGTGGCTTAGAGTCACCAACAACCTTGATTTTTGGATGGCGGGGTTGACCACAATCGAAATCAGCAACTCTAGGACTAAAACGCAGGCCAAGCCCAAGTCGTGGCTGGCCTTCTCCCCTCTGCTGTCGGCGTCGGTGAGAAGGGTAGATAGGGCGGCAATGCGGCGCGTGTCGAGTGTGTGGAGGGCGATGTGGATGCACCGTGTTGCATGGACGCACCATGTGGAAGTGCAGGACTCACTTGAGGAGAGGCACAACATTACGCTCCTCTCGCCATACCTCGCGCACGTGACCTCAAGTGTCAAGGAGTTTGAGCGTGTATTGTGCTAGCAGAGGCTCTTCACCAACAACACCACCGCTTCGGGCTCCTTCAAATTAGGTTGGGTCTTCGCCTACCTTCGAAACCCTAAACTGAAGTTTCTAATTTGAACCACTGCACTGTTAGATCTGAGAGCCATTAACACCAAGAGAGACTACAAGATGTGTTTGTGTGATGTGTGATACGTGTGGAAGAAAGACGGACAAAGTGAGAGACAGGATAAGGAGTTTATGTTGTGCTTATGGTGCCTAGCAAGGAGAACACGCGAAAGTATAAGCACGACATGAAAGACTCTTTTACAAAATTGACTTTGTACTCAGCTCAATTACAACCATCTTTTCAATAACCATCCTTGAACTCATAATTCGAAGACGATTATTCAAAAACCGTCTTTGTTATCAATTACCTTAATTACAACATTGCCACTGCATACTCTTCTAAGACGGTTTCTGCCAATCGTCTTTGTTGACACATCGTAATAAACAACTTTTCTAGTAGTGCCCATACCTGCGTTTAAAAAAAATACTCGTACCTGTCATCATACCCTCACGGGTAGTAACTTTAATCTCCATCCCTAACCCATTGGGTACCTATATACCCATATCCGCACCCACTACCAACTACCTACATTTTAGTTACTAGAAAGTTAATAAATCAATAAAAAATATTAATAAAAAATTAATATAGTTGAAAATTCACTCTTAAATAATCTAAACATAACATTAAAAGCATACAAACATAACCTTAAATCATTCAAACATATGTCATAACCAAAAAACATAAACATAATCATCGAACATAATAATTCATAAATATAATGTTCTAGTTATTTAACAAATTCATTAGAAACTTGGACTTTAATGTAATGGTTCAAGACATGCAAAACAAAAAAAACATTGAAACTAATTAGCTTATAATTATATGTGAGAAAAAGATTAGTGTTAGGTATTAAATTGTAAAATAATATATATATATATATATATAAAATCGGTGCAAGGTGGGGCGGGATAATTACCCACACCCACATCCATCTCTAATAAGCGGGTAATTCCTTTATCCATTTGCAGATATTTTTGCAGGTACCTATAGAAACTAGATAGATTTTGTCATTCATGCAGAGGTGTTTGTTTCGCGGATTAAATTATACTCCCGTGAATACTATTACTGGAAATATGATTCACATAAACATGTTTGGTAACTACTTAACATTCCTTGACATATTTTAAAATTTGTTTAAATGAAAAATTAAAAAAAAATTAGAATAAAGTGAAAGTGGGGAGTTATCTTCGATTGCCATAGGAATATAGCATTCCCACCCTTTTACATGGGAATAGAAAGAGGAGAAATCATGAGCAATATAAATTTCTGGAAATAGCCCACATATGGGAATAATTTTGTATAATCTGTAACAAACATGGGAATGACACTTTCCCAACTCACATTCTCGGGAATAAAGTTGTATGAATTGAAATAAACACACTCTAAGTATAGTAAGTGTCTACAATGAGGTAACAAAAATATATAATTATTGATTAAAATAGGTTTTATGTAACACTATAATTTCTATAATGCTAGATTACATGTTTTAATTAGATTGCAAGATCGATTAAATTTAATTTAAGTCTCTATTATTAATTAATTATGAGATGATTGGTTATTATATTTATGCCTATGTTATGTATATGTCATGTTATATGTATGTTTTGATGACTTTTAGAGTGTTTAGACCTAAGTAAATGGGTGATGAGTCATGACAATAGGGAAGATGAGTTTAGTGAAGTCTGAGGTGTAAAGAGAAGAAAGTGAGAAAGTCAAACTCCTCACAAACCCTTTGTAAATCTAAACCAAACACTACTACAAAATGGGTGTTCTACGTTGGTTATAAAGCGCTTTATAAGACAGTTATACGACCGTCGTTGTATCATGTGTCGTTGAAAGGCATCACTTTTGACGATGGTTAAATAACAACCGTCTTTGTAGGTTGAAGTTTCTAAGACGGTTATTACTAAAAATCGTCTTAGATTAGTGAACTTTTTTTTGAATGTTCACATTCTAAGACGGTTTTTCTAACAACCGTCTTAAAATCAGTTTTTTTTTAAAAAAAAATTACACTAATCTAAGACGGTTATTCCTAATAATAGTCTTAGATTAGTGTATCTTTTAAATAAATAAAAAATCTGTGATTTCTAGAGGCAAATCATGTTAAACTATATCCAAGGCAAATCAGTTAACCAGGCAATAGATTATACAAATAAAAGAAAATATTTAGTAATAATTCAGCCTTGAATTGTAAGAATCTAAGGAAAATAGAAAAGAATTTGAAAGCATGAATAAAACCTGATTTTTGGCATGCAACATGACAAGCTTTGTTATTACTTCAAAAGGCCGAAATACAAAATTGATACAAAATTGCTCAAAACTACAATGTACAAAGAATTTCCTTGAAGTTTATGAGCAGGAATAAATTACTCACATTAGGAAAGCTTATATTGTCAATTAAAATCAGAGTTTTATTACAGTAATCTTATATTGTCAACCTTTTATAGTGATATGAAACTCCAATTTTGATTGAAGAAAAACACCGAAAACACTTGATAATCAAGAATCACATTTAAGTTTTATCCTATATATAACATATGCAATTTATAAAATAGACTTACCTTGGTTCCATAGTAGCTATATTAATTTTAAACTAAAAAAGAAGAGAAGAATTGAATGGCTTACCTACTCCATTGGTATTCACAATCTTCTATTTTGGCAGTCAAACAACTGAGAATAATTTGATCTTTCCATCCTCAGCACAACAACGGGAAGAACTGGATCTTGAATGATAACATTATTATCAGTGTAATTGGACGAAATTGAATGTAATTAGCTTCTAGAAATTAATTAATTGACTAGTTTTTAAGCAAAGAACAAAACTTAATAGTTAATACCCTATCATTTACAGTAGTCACCTACTTATTGTGTTCATATATATGTTAATCTATTCTATCAGCAAGGAATTAATATATCTCTATTCCACTAAAAGCAGTATAGTATCAATGTATACAAGCAGTGGTGGAAGATTAGCTTACCTTGAAATAAAAGACATTGTCAGTAAGTAAAGCAGTTGCTGATGGGAAAGCATTAGGAAAGCAGACATCATAAACAAGACGTGATCTATGGTGTGAACAATCAAAGTTACAAACAAAACACCTGAGATCCTCAATTAGAATGTTGGTTTTGAAGTCATGAAAACTGAAATGTATGTAAAATGCAAGAAAAATAGTATAATACTATATGGAAAGATTAAATATTTTCCACGCCACCAAAAGCAACTTATGCAATATTGGTGGAGAGAAGTAGGTCATGAAAAAAAGATATATACCTCTCCATCAACAAGAATGCCGACCATCCTTGGAAGGACTATTATGTCCTCCACAAACTTAGCCAATTTGGATTCAGCCACCAGTGGATGAAACAAGACAAATCTTAACACAAGTAGATATAAAAGACAAAAATGGAGAAAGAGCATGTGATAAAGATTAAAAGAAATCCAATTGTTAAGTGTAAACAACCTTCTGATGTAGGTTGCTTCCCAGATCAAAAGGATAGTAACTAGTCATTTTGCTTTGGTTGTATTACTATTAAGCAAAGGAAAAAGGGAGGTACAATTTATGAACAACTTTGAATTTTTTTTGTCTAAATTAAACATTCATACCTTGCGATTCTTAAGTCTCAAACTCAT
>CM023944.1:13171557-13265073 GCA_013407115.1 Glycine latifolia | reverse complement strand
GATTTATGGCTATGCAATAATTTATGGACAATATGATATGTGTTGATGTTATTAGTTGCTAACCTAAATAACGTGTAAGGCTCTTATAATTTCTAAATTCGTTTTCTTAAATCAACAGAATTTCCATTTGAACCTGTATTTTAAAAATCTGTTTTAAAGAATCCACCAAGTTTTGAGTAGTCATGGTTCTCGAAAAATTTTAGCAAATAAAATAAATACGTAATAAAAGTGAATCAAGAGCGGTCGTTTCAGTTTACAGATTGAGGGTCGCAGCCCTTAAATAGACTAAAAAATTCCTATTTCTACAGTTCCGGTATTCGTGACCGAAAAACCTACCGCTACAGTGAACAGTGCTGAACAGTAGTCTGCCGCAGGAAAAAATGATGTCATGCTTGGATTATTGGTGATGACAGTTTTCATCTTCGTCTGAAGGAGCTTTCACCACTTTCCCTTCAGATGTTTTGTGCTTACAAAAGGAGTGTTCTCCACTTCCTCATTAGTCAGTTGATACTGAGATTGTAGATGCTAAAGGAGCTTTTGCCAGTTACCCTTTAGCTGGATGACACTGACACTGAGTTCTTCAGTCATCCCCAAAATTGATGCCAAAACAATCATCTTCATTCTGATAGAAATCATCAGATGATTCTGAAGAAGTTTTAGCGGGATTTTTGGATGAGGAGCAGGCGTCTTGATTCTCCTTTTCCAAAAGATTAAAGATCATCTTTATGTTCTCGCTAAACTTCTCTTTAGAAGAAGAAGATGCCAAGGCTGCTAACACTTGTAATCTTTGATTGAGGAATTTACAGGCTTTGGGATCTGTTGCTTTGGTGAGGGTTGGATGTTGCTTAAACCAAAGCGAAACCTGTTCTGACCCAGCCCTTGAATGGTCAAACTGAGACCACCATTTTACCAGAGCTTGCCGTTTGAGCATTGGTAATTGTCCTTTTATGGAGACATTACCAAAACTGTATCGCCATTGGAAGATCTAGGCGAGAGAGAGTTTGCTGAAGAAGTGAAGATCCACTGGGAACGGATCGTTGTTTGGATGTTCAAACTTCTTTGTGAAGGTTGTTAAGCCAGATACCACCTTGGAAGGGAGTATCTCAAGGATTGGTCCATAAAAATTCCACCACTGCAGGAACCATTGTGGGAACTTATACTGGACATTCTGTTTGAAATAAATAAGCCAGGAATGCATAAAGTCTTTATTTTGAAAATAAAAAACATTATTCCAGGAAGTTTGATAATCTCAGTAAGAAAAACCAATGGGATCATAATTTTGAGAAAAACGTTTTATTTTATTCATATCTCCAAATTTCCTGGGTGTCAGAACCTTAAGAATTTGAAGAGTTGAATAAGCAATTTGCTCAGAATCCTTGTTTTTATGATGTTTAATCTGGACTGAGTTAGTATCAGCCAGAATAAACTCATAAAAATGCCTTGTCTTGAGCACAGAGGTCAGCAAGTAATGAAATTGGTTTCCCTGTATGTCTTTGAGGAAGATGTTTTGGGGGACTTTGTTTGGTTTGGGATCCCAAAATTCAGGTTCCATTTGGATGACATCCTGATATTTGTTTTTTGGGATATATTGTGTTTAAGGTTTAGGCTTTTGGATTGCCAATGGTTCAGGTTGTTGAACTATGGCTTTACCTTTTGATTAGTGCATGGTTACTGGAGTTTGAGATAAGGTTTTGATCATGTCTACTAGGTTTTCTTTACCTTCATCTTCTGAAGTAATGTCAGCCCATGATTTGGATGGAAGGCCTTTTGGAAGTGTGTTAGTCCCTGTTCTTGGAGGGCCAAAAAGACTTGGATTGGCATGGTGTAGTCTTCTTTGGTTTGAGACTGCGGTTTTGGTTTCTGAGTAGTTGGCCCAGAAAGGGATTGAGGTAAAATCCGGGTAGATGACCCAGACTGGGTTGATGACCCAGATTTAGATTGTTCTTTGGAATCTTCTTCTTGTTTGGATGAAGATCCAATCCCTGCAGATCCTGCATGGGAGATTAAACCAGCAACAGCTAGTCTAGGTTTGGTGCTTTTCCCTCTCCCTCTTCCTCGTGAGGAGGAAGATTTAACCGAATTGGGCATTTGCTTACTGACCTCTCCCCTATAAGTATTCACGAGTAAGATAATCAGGTAAGGAGTTTAAAGTACCTTTGAGAAATTCAATTTCAAAATCAAAAATACTTAGAATAGCTTGCTATTTGGCAAAAATCTGTTTTGATGCAAGATTTTTAACGTCCTTTTGTAAAATTTCTTTTGTAGATTTACAATCAACATGGGTTAAAAGCCTTTGATTAATTAAATCAGATTGAAATTTAGAAATGCATAAAACAATTGCTAAAAATTCATTTTTAACTCTGGAATAATTTTGCTGAGTAGGGTTCCAATGCTTAGAAGTGAATGCAATTATTTGTTCTTTGCCATTAACAGACTGCTTGAGAATGCCACCATAACCAATGTCAGAAGCATCTGTTTCAACTTTGGCCGAAGGATTGGGAAGATATAGACAAGGAAGACTTTGAACTTGGGATTTAATTTGTTTGACGATGTCTGATTGAATATTTGTCCAAGGAGGAGGAGTCTTCTTGAGATGGTCATACAGAGGTTTAGCAAGATTACTTAGCTGAGGGAAGAAGTCAGCCACATAATTTAGACAACTGAGAAAACGCTGAAGTTGGGTTTTTTCGATAATCTGATCGGGGAATTTGTTGGAAAATTCAATAGCACGATTGATGGGAGTGATAGTTCCCTGATGAATGTTGTGACCAAGAAAATGGATTTTTGTTTGAAAAAGATTGATTTTAGTTTTAGATAAAGCAAGACCATTTTTCTTGATTATCTGAATGAAAATGTTTATGTGTTTAAAATGTTGGTCAACAGATTGGGAAAACACAAGAACATCATCAATATAGACAATAATAAAATAAGAGTATGGATTGAAAATGTCATTCATAATTTTCTGGAATTCTGAAGGAGCATGTTTCAATCCAAAAGACATAACTCTCCATTCATATTGTCCAAAAGGAACTGTAAAAGCTGTTTTATAATAATCCCTTTGACTGATTTGAATTTTCCAAAATCCAGATTTCATGTCAAATGTTGAAAAGATTTTAGCGGAAAAAAGACGATTAAGAAGATCCTTCTTGTTAGGAATCGGATAACAAATCCACTGAAGGGCTTGGTTGAGGGGTTTATAGTTGATGACCTAATGGGGAGATCCACACTCAATCCCGACTGGTTTGTTGACATAGAATGCCGAACAAGATCAATGACTCTTACTTTTCCTGATTAGCCTTTTTTGCAGAAGATCTTGAATTTCCTTCTAGCAATGAACAAGGAGTTCTTGGCTCATCTGGATAGGTTTGGCTTTGGTCGGGATTTGTCTATCATTAAAATCCTTTTCATAAGGAAGATCAACGATATGCTGTTTGCGTTGCCAAAAAGTGTTTGGAAGATCGGCACAGATGGAGTTTTGGATTTGATTGGACAAAAACTTGATTTTATTAATAATAATTGGTTGGTTAAGCAAAGCATCAATTTTCTTATAAGAAATTTCTTCTTTAAGATAATTAATTTGGTTTTGCTTAAAAAGGATTGGGTTTAAATTTCTCATGATTGGGGTTTTAAGAAACTTAAAGGTGATAGATTTATTTAGATAAGTTGTAGAAATGCCTTTATCAGAAATGGTTATAGGAAAGATTGATTTGATAAAAGGCATTCCTAAAATAACAACATTTTTCAAATTCTTGACCAAAAGGAAAGAGGTTTTAATTTTCAAATCTTCCTTTTCGATTAATGCATTTGAAAGCTTGTGATTGACCTGAGGTTTAAAACCACTAGCAGTACTAAGACGTTCAGAGGTTTTTTCAAAATACTTAGTCAGAATTAATCCTTCCTGAATGCAGTTTGAATCTACCCCTGTGTCAAACAGAGCTTCAGTTTCAAGGATAAAGGTTCCAACAATGATTTTGACTTTAATAAAAAACTTTTGGATTGTTAATTGATTAATTAATTGAAAAATGTTTGGAGGAACTACAGGATTAATTGAATCATTATCAGAAGGTTGACTATTCTGACCATGATTTTCCTCATCAGTTTGGTCGCCAGATTGCAGAACACTCAAAATATTTTGATGAACATTTTTTTGTTCCCTAATAAGGCGAATTTCAGCTTTCAGTTGATTAACCTTATGCTAAAGATCCTGAAGGGTTATTGGTTTAACAACACTATTTTTAAATTTTTTAAGAGTATTATTAAGATTAAACTTGTTAGTAATTAACAAATTGTTAGTTTTAGAAGAATAAGATGGTTCATTTAGAGATTGTTTAAGTTTTAATAAAAGATTTTTCTTTTCTTCAGGGTCAGAAATAGAATTAACCACCTCAAAAAGAAGATCTTGCTCCCGGGTAAGGACATTGATTTGGGAAGAAGAAGGACAGTCTTCATCAGTCGAAGATAGATCATTCTCTTGAATTTGATTCAGATTTTCTAAAGATTGACCCTCAGAAGTTTCTTTATCAGATTCATTTTCAGAGGAGGATTCTACTAAGAGCTGATTAATTTGTTCTTCGACAGCGGGTTCAAGGTTTAGATTTCTAAGCTTCTTCTTAAGCCTGCAATATTGACTTTTATGGCTAGGTTTGCCACAAGTCCAACAGACTACAGGTTTCTTAGGAATGTTGACCTTATCAAAGGGAGGTTTGGTTTGGAACTCTCTTTTAAGCTTTCTAGGCGGGGTTCCTGATTTATGACGATGGTAAACAGACTTCTTGGGTTTCTGTTTGTCTGGATTATGGGTATGCTTCTTTGACTTCCTAGGCTTGGAATAGGGAAGGCCAAACTGCTCACAGAAATTTCCCAAATCTCTGCGATTTTGGGCCTTTTCTTTGGCAAGCAGATGCTGGATTTTATCATCTTGGCAAATCTTTAAGGCTACCTTCTGGATGTAAGCAATAAGTTGACCATAACTTAACTGCTTATAAGGGATCTCATTGTTAGGGTGCTGACTATGGATCTTGTCCCTAACCTTATCCCCTAGGGATTTTGGAAGACCAGCAAAAAAAATTTCCTTCCAGAATGGTTCTTGACTGTCTTCGCGGGTAAAGACTCTAGTAAGGAAGGTATCCTTATACCACCTAAAGTCAGCTAAAGTCTTACACCAAAGGTTTGAAAGGAGTTCTGCAGATCGATCTTTCCAAAGGCTGGAATCACCTATGAAATGCTGAACTATGGTAAAGATTAACTAGTTGACTGAATCAGGAATAGGCTTACCATCTTTGAGGAGGATAGTGCCATCATTTTCCATTTTGACAACTTCTTGGTTGGTAATCTTATGATCCTCGGACAAGTAATTATCCTACCAGCCTTTTAGTTGTCTAGTAAAATCGGAAACTAAAATATTTACAATAACTGCTTCCGAACAGTTAAGGGATGTATCATAGGCCATTGCAACCATGGTCATCTGCTGGAGGATGTTGAGGATTTGGTATTCTGTCTTGTCATCTCTGTTCCATCCATAGACATGGTTGGCGTTAAAGGATTTGGAATGTTCCCTTTCTTCAAGGAGAAGATCAGGAAGGGTTGCCCTATTGTAATACAGCTTAGAAGGTTGCTTCCAATTGGGCTGGTTCCTAATGGGATAAAGCACCAAACCTAGACTAGTTGTTGCTAGTTTAATCTCCTATGCAGGATCTGCAGGGATTGACCACTCTCTTTGAGGAGTCATTTCCTCAGTGTCGAAATCTTGCTTAAGGGCTTCATGCCTAGATCTGGCTCTAGTAAGGGTTGGTTTGGCTCTTGGGAGGTCTGAGGAGTATCTTGAATGATAATGGAAGTTAATCCTTCAAGTTTTTCTCTAGACTCGATAGAAGGCTGACTAGGGGGCTGGTTGAAAGCTTTGAGTTTGGCAAACTCTTTTCTAAGCTTATCAGTCATCCTAAAAGGTTTAAAGATTGGAGTTTGGATGGTTTTTGAGGAGGATGAGCCAACTTCCAGGCTAATACTGGGCTTTTCTCCTAATTTTTCCCCAATGGTCTTGAGGTACTTGTTGGTATAGTTGGATTGTTCCATAAGACTCTTGATATCTTTGGTTGATATGGGTTCAGTCTCATCCTTAGACTTAAAGGGTGAAGCATAGATGGGGTCATGTTTTTCATTCCTGACATTACGAAGGATAAACTTGGTTAATGGAGGGAACTCAGATCTGACAACCTGACCATCTTTAAGGTCACTGATTGTATTTGGCTCTAAGAAAGGATAATCAATCTTATGGTAGGTTGCATAAGACTTAAACCAATCAAAGAAAAAGATTTGGGTTTGGACTTGATTAAGGAAAGAGTAATATTCTTCCCTAATCTGGGTTTTGTTGGCATCCTTATAATAGCTAACAAACCACTTTCTTTGAGGAGTCATTTCCTTAGAGTCGAAATCTAGCTTAAGGGCTTCATAATCTATGCAGGTCTTATTAATCATGGATAACTTCATAATCTTGCATAGATGAAAAGGTCGGAGAAGGGATAGATCTGGACTCTTCTTCTGGATTTTCCTGTTGATAGACTGGTTGAGGAATCGAAGATGACGTTTCTACCCCCTGAAGCTTGATTCTACTACTGCTTCCACTGGGAGCAGCAGAGAAGGATTTCCTAGAGAAAACAGACCAAAAAATTTTAGATCTAGAATCTTTAGCTCTAGTGAAGGATGACCTAGCAATGTTGAAGTAGTTGGACCTATTAAAGGTGATCCCTACTCTTCTAGAGTCATACTGCTTAACAGACTCAAAACTAGGTGTGGTTTGAGGTTTTACGGAGCAACCTTGTCCATGGCCCAAGTCTGTGGGAAATTAATGTCTTCCCACTTGATGACTTTAGGGATAACAACCTTGCCCTTGGTTGTATCTGTGAGAAACAAAGTAGTTTCCTCAAGGCTGACAGTCCTATCAGGATAACAGTTGAAATAGATGGGTCCATTGCTAAGACTGGTCTCTACAGTACCAAGAATGGAGTTGGTAAACTGATTATGTCGAGAGTCTCTTAAACACAGAAGAATTGAGGTGTTTAATCCTTCGATCCCTAAAGATTTGACAGCAACTTGGACACATCCAATATGCAAAAAATTATAATTTTGTTTATGATGTTTTAAAGAATTGTTTGAAAGAAGTTTAATTTCATCAAAATCAGTTTTAAGGCGGATATTAGTTTCAACAGTCCTAATGATAAAATCAGTCTTTCGAAAATATCGGCCTTCAGGTTTGTAAAGCTCATTATCTGGAATTCTGGGTATTTTCCAATCATCCAGATATTGATTAATATCTTCAAAAGAAACTTCTTCTTTGAAAATATTACGGTTTGATTTGAATAAAGCATTATTGGCTTGAGAAGGATTAAAAGAGGAGGAGGAAGGTTGTGAAGACTTAAAAGAGAGACGAGAGGAGAAGGTGCAGAAAAGAGACATGGAAAAATATCATAAATTAGTCCCCTAATATCAGTGCCATCCTTTGGTTCTATAGAAATGTAAGAAGATGAGGTTTCTACCTCCTGAAGCTTGATTCTACTACTGCTTCCACTGAAGGATTTCCTAGAGAAAACAGATCCAAACATTTCAGATCTAGAATCTCTAGTGAAGGATGACCTAGTAGTGTTGAAGGAGTTGGACCTATTAAAGGTGATCTCTACTCTTCTAGAGTCATACTGCTTAACTTCCATTATCATTCAAGATACTCCTCAGACCTCCCAAGAAGCCCATTCCAAACCAACCCTTACCAGAGCTAGATCTAGGCATGAAGCCCTTAAGCTAGATTTCGACTCTGAGGAAATGACTCCTCAAAGAGAGTGGTCAATCCCTGCAGATCCTGCATGGGAGATTAAACTAGCAACAACTAGTCTAGGTTTGGTGCTTTATCCCATTAGGAACCAACCCAATTGGAAGCAACCTTCTAAGCTGTATTACAATAGGGCAACCCTCCTGATCTTCTCCTTGAAGAAAGGGAACATTCCAAATCCTTTAATGCCAACCACGTCTATGAATAGAACATAGATGGCAAGACAAAATACCAAATCCTCAACATCATCTAGCAGATGACCATGGTTGCAACGACCTATGATACATCCCTTAACTATTCAGAAGCAGTTATTGTAAATATTTTAGTTTCTGATTTTATTGGACAATTATATATATATATATATATCTATATATATATATATATCTATATATATAGATATATATATATATATATAGATAGATAGATATAGATATATATTCAATTACGCAATTGCATCATGGGTATGATAATTGTATTATCATGAAAAATTTACTCTCATTTTCATAATCAAATTAATGGAGTTTTTTTATTTATTAAAATCTGAATTTTCACGATTAGAGTTAGTGATATAGTAGTGACAATGCATGTTGTTACACTAAGGATGTACCTTCCATTGTTACAAGGTTTCCCTCCTGAATACCCTTATTTGGCTAAGGACATACCTTCAATCATTACATGGTTTCCCTCCTGAATACCATTATTCAGCTAAGGACGTACCTTCAATCATTACAAGGTTTCCCTCCTGAATAGCCTTATTCGGCTAAGGATGCACCTTCAATCATTACAAGGTTTCCCTCTCAAATACCCCTATTCGATTAAGGAGGCACCCCCAATCGAAGCAAGGCTTCTTCCTCGGGCATGCCTACTCGGCAAAAAGATATACCCTTACAAACGTTAAATCAACTCCGAATATATCTACTCGACCAAGGTAAGGCTCATAACTAAGCTAACATCAAAATTCTAGGTTTTCATATAAATAAAGGGAATAGAAGTATAGTAATAGGCAAACAAAAACCAACTGCTTCAATTAATAAATAAAAAACATACAAAACAAAGCATATCGGCTAAGGGCGGAGCCTGGGACTTTGTGCAGTACCAAGGTAGGAACCCGAATGAGGTCGGATAAGGGCAGAGCCTTGTGTTTTATAAAGTGCCGAGGATGGGTTCAGCACTATGCAATCGACCAAAAGCAGTTCACACTTGTACTGATACCTCGAACCTGCACAAAGTTGTTCGGGGTACTAGTACAGTGTTGCCCTAGGTAGGCTTTTGGGTAAGTGATCTGAACCCGACAACGATTGCGTGTGTTGACTAAGCTATGTTTTGACATCTGGCAGTATTGGCGCGTGTGTCACACGCCAGGGTCATTTAAATAGACCACTTCTCTCTTTTTCGACGAAACATCATCGTCTTCCTCCTCTCTCTGTTCCTCCAGTTCCAGTGAGAGAAACTTCATAGCCACTCACTCCCAACCTAAAACCTTTGCATGCAACTGGAAAATTGAGAGGAACCACCCTATAGCTAATTCCAACCTTTGTTTGGTTGAAACCCATAAACGGAGAGTTCATCTCTCCCACGACCTCCAATTTTTGACTTCAAAGAAGAAGAAGGCTTCTCAGGATACGTAAGCTTGGAAAAAGTTGTTTCCTAGCCTTCTTAAACATTCCTGTGGTAAGATACTTATGTCTTCCCGGTTAGTCAGAGTCTGTGTTATGAAAGGTTAGAAACCGTGTGGACCTGAGCTGGACGACCTGCATGCAACGGTCAGTGGCCATCCTGGACTGGTTGCATGCAACTAGTGTTGACCGCTTTTCCTTCTTGCATGCTTTTGCAGAGCGAGATACAAGGAACAAAGGCTGTCGCGACCTCGAGCCTGGGAAGGACTAGCGTAACTCTTAGAGCAGGTAAGCTCTCTGTTATTGGGAGTTCCCCCTTGGTTGTGTTCCACCATACTCCAAGGGAGTGATGATTATTATATGTCATGGTGCATGTATTGAAATTGTGTGTTGCTGCTTTTTGATTGAGAACATGTATATGATTTGCATTGTGATGACATGTTGTGATATATGAGATTATCTGGCTAGTAGAATGGACTAAATATGAACTTCCCTTGGAGCCAAAGTCATGTGGAACAACTCTAAGTGATCAATTAGTATATATGAAAACCCTGAGAGAGTTGTGCCCTTATAGTAAGGATGATCCTCTCTTGGAAGAGCCATATACATCCGAGCAGAACCCTGAGTGAATATGCCCCTCGTGGATGATCTTCCTTAGGTAGTGTCTGCCCGAAGTCCTGAGGGATTGTGCCCATTAGGTTGGATGACCTTCCTCAGGCAACCATATACAGAGAATGTGCCCATTAAGTTGGATGATCTTCTCTTGTTATATCTGTGTGATTATATACATGTGATGTGTGATATGACAACCGGGATGGCTAACTTGTGTAATGCATGTTTTGATGCTATGTATTGTGGAAGTGAACCCGGGGAAGAAGAAGCCTCCAAGAACCCGGAGTTTACTGAGATTTTATCTCAACCCGGTTGGGGATTATATGTCTTTACAGGTGATGAGCAGAGAGAGGATGGTGGATCTCGAGGCAGGAGGCCCATGTAGTAGGGCGATCCGAGGGATTCTGAACATGAGGCCGAGTCGGGACGGGTTCTAAGTGAACCTTAGTTTTGTTTTGTTAAGTCAACACACTTTTGTAACCCGGCCCCAAGGGGAAAACGTACCCGGTGTCTTGTATTGTTGTAATTTTGTGAACAATTACCATACATAATGCACAGTTATTATTACTTATGGACGTATGATAACGTCATTTTGTTAGCTGCTTCCTAATTAATTATTGTTAATTAATTGCTGCGTTTAACGACCATAATTTATTGTTAACAACCGGATGCATACAGGGTGTACATATCTCCTCTTCGGCCTTGGTCAGAGATTCCTTGAAGGTATCCACCTCACTTTTCAAAGCAGCAACCAAATCCTTCTCCTTTTTGAACTTTTATGCCCCAGAAGACTCCCTATCTTCATTTTTTTAACATCACCAACCAGCTTCATATGGGCCTCAACTGCCGAGTCTATCTTCTTCTCAACAGTTTCAAGCACCTTTTTTAGCTTCACCACTTCTCGGTCCGCTACAAAATTGCATAAAATCATTTGTTAAGCAACGACTGAGGACTAAGACTACAACTCCAAATACATAGCTCAGTTTGAAGTCGCATCAACACTCTAAAGAATATCTTTACTGTAGTCAGGCACGGCATGGTTGGGCATCAAGCTCTGAGGATGGTATGAAAAGTTAAAAAACTCTTTGCAGAGCACTAAGGGAAATGCATTAAGCGAACCTAGAGGAGGAGTATTGAATCGGTTCAGAGTTGGCTGTTGCATCTTCTTGGCTTGGTTGTCATCTTCACCCTTCTTCCTAACCCATTTTTTCTTATTTTTATCAACAAGTACCAAGTCGGCTAGGCTAGGACGAGAAAGAGGAGATTGTACCATCGGACCTACAATGGTTGCATTAGCAGCAGTGACCCCAACTTCATGGTATAAGTTCACAAAATCTAGAGCATTTATGCCTACAAGACGAACGATATCTGGAAGCAAAAAAAAGTTAGAAGGGCAACTTTTTTATAGAAAAATGCCAAAAGAAAGACGAGGGAACATTTTAGTTCCTTCATAACAGTTGAAGACTTATACAATGCCACTATCGATTTGGCCGACAACCTACAGGGGAGTCGTGCCAATATAGCCAAGTTACACTTCTCGGTATCAGTTTGGTACTCTTCGGGGAAGTCGTCGTACCTCCTTGACACTTGTTGCCAATAGAAAGGGAAGAGTGATTTCCGCTTAACATCATAAAAGTGATTATCATCCAAACCGGAGATTATAACCACCTTAAGAAATCTCACTGAAATTTTTATAAGATGAAGTAAAAGATCGAAATAGAGGACTATATTGGTTTCATATCAATGATAACCAACAAGCCTTATCGATCGGCCTCATCTAGAAGAAATATAAAAACAAATCAGTGGTTAGCTCAAACCGAAAAAATATGCACAAGGCGTGGAATGCTGACCGCCTACCCTTTTGAATGAAGTTGGGGAGGGGGCCACATTGAGGACATCAAGCATGGTCATGGTAAAATCATCAAAGGGAATTTCTATGTATAGATAGAAAAAATTCAATCATGCACGTAAAAATAATGCCTCAATGAAGACACCACAACAGTGTTGTCGACACTCAACCCACAATTCTGCATTGGGTTCTCTTAATCCAAAAAGACCTAATCTAGATTCGCGTATGCATCATTTCGTGCTAAAGTCATCCATAAAAAGGCAAACACAAATATAGTTGATGAAGTGCAAGATGCTCAACTTATCAAAATATCGAGTAATATGCCCCGACCTTACCATCTACACATGAATAACCAGGGAGGGTTATCAGAAGAGGCTTCTCCTTCTTAGCAACGGGTTGGCGTTTTAGGTATCTGTAGAGCAAGATGATTTGTTGAGGTGGGTTAGAGATTTGGAAAAGAGTCTAGATTTGTTATTGTCATTCATAGGTAGGAAAATGGAAGGAAGATTTATGTTGTATTAGGTTGTGAAAATGGAGAAAAGTATAAGTAATACAAAGATAAGTTAGTCACAAGAGCACTGGAATCGAAAAATGTAGGTGTCCGTTTAAATTAAAAGGGAAGTTTGCGAAAGAAGTAGGTTGGAAACATTATGTAGTTTATGGTTTTCATAATCACAAAGTCAGTGAAACATTGTTGGGTTATGCGTATATTGGTCATTTAAGTAGTGAAGAAAAAACTTTGCTTATCCAAATGACCAAAAACATAGTGAAGCCTGGTCAAATTTTATTAACAATCAAAGATCAAAATAAGAGAAATGTCAAAACCATTAAGACAATATACAATGAACAACAAAAATATTGTCGCAAACAAAAGGGTCTAAGAATAGAGGTACAACATCTGATGAAGTTGATAAAATGTGATGAATATGTATATTGACTTAGAAAGGTGGACACTCAAGAAGTTGTCGAAGATATAATGTGGCCATATCTAAATTCCACCAAACTATTAAATTCATTCCTAACAGATACTGATTTATGATACTACTTACAAGATGAACCAATATCGTATTCCGCTGTTGGAGATTGTTGGTGTGACTTCATCAAACATGACTTTCTTTGTTGCCTTTGCTTATTTTACAATCTGAGAGGATAAATAATTTTAAATGGGCTTTATGCAATATAAAAGGATTATTTGTGAAGGATGATGTGCTGCCTCAAGTGATTGTCACTAACATAGATGTTGCTCTGACAAATGCATTAGAGATTGTGTTTCCTTCCTCAACCAACTTGTTATGTGAATTACACATTTTTAAGAATATCAGAGAAAAATGCAATATGCTTGTGATTAAGGCAGAAGATTGGGAGGCTGTGATGGATGCTTAGGTAGGGTTAGTGAATTCTATTAACGAAGAATTGTATGAGCAATGCTTGAAAAGCTTTGCAAGCCTACACAAACGTTATTCGACATTTCATGAGTATGTTTATTATACAAGGTTGCCACCTCATAAGGAGAAGTTTGTACAAGCATGAGATGGTTGGGTTATGCATTTTGGAACACACAACTAATGTGCATATTTTTGTAATTGCTTACTTGTTTCAAATTTGTTTTTTATGTATCTTTTGTTGACATTACATTAAAATGTTTTACAAGGTTAAAGATGCACATTCAAGAAGGTTGCTTCATGATAGCATAAGACATTGTGTACTTGTTGGAATTCAATGAATAACATGCTTATGCTGCAACATATTGAACTTAAGGTGTCGTTTCATAAAAGCATGGGTGTGGTTGAGTATAGGTCAAATACACCATTTTACATGAGAATACGGGATTCTGTATCAACACAAGCACAAAATCTAATCTTCGAAGAGTTTGAGCGCTTTACCACCATTGGTGATAGTAGTTCTACTTGTGGTTATATACTCAGAATTACTCATAATCTACCATGAGTCTCTGAACTTTCTAGGTATAGCCATATCACTGGCTCAATACCCTTGAAGTGCATTCATATGCATTGGAAGATGTTATCCATTAGTAGTACATACAACACAAGTGATTCTTAAAGAGACTTAACTCTCACAAATAAGGTCAATGCATTGTTAAACAATTTTTCACAGCTTGACACTACTACAAAAATAGCTTTTAACATCGCTACGTTAACATCGATTTTCTATAAAACCGATGTTAACGAAAATGCGGTGGCAATTTTGTAATTAAAAGGACATGGTTAACATTGGTTTTGTTAGAAACCTCTAAAAATCGATGTTAACGTCTTCCTGTTAACATCGGTTTTGTTAAAAACCTGAAAAACCGATGTTAACAGTAATAGGTTAACATCGGTTTTCGTAAAAATCGATGTTAACATGAACATGTTAACATCATTTTCCAGGTTCTTAATAAAACCGATGTTAACCTATTACTATTAACATTGGTTTTTCAATGAAAACCGATGTTGTTGTTATTATAAGACCTGACCCCCCAAATTACAAAACCTTCTTCACTCTCGCGCCTTTCTCTCACTCTCTGTCTCGTCCTTTGCTACACCTTTCTCTCAGTCGCTCTTAGTGTCCTCTTTCGCTGCGCCTATCGCTGTCATTGTGTCGGGTCATTATCACAACGGTTCCATTGTCGATTTCGGGTTCCATTATCATGACCTTTCTCTCAGTAGCGTTCCTCCGTTGGCATCACGGCTCCCACTAGGTATGTGTACTTCCATTGACGAAACTATGAGCTTCTTTTTCTTCTGCATTTGTGTTCTTCTTCTTCTGAGCTTCTTTTTCTCTTGTGTAGCTTGTTTTCCACTGTTGCTGTAACTTGTTTTGCTCTTTACTAGCAACAAAAATCGTGAGCTAAGGGAACAAAGCCAACAAAACCGTGAGCTTTATACCTTTTCTCTTATGTTCAAAGTTGTTATAATGTAATGGAGATGCTTTGTGACTGTATGTAGATTGATTTGTTTTACCTGTTTTCGAGATGCTTGTAATGGTTAAAAGTTTTTCATACTGTAGAGTATCTTATGACGCAACTGATTTTGCATATTGATTCCTGGACCACAAAGTAGTTAATGGTTAGGATTGAATGTTATGGAATTGAGAAAGTTGTGTAGATGGCTGGTTGAAGAATTTAGGACAACATAGTGGCTGATTAAGTATACCAACAAGGTAGCCCATTAACCATTAAGTAATGATAATTTAGGACAGCTTAGTGGCTGATTTTAGTGTTTTCTACAGGTAGAGATTTTAGTGTAGCTCACTAGTATTTGCTTTGGACTGGTACAACTGTTGTTGGAGAATCACTATCATCATTACTGGACCCATACATAACCTAATAGCCATACAATTCACAAACACTAATTCGGTATAGGTGTTCTTTTTCTAGTGCAACAAGTTAAAAAGTAGCTTTTAACTTCCAAAACAAATTAGCTTTAAGTTAGGAAAAGTCCACTCATATGTCATATCCCGTTGAATTTGCCACTCATTATCAGTAGTGCAAAAATGTATATATTGAGAATAAGGAAGAGTTCATTTGCAGGGATATATGAGAGAAAAAGGGAAGGGGAAGACCACCTTGGTTCTGTAATTTGGTTTTGTAAAAACAAATTAGCTTAGTGGCTTTCTAAGGTACCTTTAGTTCAAGAATAAAAGTGTTAGCTTTGCTTGTGATATACATTGCTTTTGTTTCTTAGCTGCTGAAACTTTTAATGGATAATGCATACAAGCATAAGATTCTGATACCTGCCATTTTGGTTTCTCTCCTATTTGCGAATATCTTTGATATAATGCTTTAGATACATCAGCTTAGGTCGTTCACATTTCCTTATTGTGTTGATTTTGTGTAATGAATGGTATGAAATCCATGATGTTTGATTAATGTATGCTACTCCATGCAACTCTCCATGAGTAGTTTTTACTGTGACACCCACCATGAATATGTGAACCCAATGATCATACATGAACCAAGCTGAGTTTGATTGAGTTGGTTTGGTTTGTCCTTAAAAATTTGCTAAGTCCAAACTGACCCATTTACAATGCTTTACAATTGTTATCCACTATAACACATTTTAAAAATTAGACCAAGGCTACAAAGCAATATATTGAAGGTATTCATCTTGCTTGTTTACAATGAGATAAACGGATTAAAGGATCGTAAAAAAGATCATAAAATCTTCCAAATGGTTTACAAAGGTGTCTCCATCATGAAAATCGCGTATGTCCTATTCATTAAAGAAGCAAGAGAGTTCATTAAACTTCAAACTTGGAATATTCTTATTCCCCTATTTTGTTTTAGATGAACAAGGGCACGAGGTAATTTTTAAATTGATGTTGTTACTCTCACAAGCACACTCATGGTCACCATTAAAATGTATAGAACCATTGAAACGCATAGAAGGCGGCGCACATTCTCCAAACAATTAATAGCCACCTTTAGTTACAAATGATTGAGTCCATCATATCGTACATTAATGTTTCATATTGATATATGTTGGCAACACTTCCTTTCATATTCCCACATTCTACTACTAATTAATAGGTTGCTTTAGGCCAATCATGTGAATTTGACACAACTGATTTGTTGGAATGGTTTGAGTGTAATTGGATTTGGAGAGTGTAATGACTATTTGTAATTGTAATTTGTAGGCAATTTTCATTTTTGGTTTTTCATCCTCATCACGACATTCATTGGATTTTGAGAGTGTAATGACTAACGAAAGTCTTTCATTTCAGTACTATATTATACAATAGTAGTCATTCATTGTGACTTATTCTATTATGAGAATGTTAGAGAGTATACTAGTTTGTAAAACACTACATGAGTTTGAAGCTTAACATACTTTGATAGACTACGGTGTGTGCTCTTTTGTTTGTCTTGATTCAAACCTGGTTTTGTTAAAATGTTTCTATGTTCATTGTAGGTTGTAGGAGACCGAACCCTTTTCTGCTTTGCCTCATCGCCATGACCTTCATTGTTGGACATTTCACACAGATCATCATCACAGGTATGAATATGTTTCATATTTTTGTTGTACAATTTGTCTTATGACTAGTTTTAAAATATTTTGTATGTCAAGTATGCATCTTGCCTTTTGTATACAATTAATGTTCATTATGAGTGAGCCTTAGTTTCCCGTTTGAGATTCATTACAATGATTATTCTGGACAGTTTGGATTAATCATTGTATTGATTCTTGAATTGTCTGTTTGGATAGTTTGGGAAGACTCATATTTTTTTAGTATATTCATATGTGTAGGTTGTGATTTTTTTTTAAATTTGATGAAATTTTGGTACAATGCATTTGACTTTGTTCTCCGGGTGCATACTTGATTATGGTGGAAGTCATGCCACTGCTTTCATGTCATGTACTCAGAGATCAAAGCGAAATACTGTCGAAATTTTGTCAAATTTAAGATAAGAGACTCAACCTATACATATGAATATACTATAAAAATATGTCTTCCTGAATGGGATAGGGTCACACCTTGAATGAAAAAAGTGAGGTTTCAATCCGGGGAATAACTTTGTGAGTATCACAGAGTTATTAATTAGATGGATCAAAGTTGAATGAATGCAAGTCGCATCATGGTTGAGTATGAGGAAGGCGTTGAACATTTCTTGCAATTTGCCTCAGAAAGAAGTCGACCGGATAGGGATGGAAAATATTTATGTCCATGTATCAATTGTTTGAATGGAAGACGCCAAGCACTGGACGACATACAGGAGCATCTTCTGTGTGATGGGATGAAGAAGACATATACCACATGGATATGGCATGGTGAATTGACAGACATGAGGAGGGGGTCACAAACTGAACCGGTTGATGTTGACATCAGAGATCGATTAGAGGATATGATTCATGATCTGGGACATGAGTCTTTTCAGCAAGCACATGCCCCTATGTATGATACATTGGAAAGTGATTTGAAAAAGCCGTTGTATCCGGGGTGCAAAGAGTCATTGACATTGTTGTCAATGGTGTTAAATCTGGTTAATGTCAAGGCCAAATATGGGTGGAGTGACAAAAGCTTCAGTTCACTGCTTGAGGTAGTTCAGGACATGCTTTCAGATGAAAACACGTTGCCAAGAAGTTACTATTAGGCGAAGAAGATTCTTTGTCCGATGGGTATGGAGTATCCGAAAATTCATGCATGTCCTAATGATTGCATATTGTACAGAAATGAATTTCAAGAAATGCATAAATGCCCCAGGTGTGGGGTATTACGGTACAAAGTGAAGCCCGATGACGACTGTAGCATTGATGAAAGCACAAAAAAAGGCCCCCCTGGTAAGGTGTTGTGGTATCTTCCGATCATTCCAAGGTTTAAGTGGTTGTTTGCTAATGAAGATGACGTAAAAGACCTTACATGGCATGTAGATGGGAGAAACTGTGATGGAATACTCCGCCATCCGGCAGATTTCTCCCAGTGGAAGAAGATTGACCGTTTGTATCCAGAATTCGACGAAGACCCTAGAAATCTTAGACTTGCACTTGCCAGTGATGGAATGAATCCCTATGGCAGTTTAAGTATTCAGCATAGTTCGTGGCCTGTTTTACTGGTCATTTACAATCTGCCTCCTTGGTTGTGCATGAAGCGAAAATACATGATGTTGTCTATGATGATATCGGGCCCAAGACAGGCAGGAAATGACATTGATGTTTATCTTACTCCCTTGATTGAAGACTTGGCAAACTTGTGGGACGAGGGGGTTGCCGTGTTTGATGGGTATTGTAAGGAGGCATTCAAGTTGCGTGCAATGATATTTTGTACCATTAATGATTTTCCTGTGTACGAGAATTTGAGTTGATACAGTGTTAAGGGCCATTGTGCATGCCCTATCTGTGAACATGACACAAGCTATGTGCAGCTTAAACATGGCAGAAAAACCATTTACACTAGCCATCGACGTTTTCTGAAACCATATCACCCTTATCGGTGATTGAAAAAAGCATTCAATAGAAGTCAAGTGCATCGAACTGCACCGATTCCGTTAACTGGTGAGCAAGTTCTTGAGCGAGTTGAGGGCATCCATATTGTATTTGGAAAGACCCAAAAGAAGCAAAAAGGTAATACTTGCATATGGAAGAAGAGGTCGATATTGTTTGATCTTCCATACTGGTTTGATCTAGATGTTAGACATTGTATCAATGTTATGGATGTGGAGAAAAATGTGTGACAGTGTCATTGGCACGCTGCTTAACATTCAACGCAAGACAAAGGATGGTTTGAACAATCGTCAAGATCTTGCTGAGATGGGTATACGTGAGCAGTTACATCCTAGGTCCGATGGTAAGAAAATTTACTTGCCTCCAGCATGTCACACTTTGTCAAAAAAGGAGAAGATGAGTTTTTGTTAGTGTCTGCACCAAGTGAAAGTGTCACAGGGATACTCTTCAAATATTAAGAGCCTTGTCAGATAAAAGATTTGAAACTAGTTGGCTTAAAGTCTCATGATTGCCACGTGTTGATGCAACAACTGTTAGCCATGGCGATTCGAGACATTTTGCCTAAAAAAGTGAGGCATTCTATAACTCGACTGTGCTTTTTCTTCAATGCCATTTGTAGCAAAGTCGTGGACCATGTAAAGTTAGATGACTTGGAAGAAGAGGCGACAATTATCTTGTGTCAATTGGAGATGTATTTTCCTCCTTCATTTTTTGACATAATGGTTCACTTACTTGTTCATCTGGTAAGGGAAATTAAAATGTGTGGTCCCGTTTATTTACGGTGGATGTACCCGGTCGAGCAATACATTAAGATCTTGAAAGGGTATACAAAAAACCTACACCGCCCTGAAGCATCCATAGTTGAAAGTACATTGCTGAAGAAGCTGTAGAATTTTGTTCAGAGTACCTTGAAAAGGCAAAACCTGTTGGGCTTCCCGAGTCCCGGCATGGCGGTAGAGTGGGAGGAAAGGGTTCATGAGGGTTGCATGTTATAACGCCTGGTTTACAGGAATTGCAACAAGCTCATTTGTATGTCCTGAATAATAGTAATTAAGTTCTGCCTTACACAGTTCGTCATGAAGCCTTAGTCAAGGAAAGTAATCCAAGAATGACGAAGAATAGGTTGTTGTAAGAGCATAACAAGACTTTCTTGAATTGGTTTAAAGATACAATATTTAGTGATGAATCTTCATCTGAAACAATGAGGAAGTTAGCAGATGGGCCTAAAAGAAATGTTAGAAGTTGGCAGGGATACGATATCAACAAGTACTCGTTCTACACAAAACAACAAGATGACAAGAGCACAATGCAAAATAGTGGGGTTAGCCTTAGGGCTGAGTCGCAACACTTCGCTACTGTGCATGACCATAATCCCCGTTTGGCGTGCATGCCTTACTTTGGAGTCATTCATGACATCTGGGAGCTTAATTATGTTACATTCAGTGTGTGTGTTTTCACATGTAAGTGGGTTGATATCAATAGCGGTGTGCGGACCGAGGACTTGGGATTTTCTTTGGTTGATCTTAACAAGCTAGCTTATCAAGATGAACCTTTCATCATGGTAGAACAAGCTAAACAGGTGTTTTATGTTCAAGATCCATGTGATGAAAGGTGGTCAGTGGTACTACATGGAAAAACCATTGGTATTACTCTTGACGATGATGATTCCACCGTCGATATTGGTGTCACTCGATTCTCGACACAAATGCCTGATGTCAACAGAGAAGATTACGATGATGACGTTCATGCAAATCGCAATGATCATGATGAAGGAGAATTAATTAACATCACTTAATGTAATTTGTTTGCCTTATTAACTTGATTGCATGTTTTACAATTTCATAAGTATCCTAATTTTTCAAAATGTGCTTGCTTATCTTTCTTTTTGTTTTCAACAGGGTCATGACTACACCACCGAGCACCCTTCCTCGACCTGAGTCAGCACCTTTGCCATCCATTGCAAAAAAGACTAGGAAGGCGACACAACTGAGGTCACTGGCTACTAGACCTGCTGGTGCTGACAGACCAGTGATTCACGTGGATCTTGCGACTGGGAAGGCTGATGGTCCTTAGGCAAAGAAATTGAGGACGTATCTAGGGATCGTGGCTAGAGACAAGGTGGATGTGACGATTACTAACTGGAAGGAAGTTCCTGCAGCGCAGAAGGAGTTGATTTGGGAGGACATTCAGGTATTACAATTAAATGTCCAATGTGATTGCTTGTAGTAATACACTTTAAATGTTATTGTAACTGTTAAACCCTCTTGATTGTAACGCAGGAAGAATTTGATATACCTAAGCGTCCGACCAATGGACCAAGAAGAAAATTCTGCAGACAGTGGGAGAGCGATGGAGGCAGTTTAAGTCAGACCTGACCTCTAAATGGGCTCTGGCACAAGGCAAGGAAGACGATGCCGACATTGTCTGTGAGAAATACGACATCAGTAAGGAAAAGTGACACCAATTTTGTGAGACATGTAGAGCCGCTTCCTGGGAGGTTAGTTGAGTTACATTGTTTTGTACAATTTCATAATTATAAAGTCAAACAAGCGTATTTTTTTAACCTTATTTGAGTAATTCTTACAGGATGTTAGAAAGAAGGCCCAGGCCATCCAGAAGATGAACACTGCCCCTCACGTGTTGTCTCGCAGGGGTTACGATTTGTTAGAGAAGAGATTGATGGAGGAAAAACAAAAGAAACAATTAGAGGAAGCAACTCGTGACGATAGCACGGATACCATCATTCATCCTCCATCCCCTGTGAGACGACACGTGAAGTGGAAGCTGGCTCGTACCAAAAAAATCGGGCAAATGACTTCTGAGGTGGCACGTGAGATTCCAGAGAGGATTGTAAGTCAAACAACAAACTCATACACCTTTAATGAATTTTTGCCTCACAAATTACAAAACTAATGTTCTACTTATTTTGATCGCAGGATTCCCTGGATAAGCAATCCACACAGGGTAGCTTTGTCGCTAGTGGACGTCAGGATGTCCTGACTGCTACCATTGGACGACCAGAGCACCCCGGCCGTGTCCGTGGTGATGGAGCCGATGTGACCATCACACAGTACTTCGGACCAGCTTCATCGACCTCTCGCAAGTCGAAGTCCATGGCGCTTGAAGACTTGGATCGCCTGAAAGACAACATCAGGGTAGAGCTGGAGCAATCAATCACTGATCGACTTACATAGTTGATCACTGAAAGAGTTAAGCAGCAAATAATGATGAGTTTTAGCCACCTGCAGTCCCAGATGCAGACCCAGATCCAGTCTCAGAGTGCCATGCCGCCTCTAGACCTTCAGTCATGTCCTTATGGTGCCCGTGTCGGCACCAAGGGAAGCTGTGTCAATCCCTCAGGAAATGACCCAGACACGGGTGCATCTGACAGGCATGGGTTGTATGTTGATGACAATCCTCCCCGCCTGGTTGCCCTTGGAAGGGTTTATGAGGGGTCGACAATTGTGCACAGCGTCCCTCTTGCCCATGATCAGGTCAAGATGGGTGTTGAGGAAGTTTGAGATGTTGAGGCTCGTGTCGCTATACCCACTAACGAGGTTCAGTTAGTGGGGCAGGCCCTTAACACCTTCCTTGCTTGGCCGACACATCTTGTACAGACTATTTTGAACAAGGTATCACATTTTTGACTTGTTTTTTCTCATTTAAGAATGATTTGTCTAATATAAAGTCAAGACGGTCGTTCACTTATGTTTCTTAACTGTGTAGGATAGACAGGTACCTGAGGGACTGACAAAACCTGTACATAAGCTGTAACATATTGTCGATCCCCTGTACCAGATCGCATTGACCATCCCCGATCTTTTGCTCAGACCCATGCAGGTGCAATGGGACCCTACTATGTTCGGGCTGCAGGTTGAGGACTTCCCATTGTACATAAAGCATAAGGATATTTCTGAGATCATCCACGGTAGTCAATGTCTAAGCATCTCCGTTATACAACTGTGGATTCTGTAAGTCACTTTCAATTGGCTACCATTACATGACTAATTGTTTTATATTGTTGCATAATTGACTTTATTTTCAAAATAATAGGCATATGATTGAGTTATGTCTGCAATCAGATCATGGCGATGTGTATGGATTCATGGAGCCACAGTCCATATAGAGATCACGACAATCTCAATTTGAATCCAAGGACTATATCAAGAAATGGATGCAGAGTTCACAGAAAGATGTCTACCTTGCAGCGTACTTAAATGGGTAAGTAAATATGTACAAAAGAATTTAATTAATGTATCAAGTATAATAACTTCTTTTTCTCCAATGCAGTGCACGTTGGCAAGTAGTCGTTATATGTCCTAAGGCCAATGTTGTCGTGTGGTTCTGTTCGTTGCACCACAAGCCTGATAACTACCTCAAAGGAATTATTAACAGGTAGGTTGTTATTTGTAAGACATTTCTGTTTTTATTTCTAACACATGAATATGTTAATTGTACGATATGCATGCATGTTTCTATTAAGCAATGCTTTGAAGGGACTCCAGGACACTCAAGGAAATAAATCAAAGGCTACTACTAAATGGATTGCGCTTAAAGTAAGTCTTTTAATATATCTTGGTTTATGTATTCAAAATAACTTTTATTACCATTTACACTAATTTCTGTTTAACTTTGACCATGTTATTGAATTTAGTGTAATAAGCAAAAAGGAAGCACTGAGTGTGGCTCTTATGTCATGCATTGGATGTCCACGATAGTCCAAGGAGGCTTCAGGGATAACTGGGGCATGGTAATTGTCTAATTCAAAACTAATTTTCATTTTTTTACTTGTTTTTATTTATACTTATTCACTTATGTTTTATTACGTTATGCAGTATTTCATTGATGAAAGACCACTGCAAGCTGACAGATTAAAGGGTATTAGGGTTCAATGGGCTACATATTATCTTAAAGTTAGAGATGAAATATCAGATTAGGTGGTTAAGGGATTTTTAAACAATTGTATATAAACATTTGGTTAGGAAATCATTTTTATGTACATTGACACTATTGAAATAATATTTTATTGCATTGTATTCTGAAATTGGATGGATGTCTGGTATTTAATTTACAGGTTGAAGAACTGGTAAAATTAAAAAAATAGACAAAATACTAAAAAAAAAATCAACATCGGTTTTCTCAAGAAAACCGATGTTGAAGTTCCAGCTTTCATATTTTTCATATTTTTTTTACGTTTTTATTTATTAGATAGCAACATCGGTTTTTCAGTAAAAACCGATGTTGTTTACTTTTTGTTAACATCGGTTTTGAAAACCAATGTTAACTTTCACACTTTCAACGTCGCCTGATTCAACATCGGTTCAAAATCGATGTGGAATGTTAAAAATAACCGATGTTGAATGTTGTTTTTCTAGTAGTGTGATGTGGGCGAGAAAATCACATTGGAGAATAAGGTATGTGAACTTACATTTCCGGATACCACTTCAATGTGTTCCCATCCAGAGAAGGTAAAACAGAGGGTGCACCGAAGTTTGTGAAATTTACTAACCATGCACCTTCAATGTGAGAGTGAGTTGATGAAATGAACACGATGGTTGGTAGTTCGGGAATTCTTAGTATGGCTGACAAAGATGTTAGTAACAATAAGCAGACAAAAGACCCTTATACAGATAAATTTCTCGATCCGTTGCAACATTACATCCTAAAAGTTGTTGATGTGAGACCCGATGGAAATTTTGGTTTCAAGGAAGTTGCATCTTTAGTATGTCAGGGTGACGAATCCTGGGTTCTAATTCGACTAGACTTGATTTGGGAACTTCAAACATGGTATTCTCTATATGTTGAATTGTTTAGCCCACAAGACAGACTGATTAAATTATTAGACTCTTTGTATGTCTAGATTGGCCCAACAACATCCATTCACAAGTTTTTGTGCCATTTTACAAGCATTTTCTTGGCAGAACTCACATTTGGACAACTACTTTTGTATCGCAGAAGTATAGCCGCTTAATCAAGTTAAAGAGTTAAAAATTGCATGATTTTATGAAGATCTTAAGACTTTGTAGTTGATATCGTGCAAATACAAACTTAAAAACAATTCACTGAATTGGAATCAAAAATCTAAATTATTATTGCTCTGCACCTTATGTAAAATTATCGAAGATAGGGGGAGCAATCTAAGGAATGATCTCTATCTATGCAAGAATACTTGACACTTGCTCTTGGCAAAAAGCTGATTTTATTTCAGATTATCAAGTATAAAGTTCCTAGCATTCATCCCTCACAAGCACTTAAAGGCTAACAAATGTTCAATTGATTTGGCATGATCAAATCCAAAAAGGGAGAGATTGTTGGATACAGGGGGAGCTGGAAGAGGATCAAGACAAGGATGAAGCCAAGTGCCTTAAATAGATTTTAGCTTTTTACATGTCATTCAATTGAAGGCATTTGTAATTTGTTAAGTTGTTTGAGAGGCTTATCTTATGATCCTTGCATTGCATAAACATGATTATTAACATGCATACATGATAAAAGCATAAAGGTTTTTAAGTTTGCATAAAGAAACAAACTTCTCATGGTTAAGTTTTGGAAAATCTCATTATGCACTGATTTAATCGATTACCAGTATTGGTAATCTATTACTTAAGTCATGAAGAACACATTAATCGATTACACAATACAAAACGTAGAATATGTCTCCCTAGTTTAATCAATTACCTTCTATTCATAATCGATTACACAAGCTTATTTTAAAATAGAGACTGCCTGTGATAATCGATTATATTGTTCATATATCTTTTCCAGATTGAGCTTAGAACATGTTAATCAATTATTTTGGATATTAATCAATTACATTAGTTAAAATAATCAATTACATGGATGATTTAATCGATTACATGCAGTTAAATCCGTTCACTATAAAAGCTGTTGAGTATACTATGAGAAAAGATACTATGAGTTACTCTGATCTTGTTTCAAAACCCAGAACTCATGCATCATTAATTGCATACATTCAACCTGAGTTTGTTTGGTAAAATTCGTTCATTCATATTCAGAGGATCATGAGGTTATATCTCTCTTAAACTCTTGCTGTGATTTGATTGTTTACTTTTATTTCTTGTAAGTTCCTATTTCAAGAAGTTCTTTAAAGATTTTCTAGAGTAGTGTTCTCTAGAGGGAGGAATAGATAATGATTATCTAGTTCTTGGTCATTAGAAGTCTGAAGGGGGTTTAGATTTCATTTCTTTATCTAGGGTTGATAAAGGTGATCACTTGTAAGCTTGTAAAGAATAGATTTTGATCTAGTGGAACTCTAACCAAAGTTTGGTTAGAAGAAACTGGATGTAGCTTCTCTTTTGAGGAGTGAACTAGTATAGATTTGATGTTCTCTTGATTCTCATTTTGTCATCTTAATCTTGCTTATCTTGATATTAATTTCTTTTAAGATCAATTGATACATTTTCTGCAATTGCTTGAAGTAAATGATGAATTTTGATTGTTTGAAAGTTTCAGTTTTAGCAAGGTTAAACTTGTGATATATACGATCTTAATTTTGCTGCTAATTTTCAAAGAATTTTTAAAGTTTATATTTTAACCAATTCACTCACTCTTGGTTAATTGTCTGTGTTTATATTGTTTTTATAATTGTATAATGAAATCGTGTTAAATTGTTAGTGTGGGTCGAATAAAAAAAAATATAGATAAGTTAGTTAGTGTTTAAGTTCAAAACGCACCATATTATCTAAAATGTCCAGAATTAATAGACTCAAGCACTCTTAACAAATATATACTTTAATTTTCTCTATTTCAACGAATTGTTTAAAGTGCAAAGGCTAGAAAATTTAAATTAGCTAGTTATAATTGATAGTTTGTTTTTGTACTAAAAAGAACCAGTAGTACTGTAAAACAAAAACCTTGGCTATGTTACGACTAAGAGTATTAATTTATTCTTTCCTTTTCCCAAGTAAAATATTTTCAAAGAAAACTTTCCTTTGCAAAATAATTAAAATAGTTAGTTTGGCAAAACATATTTTGACAAAAAGCACAATAGATCATACTCTCAAGTTATCTCACTGGGCTGACCACCAGTCTATTGTTTTTTTTTTTTTAGTTTTGTTTGGACTTGTTTCTTGAGTTTTAGAAGTTCAATTTTTTATTTTTTATTTTAGGGATTTGAATCATGCACCTCTCATATTGAATCTTGTATCTCTTAAATTTTTTTAAATTTTAAATTATCCTTTTCATATTATACCATTTTAGAATAGACGTTTTATAACAGTAAAAAATACATTTCAGAATAGGCCTTCAATAATAATAAGAAATAACTTTCGTAATAGGTATTCTATAATAGTAAAAAATAGTTTTTTCTTCTGAAATAGATGTTTTATAACATTACAAAATAGCCCGAAATAGACGTTTCATAAAAGTAAAAAATAGCATATGGAATAAGTGTCCATAACTGTACAAATAGTTTTGTCTTTCAGAATAGGCGTTCTATAATAGTAAAATATAGCTTTCAAAATAAGCATTTCATAAAAGTAAAAAATAACTTCCGAAATAAGTGTTTCATAACAAAAAAAATAGTTTTGTCTTTCAGATTAAATGTTTCATAGGAGTAAAAAATAGCTAGCAAATGTAGTTCAATGCATATACGTTTTGGCATGAGATAATTAAGAAACCGCCGTTTGATTCTTCAACAAGTCTTTCAAGTGAACTATATTATAAGCCGCTTGCGATATCCTCATCATGCCTCTAATCATTGGATTACATTGCTAGATGATTTGGTGCTACCTGGAATAACTAAATGGCAAACTTATAGCTAGTTGTACTTTCAATTTCAAGCCTAGGTATAATCGAAGATCTTTTGCTTGCCTTCTAAACCTCCAAGAGATTTTATATAACGCTTATGATTATATAACTTGTCTGTATTGCGAGACTTGGCAGCAAAGCATATATGGTACCACTCGCCGCCTTTCTGGAAGTGGGCCTGGAGTGAGCTTGAAATTAAACAAATTATATTACTCTTATGAATAGATTTTATAATTTTTTTAAATTCATTTTTTTGTTCTATTATATCATTCATTCGATTTTACACTTCCCTCTTTTCTCTTCTTATTTCTCTTAGCTACTGGAAAATGGTACAAACATAATTTCTATGAGAAAATCTCTTTTAATTCAGATTAGTTCATAATTATAACTTTTACACCATAAATTTTACACTTTCTAGTATTTTATTTTTTAAATATGCTTTTAGTACTTTTAAGTTTAGGATCTATCATTTTCAATCCTCCAAATTAAAATTTGTATTTTTCAATTCTCATATTCATATATTTTTTTGAATTCATTTTTTTGAAGACAAATAATAATATTAATATATATTGCAGAGGGATACCCACAAGGAGTGGGGAGAACCCTGCACAACAACAAAAACATAACAGAGTCCTCACAAAACCCCTCACCGGTCCTTCTAGCAAAGCATCGCTAATCTAACATACCCCAACATCATTTGACATCCAACCAAAAACATGCATACCACTACTAGCAAAAAACCCCACTATACAATCAATCCCCTCCCAAATTCTCGTCGGGGGTGGAGTCCCTCCAAAAGCAATACAACAACCACCCAAACATTGCTCCAAACAATCAAGGCCCCACCAACGAAAGGAACATGTTCATCCCAACTATCTCAAGGACATCAAATAGACCCTCAAGTTGGACAACCAATCATAGGAGGAAAAAGAAGCAAAGTCCGCTTTGGCCTTAATCCATGTGAAACATTTAAACATATAGAGCTGATCCACTACCTCCTATAAGTTTGCCTGCTTCCTACGGAACACGATTGCATTTCGATGCAACCAAAATGATGCTAGAAATGAACACAGCTTCTAGCAGGCGAAGCTTGCTGGAGCCCAAGCCACAAGTAACACCTTTGCCACACTAAGTACGCGAACTTGTAAGAGAAGAGTACATGCACAATGTTTTAGTACCCTCAATCACCTTTCTGATTTTCCTTTTCCGTAATGCCTCTTTCGATTGAATTCTATCCAAAATGACCTCCAAGCAAAAACAATAGCTTTTGATAGGGCTTTGCATCTCCACAGGGCCTCAAAACACACGATTTTTTTTTTTGCATCTCATGAAATATTGTTATGAATTTATAAGTATCCTTTATCGAGTACCCTTCCACTACCCTACTCCTCCACAACCGAGGATCCACCCCTTCCCTACTTGGGGTGATACTCAAAATCTCTTCCAAGAGCTCTACCTCCTAAATTTTTCCCATTCCTTCAACAACCTTCTCCACGTTAGGTGCCATCTCCATAACTCCCCATCCCACAATCCTACATCTCTCACAATTCATAGATGTTGTATAGACACAGAAAACAACCTGTCATACTTCCTTCAGCTGCACTCGACATGGCAACGGGGCGGGACAGGGGCGGGTATTGTATTCCCCGTCCCTGCCTCCGACAAAAAACCCATTCCCCGACCCCGCTCCCCTTCCCTGTCGGGTTTTAAAATCCATCTCCATCCCCGCCCCCGCTGGGGGTCGGATTTCCCCGCCCTGCCCCGCCTTGCCCCCGCTATTTGATTAAAATTATAAAAAAATTATATAATTTTATAATTTTTTTATTGAAAAAATCGAACGAAAATGCTAATTACGTAACAAAAAAAACAATAACAAATCCACATTTAAAATACGAGATCATAATTTAAAAATTACAAAACAAAATTAATCAATTCAATTAAAAAAAATTACAAAATAATTTTTCTTTTTTTCTTTTTTTAATATTATTTATTACGGGGCGGAGGCGGGTGTGGGTGCGGGTGCAGGTGCGGGGCGGGTATCTGTAATCCCATACCCACCCCCGCCCACGCTTTTGGCTTTCGGGGAAAACCCGAACCTGAACCCTAACCCGATAAACTCGATTTTTTCTCGTTAAAATCGGGACGGATTCGGACGAGTACCCGCGGGTTCGGGTCCCGCTGCCATGCCTAAGCTGCACCCCTCCACATCACACATCGGACTAGAACTTTACGTAGTCACCTTGACATAGTTTGCATGAGATGTTATCCTCAAACCAGTTATCAGCACTACTTGCCAAAGTAACCTTAGCTACGTCCCTCCACCATAGTGACCCCTTCAAACATTGTTCATCTATTAGGCTACCTCTAACCTCCCCATACATAATATTTAACACCTTAACCCACAGAGCATCCCTCTCATTAAGCCTTCTCCAACTACACTTCCCTAGAAGTGCCAAGTTAAATGCCTCAATGTCCTTTATACCCAATCCACCAAGCTCCTTTGGTTTGCATATGGTCTCCCATTTAACCCATGCCAAGTTATTCGCATCCTCAAATCCTCCCCATCAAATCCTCATTTACATAGATACGATCTTGTTGGCACCTTAAAGAAGGATAAAAGGAATAATAGGTTAGCTAACAAGGTCAAATTTACCAGACATACATGCCCCCTAAAGATAGAGACTTTTGCTTTCAAGGGGACATCATCCTCCTAAGCTTCTCTAGCACCAACCTCCATACAATTTCTTTGTGATGATTCACTCCTATTGGTATACCAAGATAGGTGAATAGTAACCATGCAAAATATAATTTAGGAGACTGGAAAATTGTTGGATTACACCTTGCTGGCAGTCAAACCAATAAGTTGACTCTTATGAAAGTTGACTTTGAGCCTTACTGCAACTTCAAAACACCTGAAAACACCTTTGAACACTATCACACTCTCCAAAGTTGGTTGCAAAAACACCAATGTATCATCGAAGAATTGTTGAATCGTGATGTGTAGACCTTTTGTACCCAACTTCACCCACCTTAACAATCCAATGCTAGCTGCTCTTCTAACCAACCCTTCTAGACCCTCTACAACCACCAGAAAAAGGAAGAGGGCTAATGGGTCCCCCTACCACAAGCCCCTATGAAGTTGGAATTGATATGTAGCGCTTCCATTCACTAGAGCAGAGATAGTTGCAAACTCAAGGCAACCTTTAGCCCAGGAAACCTACTTATTACAAAATCCTAACTTCCCTAATATCCAATATAGGAAGTCCCACCGCTTTATGTCATATGCCTTCTCGAAGTCCGTCTTGGAGACAAAGGTTGGAGTCTTAGTCCTTTTCACCTTGTGGATTACTTCATTTGCAATAACCATGCTACCTAGCATGCTTCTACCTCCAACAAAGGTCGATTGAGTCTCTTCCGCTATCCTATGAAAAACCCTACTCATCCTTAGTACAAGTGCCTTTGCTACAATCTTGTATAGGCAACCAATCAATGAGATTGGCCTGTAAATACCCAATTCCTGAATAACGTCCTTCTTAGGAATCAACATGTGGAACGAGGCATTTGATCCTCTAGGGAACCACCCCATGGGTATGGAAGTCGCAAATAACCTTCATGATATCATCCTTGAGGATATTTCAGAAAAACTTGATGAATTGGAAGTTATAACATTAGGTCCAAGACTTTTATTGCTGTCACAAGGCCAAACGGCCAATTTGACCCCCTTCTCTGAAAACTCTGCCACCAGCAGACCATTGTCCCCATCGTCTAATGTCTTCACTTGAATGCCATCCAAGGTGATAGGCAACTTAGAATGTTACACAAACCTTTGTTGGAAGAACTCTTTAACCTTACTTTTCACCTCATTCGATCCTTATGTCCACCTACCATCAACAAATAACCCTCTAATAGTATTACACCACCTCTGCCAATTGACCATAGAGTGGTAGAACCTAGAGTTTGAGTTTCCTCTTGTAACCATTTTAAACTTGACTTTTGGTAGAGTAATGACTTATGCTTAGCTGACCACTTGACATACTCACCAGTTAGATTCTCCCTCACCCTCACTTCCTCCTTTGATAGACTAGAAAGTTGATTTTTATGATTGAGCTCTGCAATTTAGAGCCTCAGCTCCCCACATTTAGCCTCTAGTTCTTCATCATTGTCCTTACTCCAATCCCTTAGCTCCAACTTTAAACATTTTAGGTTTTCTTTTAGAATGAAAGGCCCCAACCCGGGAACCTATACACCAACATACTTCCTTCTAGAAAACTCATGGAAACCTGTAAATGATAGCCAACCGTTCACTCAACCAAATGGCTTTGGACCCTAGTTCTCCATCAATGTCTTTAGGACCATAGGGAAATGATTTGAGACGTCCCTCTCAAGGATATATTGGGCATAGCCTAACATAGGATCCATCCAAGACAAGGAGAGAAGGAACCTGTCAAGCTTGCTACACGTAACTCCTCCACTCCTAAACCATGTGAAAGTTCTTCCCATTGCCGACTGCTCCCCCAACATCAGGTCTTCAATAAAGGCATTAAACTCCTCCATCTCCAACCTATGAGTCGAAGAAACCCGTGCCTCCCCTTTCCTCTTATCTCAAAACCTTACAACATTGAAGTCTCTTGTAGCACACCAGAGATCATTCATCAAACTTCCCCTCTCCTACGTCAGAAGATTCAACAGGGCCCTCTTCCCCTCTATGCAGTAGGGATAGTACAAATTGATAATGACCCTACAAAATGCTTCATCCTTCCACTTCCCCCTAATCCCCAGATACCTTGGTCCATAAAAGTGACCAATTAGCACAAACTCCCTAGACCCTAGATGCAAAGCAACCCCTTTGCAAGGTTGGTGGCAGGAAAAGTCTTTCATCCACAATTAAAGTCCCCCACATATAGAAGCACACATAGACCCTTCAACAACTTGCATCTTGGTTTCCCGTAGGCATAGGAAATCAACACCAGTCTTCTCCAATTTTCAAGCCCTCCTCAACCCCCTTAAGTTCTGAGTCATAAACTTCATTAGATCATTTTTTTAGGACCCTCTGCCTCTCAAGTTATAATTTCCTATCCCTCTACTTTAATTCCATGAATTTTTATGCCATCCTTACCACCCATCTTGCATTGCAACCTCCACCATTTGGTAGCCTAGTTGATTGGCCTTAGTCACTGCCCTACGCCCCTCGCCCTTACTAGGATTACTTTGATTGACAGATCTACACCAACCACCCCTCCCTGCCCTCCCGGTGCCCCTAGATTTCGTTTTTGGGGTCACCTCGTATGTTGATCACTACCTTTCTCCAAATGAACCCCATATACACCCCCTCCACCGTCATTGTCCCCCTCACCCTGGTGCTGAGTCAGGTCTACCATCAGTGATGAAATCTTACATGCATCTATGGTCATGACATAGTATTTACTAGGTTTGTTCCTTGGATCAAGAATGCACCCTGAGCCTAATAGGGGCGACCTAGAGTGTGAATGATAGTACATGAACTATTACTGAGCCCAAACTCCTTTTTTAAAGCTGAATGTACCGAAAGGACACCCTTATCAAAACCTGACCCAACCTCACCTCCTACAATTTCCTTTTCCTCAAGGACACCGCAACATTATCCTTCAAACCCTCCTTTTGGCCCATATGGAGATGCTAGTAACCTGATCCAAAAGGCATTCCCTCTAGAGGGACTTGGGCACCACTAGTTTGGACCATACCACCTTGGACATGCTTCTAATTTAAGGAAAATTCAAAATCTACCTCTGCATGTGCAACCTTGTCAAGAAGAACCCTACCTGTTGTGACCTCGGTAACATCGTGGCCATCGACTACCTTCCCCCCTATAACCTCTCTAACCCCTATAGTGGGTCCATCACTTATCTCAAGGTTGACTTTCCCATGATTTCCCTAGCAGAAAGCCACTTTGTCTTTATCCACCATAGAATTTGTTCCTTTATCAACACACCTTGTATCAAATCTGTTAGTGTGATCCTCTGTTGTTCTATCTTGACATCTTATACCAATGCTAGTAGGAAGGGGGTCTTATCTTTTCCCTCGCACTGGAGTCTAGTAACGACCCACCTTGTTGCTATGATATCACTACTCTAAACATATGATTTTCAAATTTTAAATGAAAACTTCATTAAGTTGATTATAAAAATGAGGGTAAATTTTTATGCTATAATACACTCATCAAACAACGCATAAATACGTGAATAAATGCATATGTATGTATATTTTAAACCATTACATATCATTTACGTGTCAGAACATAATTTAGTTTTTACATGAATCTAAGCCTGGGATTTACATGTCCAATCAAAGAGAATAAAGGAACCAACTAAGAGTTGATAACAAAAAATCCTCTCTCCCAAAATAAATTTCAATGTTATCATGTTGGCTTGGCGGCTCTAACAAAAGATCTCCCTCCAACATCACTTACTGATGCTCATCTGCTCCCACGAACCAACGTTCCTGATCATCACAGGTACCAACCACACGATACAAAATTGCATGGGTGAGTTTATTATACAAGATCAACAAGCACCAGATGACAATGATTAGCAAGAAAATAATAATAATAAACATAATCATTCTCAATAATCAATCAGTTTAACATACACTCAATAAACTAGTCATCAAATTTTTTCACAATTCAAATCAATTATGCTCAGAATGATGCATGCACCTAACTCAACTCTCAAATGCAATGTGATACCATTCGTCAGGAAATAGCCTAAGCGTGCCCACATGACACTCTCACTTAGGAAAATGATGCAATAACTGTCGAGGTCACCCTGTCGTGCACAGGAAACTTCCCCCATGGTGATTAGTGCACCGAATTGTCCAAGTAATATAGAGACGGTAAGACCAAATGTCAAATTCCACAGAGACTTTGCTTGTACTCAGGACTAATGCACGTTTGTTGTTAAGTAATTAATGAATGGATTTAATTGGTAAACTGATTGGCATAAGATTAAATTAGACTTAAAGTAAACTATAAAGTGTAATAACTACAGAGAAAGAGACACAAACACTTACAATGATGCGGTGGTTGAAATGCGATGCGACAGATGTTGGGAGTTCGTTTCACCGGAACTAACTTTGATGTGATATAAAAGGTTTTTCTCCATTCAACATTATATTCGCTCACCTTCATCTACTAATATATTCTAACCTTGATTCCCCAAGTGCCAGACCTAAATCACTTAATTTCACTCCTAATTCCTCAAGAGTTACGTTAAACGATTTGTATTACGATTAGAGACAATAAACTAGACTAAACAAAACCACTCTATCCCTAGACATGATATTATTTAGAAGTTTTTTTCAGTTATTAAGGCAATAACCATTTTCCAATGCATTAAAACCTAAAATAAAGCATACAAATGGGTGATCAAACCACTAGCATAAATAAAGCTCAAAAAATAACAATAATACAAAGATAGCATTATATAGATAGTTAAAATCTTTACATCAAAGTGTTCGGTTGGTGAACTCCTAACAATGAGGGTTTTAGCCTCTCATTTCCATGAGAAGCTTACAACAATGGAAGATTAGGGTAATGGGATGAGATGGATGGAAGGAAATGAGATAGAGAGGTAGCTCCAATGGTGTGGAAGGATGTCTCCTTCATGACCTAGCAGAGCTCCTTGTTTATGTTTTTTCCTAAGTGTAAGTGAATCCCAATTTTCCCTACTTTTTGCCTAAAAATGCAGCCTAGTATCGTGGTTCGCACTGAGCGCACCTTCAATGTCCAGCTGGATAAATGACCATGCGCTAAGCAAGCTGGTCATGCTGAGTAGGCCTTTGCGCTGGACGAGTCTGTCGCGCTGAGCGAGTATCTCCTGTCGCGCTGAGGGAGCAGCTCCAGACCTTGAATTCCATCTTTCATGCCCTTGCAGTGAATTCTACAAAAAATACAACTAATACCTCATAAATCAACTACAATTAGCACTCATTGGATAAAAGCTTAGAAAAAACTAATTCTATATTTTAATCCCAAAAAGAAGCATTAAAAGAGGAAAAGATGAGATAATTGTCAAGTAATGTACCTGTAACTTTATGTATGCTTAGCAATTATCATTGATCAGTCTGAATCTTAAGGGAGTTCCAAACTGAGTGCTATGCCCCTAATTACCCATATTTTTCCTCATGAAAAATCACAGGTACTTACTGCCACCATTTATACTATTTCCATGCAATTATGAAGTATGAAATATAGGCACCACCAATGCACTGATTGTGGATAGTTAAAAATTCTAAGCAATCCCTTTCTCTCTCCAGGGATGCTTAAAATTCTTAAACCAATTTTCTTGCCTCTCAAGGGATATCCAACAAGTCACTACATCCCCATGTACATACACAACATACATCCATCACAAAGACATCGTCCACATCAACATTATCTGTCATCAATGTCATCATCAACATCAACATCATTTTTGACTGATTTGACAAGCATACCAATTCGTCCAAGTAGTAATAAAATAGTAAGACCGAGTGTCGAGTCCACATGGACTTTGATTATACTCAGAATTTGTATACATCTAATTGTAAGCAATTAGCAGAATAATTTTAGAATTTGCAGGTAATAATGTACGTAAATATAAATTCAAAATAAAATAAATTACAAAACAAATTATAAGAAAGAGAAAGAGAACACAAACGCTTAAGGTGATTTGAAGGTTGATGCAGGATTATGTGATATGTTGGGTATTCAGCCTACTAAAACTACTCTTGATGCAATGTTAATGATTTATCACTATCTAATATTATTTTACATATTAACTTCATCCTCTAATTTACTCTAACCAAGATCCCTCATATGAAAGAGCCTAAATTACCTAATTTCATTCCTGATCTCTCAGCAAGCTACATCAAATAATTTTCATTAAGAGTATAGATGTATATTTAAGGTTAAACAATGTCATTCTATCCCAAGATATGAATTATCTAAATGTTTTTTTCCAGTTCTCAGAGTGAACAATCTACTTGAAAGATGAAAATAACAAATCTTAATTTACTAATAAATAAATCAACAACATGATATTATATACATGCATAATATAAATTATGATGAACGTGTTGAAACATAAAATTTAATTAATATTTTTCATCAACTATTAAACTTACTTATTTTATTTATGTTCACTTTATATGACTTAAATCCTAAACAAAAAGAAACACATTCGTATAAATTTACATTAATAGTATAATGTATTATACTAATAACAAAATAAATAATATATATATATATATATATATATATATATATCATTTTTTATAAACAGAATTATTGGACAAATGATTATTTTGGTTCTTGAATGTGTAAAAATTGATGTCTCGCATGTCATAAAACTTAAAGAAAAATTAATCCCAAAATTTTGCAATTTAATATTAAATTAATCTTTAAATATATTACAGTTTAATAATAAAATAATCATATGAAAACATAACACTCTATGTATTATCGCACTTTTACACATCACTAAATCAAAAAAAAAAATCTTTCAAATACTGGATTGTCACCTATTTTTAGGACCAAAATATCATTTACCCATATTATTTGTTAATACAATACATCATATTAATTAATGTATATTTATAGTAAGAAGGAGAGGGTTCATGTGATCGTGATCTTACGTGCTGCAATCAATGGTGGACACAATAGGGACACAATAGGGACAAACATACGTTCCCATAATTGTGTTCCTTAACCTGAACTATGGTATCAAAAGCTATAAATGAATAATAAATTCCCCTCACTTATCTATATCTCTCTGTTAGCTCCTCGTAGCCTCATTTTGAGATCTCTCAGGTTCACAACCTTTGATCCAAACATAGATCTCTATATACTAAATTGAAGATAATTCAGTATAAATTTCGAAGACAAGGTTAATATTAACACTCGGGGTCAAATACCCATTCAAATTTAAAAGGGACTAAAATGATGTTTTTGGAGTCTACATCAAAGAGACGTCATTTTGAAATTCTGATCACACCAATGTGACTGGGGTTCAACAAAGGTCACGAAAACGACATCAATATAATAAAAATGTAACTTTTACAACGTCTCATTTTCAAAGATTTTTCAAAGGAAGTGTAAAAACATCCAATAACGGTACCCAAGTCATAAAAAATACTAAGAGAGATTCAGACTAATTAGAAGAAGACATAGAAAACACAATTACCTCGAAGAAACTGTGAAGGGAGGATTGGAGATTTCGTTCTCTACCGAATCCTCAAGTTTAGTTTTAAAGATTTCGCTTCGATTAAAGTGTTCCTCTTCATGTAGTGGTTCGACGACAAGCAATGTCGGCTCGTGGCGGTCACTAGTGGTCGTGGGTGGTGGACGAGGAGGGTGAAGGGTTGGGTGAGTGTTTTGGGAAATAAGATGGGTGAAAATAAGAGGTTTCTCGCTGTTGCACATTTTGTTAGTTAACAATACTCGTCTGGGAGAAATTTTTCTCACCTAGGCGAGCTGACCCAATTTTAACAAATTTCATGGCTTCTGTGCAAAGCTGATAACTCATGCTCCAGATGTTATTTCACAAATCCCAACGGTCAAAATGTGAATACATGAGTTTCAAGCCTACCTTTCAAATGTGAAGACGATCCAACAATTAACTAATATGAGATTGTGATGGTTTAATGCAGATCAATCAAACTTCACATAATCTAACATCCACACCAAGCAATTGCATAAAGGTAATTCACACAACAATTTAACTAATCTAAACTAATCAAATAATCAAATACTACAAGGAATATATCAAACATATATTTTCAATTATCAAAATTTCAGGACATTACAAGTCTCATGGACAACATCGACATCCGCCGGAGATATGCTGATCATATGTACAACCTCTTCCCATAACTGTCCCTTATCCATCTCCTCCCAATTTGATGATAGGAAGTCGTTATCCATACCATCAATCCTTACCACCACCGACTCCTCATCCTCCAGATCCTCAAAAACCTCTTAGCACCTATACTTGTGCTTAAACTCCCTCTGATCACAATCTCCTCAACAATTAAGACCGAGTATATGATATCAGTGATTTGATAATACTGATATCTCACAGGCCCACTCTCACACACACACTGGTGCACTCACACAAACACAAACACACACAATTTCTGGGGGGCGGAAACTCTCTAATATTATTGATAATAGTCTGCCAAAGCCACACTGAACTCTTTACATAATGTGCTATTTATAAGCACCAAAAACCCTAAAACAATTCAAATTTAAATCTAAACAATATCTTCTCTAATATCTTTCTATATTATCTCTTTTCATATCTTATCTTTCTTCATATCTTATCTACCCATATCTTCTCATATATCTTTCTCATATTTAAAATTCAAACTACGTAACTAACTATCTATTTAAATGTTTATCCTAACAGTATATGTGCCTATTCACTTGGAGTCTCTTATGTGAGGATATTGTAGAGGAAGTTTCCATTCTAACTAGCAACCTTGCAAACTTAAGAATGGATAGAGAACTTGTCTCATCATTCACCTTCACCAAGTTCCCTAACCTGGCAACAATCCCTTCAAAGCACGCCTCATTGCAGATATGTAGAGGCAACCCTCTGATCCTTTCCCACATATATATGTGTGTAGGGACCACATCCAGTTCCCGTTTCTGGATAGATTCAAACATATCTCCCTAAAACTCTTTGTCGTTTGAGAGTAGTTCTTCTACATCATATTGTTCATTCCCAAACAGAAGCACCTGATTATCCCCCAAGTATCGAGCTTGTATAGAGTTCAACCCTCACAAAATGAACACTTCTTGCAATTCAAAGATCTTTTTCTATCACCTTAGCCAACCTACACATGCTTTCCTCCACCATTTTGTAGTTTGACGCAAAGTAGCTCCCCATTCTTGTGTTTTGTTGTTCATCTTTTATCCGGCTAGCTACATTAGCATAGGAAACACCTTGCCTTCTAACACTCCAACGCCAATTGGCTTCTCTTTTCCCAACATCCCTTTCCTGATCTGACTGCACTCCTGCCAAGTCTGCATGCCCACGATGCTTATCCTCCCTCTCGTGCTTCGGCAGGTTAACATACATCTTAATCCTTCCTATATAGATTTGGTCCAACTCCATTATAACCTCTTCACATTGTGCACTCCTTTGAACCTTACAAACGCATATCTGCTACCCCTTTGATTCCTTCTCGGTGCAATGAAGACCTTTCTAACAATTCCCCATCTGCTAAATATCTCTCTTAGTTGCAGTTCATGATAACCCTCCGAGAAATGGCTGAAGAAGTACGCAGTAATGTCTTGGATTTCCCTCATTCTATGAGATCACCAATTAGAGTTATAATTAATATAGTACCAATTATTGGGAAGTAATCTGATCTCTTTGAAAAAAGGGCAAACCAGTGCCACATTGATCCAAGATACTATTGCGATGTTTTTTTTTTACCACGGAAGGATTGAGAAAAATATTTTGGGAATTTGAGACACTAAAAATACAAGTTTCAATTTAAGGGATTAAACAAGATAGACTTTAAAATTTGAGGGACAAAAATTATAGTTAAACCTTTTTCTTATTACATATATATATATATATATATTTTTTAATATTACTTCTTCTCCCTCTCTCTCTAATAAGGTGTGTATACCTCATTCAGGTGTTAAAATAAAAATGTTTTTCATCTTTTTAATGTTGTGATTAAATGTTCCATAACCTTTTGCCTTAGCGTATCCTTGATACTCGACCAACAAACTGTAACTAATATGCATCCCTTTTTATGTTTTGATTCTTGTATTGTGTGGCACAATGGAAAACAGGAACCATTGTGCATGTTTAGAGACAAGGATACAAAACCATATACAAATTAATTCAGTTAAGAGAATAATAAGTTGTTGAACGATAATTCAGAAATTAACAAACCCAAAAGGATCATTTATTCTATAACTATTTGATTTGAATGTAAAATACAAACATAGAGCAGCTGGAGGGGCTAGAGCCCATTACTTTTAAACCAGACAATAACTAAAAATCCTGCAAGCTTTATCACTTATGGGAAATATGATCACATTCTACTGATTATTGTTCTATTTCAATAAATTTTAACTTAATGCTAGCTAGAAGTGAAGCCAGAGAATTCACATGCACTAGTTTTAATGTCAAGTTCATTTCATTTATTATGTACAAGAAAGTATACGGTATTTTCATTTTTTTAATATTAACTAATTAAAGTACCCCTATTATTAGTATAAACCAAAAATCAATTTAAACCGCCACTATTTCCACATGTCAATTGGACAGCTTGAGGTTGATGTTGAGGCATTTTCAGGCATCATTTCTTCCTTGTCCAAGTCCCTCAACTGTTCAATACTGCTATTGTTCTTCACTTGAAAACCGTTGTCCGCGTTTGAATAACTATTGTGATCTTTGGATTCATCTTCTTGACTAAGTTGTGAAGCAACATACTTGTCAAGAGCTCTCCAATCAGCCACTTGTTGATCATTGGAATTGTTTCCAAACACTTGAAAATGTTTTGGTTGAACTTGTTGCGTGATTGATGCTGGCTGCATGGCATTAGGGTTTTCTTCTATACGATATGGTGTCATTGAGTTGGAGGCTGAAGATTGGAGAAATTTTTGGTTCTCTAATGGAAGCTGGAGAGGTAAATGGTATGACAAATCTAGCACTTTCTTGCAAGGATATTGGAACTGCTGGTAGGGCAAATTAGATTGAGAGCTTTGCTTTGGTGAGTCCAAGTCTTGCATGAAAGAGACTTGGTCATCATACCAACAGGGAGAATCATGCTCACTCAGTTTACGCATGGTTGTTAGTCTCTTTTTGAATACTCTACACACAACCCATCCTTCTTCCTGCTTTAAAGCATAAAAGTCACCAAAAGTCTATTCGAATGATATGATAAATCTAGTTGCTAGTTTAAAGGCATTCATTGAGAATGTCACCAAAAGAAACAAACAAATAGTCATGGCTTAATAGCGACAAAAGCTAGTACTTCTTATACTCATTTATAAGTAAAAATAACAAATTTTACAGTAATTAAGAAAATTAATTAACATAATTTAATTTTTCTAATCTTAAGTAAAAAATAAGGTTATTTTTAAAATTTTCTTCATTAAAATAAATAATTGAAAATAGAATTAGAATTAAATGAAAGATGTTTTAGGAATAATAACATTAGACAGAAAAAATTAGTTAAATTTACTTATTGAAGTCTACCATACAAGATTATTTTTTTACTTATATATAAGTTTAAGGAGAGTAGAATATAAGAACCAAACACGTAGTTTCATAAATCAACAAACTAATATGGTGCTTCTGGAATTATGTTTTGAACAACAACAAAAAAGGATGAATATTTTAATGATTTTTTTGAAAGCTACTTTTTAATTCATTATTTTTTTTATAGAACTTTTGCTTTACTTTTTTTTTTTAAAAAAAAATTATCTATTTATCATGCATTTTTCTAAACTTGTATTCCAATAAAAAAATAATAAAAATAGTAAGTAATCTATGCATAAAAAGTGTAAATAATTTTCACACTATTATTCAATTAGATTGTTAACTTTTGTAATAACTATTTTAAAAATTACACTTATCATAACATTTTAATAATTGATAATAATTTTTTTTTACATTGAGCGTTTGTTAAAAAAATCTTGATAGAAAAAAAGCATAACTTATAGACATAATACATATATACATATTCTACTGCTTTCTAGCGCAATCAAGTGTAATAGATTTGTCTTATGTATGTACATGCACCAAATATATATAATAAACTGAATAAAAATAAAAAGTTAATGAATGATTAAGTTTTGCTGAACAAAAATAAATCATGCATGAGAATGATAGATTATTTTTCTTAATTTTCTTTTTCCAAAAACTTGGTTATAAATATAATTTTTTAAAACTTGCCTGTGGTGCGCCATTATCATCTGTCTCAAGTCGATACTCGTGCATGATCCAATCTGATTTTTGTCCATTTGGGGCTCGACCTTTATAAAAGACTAAGGTTTTCCTCATCCCTATCAAGTCATGCTTCGAATAGATTGGTTTGTCTCTTCCAGTTGCTTTCCAAAACCCTGCTGCTGTTGCTCTGTTTGTGCGACTTCCAGTTGGATACTTCTTATCTTTATGGCTAAAGAAGTACCATTCATTTTGCTCTTCTGCTCCTATTCTGCAAAGCTCTTCATATTTTCAAAAGAAAAAAAAAGAAAGAAAACCAAAAAATTAATGATATATCTTTTACAAATAATATTATTTCATGTTGATTTTAAATTCTATTAACTAAGTTTAATTACTATCTGGCATTATAAAATTAACTTAATGATGAAGGAAAAAAGGAGAAAAAAATATGTCGTAAGTTTAAATTCTTCACTAACAAAAATTAATCACTACATTTTCGATAAAAAAAAAAAAAGTTCAATTAGTACCTTGAAGGTCCCATGGCTCAATTTTATAGAGGTCAACATCTTTTATGACATCGAGGTCAATCCTTCTTGAGGTAACTTTCTTCCTTAGGTAGTAATCAACAAGTTCTTCATCAGTAGGGTGGAACCTAAAACCGGGGGGAACATGAGAAAAATTATTCATGTTCTCCCCCTCACTTTTGAGCCCTGCGTGTATAGAGTACGTATTGTTATAAGATACCATTCCCTTGTATGTTTAATTGCTATGCCAAATTAGTGTTAATATGAAACTTATTTGACAAGCATAAAAAATAAGAAACTTATTTGATCAAGTTTATATGCTTGGCTTTCAATCTACATTTGCGACAATTATAAATCGATATAAATAAATTTAGTAGCATAAAAATAATAGAAAAATCAGCACCGGAGAAATTATATGTTTATTTAGTTAAAAATAAATAAATGGAACAAGGAATAAGAAATGCAAAAGCTTTGAGTTACCAAATGGAGAGAGAAAATCTTTATTATATTATGATTTGAAGCTACTTGAATCTCTTTCTAACCTCTAAAATCACTTTAGCTATTCTCAATTGACAAAGAGAGAGAGGTTCTCTTGCATTCTAATTAGACCAGTTTGGGCATTATATTAAAATATAGTCACGCCGGCTTAAGAATTAATGCATATGAATGTTAAGAATGCACTGGAAAGTTTCTGTTATTTATTTTCTCTACTTGATCTTGTTTAATAATGCTTTCTAGTACGTTTTGCAGGATTCATAGTTAGAAGTTAGAATCAGATAAAAATAGATTTCAACTTGCCATAAATTTTAACATAAAATCATACTATAAAAAATGTTGGGATGAGCTTTTGATTGAAGGAAAGTAGTAATAATTTTATGCAAACTCTGCTACCTAAGTAGTTACATAAGCTGAGGGTTTATTACTTAGCCTATCCAAAATTAAATACTCATATACCCCAATTCTGGAAGCATGCAGAAGATAGATCATTTCTAACCTAATTCACCATGAGAAGGACGGGAGAAAATAATTGTTTGGATAATTTCGTTAACTTTTAAAGATTAATTAGTGTTTTTTTACTCTTACAGTTGCATTCTTTTGAAGAATTATATTTACATATATTCCTTATTTTTAATATACATGTTTTTGTTGGAAAGCAATTGCACTCATCTACAATATCTAATGCTTGATCCCTACGCCGTTTTCCATTGTAAATAAACGATCAGACATAATTTCATAATTTAAACAAAAGAAATGACATGTATACTTAGTGCTAAGCTTGAGAAAGACCAATATAACTAGTGCTAGAGGCCTAGATGATTTTGACTTCCCAAAAAATCTCATCAAAATGTGCGCGCGCGCACATATATATATATATATATATATATATATATATATATATATATTAGTAAAAATAGTTACAGATAACTAAGCCTAATTTTTTCATTATTTCCTTAGCATCAAATGTAAGTATTTCTACAGGTATTTCGTATTAATTGCAATCAAAGGATAGCTATAGCTAGTTATGCAAAACATCAGCCAAAAGATTAAAAGTAGGCTGGTTATGCAAAACACTTGACAAACACTATTACTTCTAATTAACGTAAAAGAGTGTGGAAACAGAAAATTAGAATGTTTGTTGGGTTTATAAAAAATTCCCTAGTTCACATGGTGAAATGAGGGAAACCGCTTTTCCCCATGTCAGTATTTAATTAAAAAATTTGTGAAAATGATTGAATTGAATTGAATAAAACTTGTGATGCAATTTTGTTTCTTGTTATAGAATTATATATAAATGGAGAAAAAGCATGGCCATGATTATTATGCATGTGATATGCTTACATAATCAACAGACATGCGTCAATAGACATGCACGATGCACTACACAATAAGAAAGCACACAGTGATTGTCACTCATTGTGATTCCCACTAATTCATAACCCATGCTCATAATAAAAAAAGGATAAAGTTCATCGCGAAAATTGTTATAATTCGTAACAATAAATGCTTAAGAAATAACGAGATGCCAGAAGATATCATCAAGCATATATAGAAAGTGGAGATTCAAAATGCAAAATGAATTAATGGCAACAATCTTTATCTTTTCTTTAAATACTTGCACCAAAGTTTTAAATCAGCAAAATAAAAGTTTTCACCTTCATCATATTATATCTAATTGCACCATAAACATGATATATAGTTTAAAAAGAAAGAAGAGATGCAAGAGAAAATGGAAATTAATAAGAAAGAGTGAGAAAGATCTCATAGATCAAGAAACAGAAGTATCAAGTATGTATCTACCTTTCTCTCTTGGAATAGCCACAGATCAAGATGGTTCAGTCACAAATCTTCCCCCAAAGATGCAAATTAAAATCCCTTAATGTCTCAGAAAAATGATGAACTGGTCTTTGACACCGAGATATGATGCAAGTTAACTAAACAAGTATTTATATCTCTCAACTTGACCAACACAGACACAATTTTTCAATGCAAAAAGAGAAGAGAAAGAAGGAAGTCAAGTTACTTATAAACATAGAACAGAAGCAACGAGACACGTGGTACTTAAAGTGGATCCCGAGGAATAAGAATAAGGGTTTGAGAAAGAAAAAAGCAAAAGAGAGGCGAGGAAGAAGAAGAGTGGAAGTAGAAAAGGGTGAAAGAAGGGAAGGAGGGTTAAATAAGGAGAGAAAAAGAAAATGGTGAATGATATATAGTTCGTCTCTTCGATGATGATTCGGTCGATCTCTTATTTTTCTCGCAAAGAATAGAAATGTGATGAGATCAGATAGATCTCACTGTCAGGGTGAGCTGAATTGGTGGGGAAGCTTTTTTCTGAGCGGAAAAATGGCAGACTAATAAGAAGAAAGGAAAGGAAATGAGTCTCTCTATAGTGCCCCCCCCTACCCGCAACCGATAGAGACACAACGAATTAACAAAGAGTGAAGAATGCAACAAAGGAAATTAAACTTTCTCAAAAGGGTCTCTTTCTTCCATCTATTTATCTATCTGCTACAAGTTTCACTAATTGTGAATATGTGAGAGAGGCAATGTGCAAACGGTCAAGGAAGAGGAAGTAAAGACACTACCAATCACCAATTTAAAGGGCTCCACAAGAGCCCAAAAGGTGCGAAGATAAATATATATATATATATATATGTATTATTTCGCTCACTTTGTTTTTCTTATACATCATATCACTTATCCTATATTCACTCCTATCTTTCCTATCTCCCTCAATAGGCAATATGTGTTGAACAGAGTTTAGTATCCACCAAACTTTTTCCTAATTTTTGTATAGAAAAGACTTACGGGCAATATTACATGCGTTTTTAATTGAAACAGTTTCCCAATGAGAAAAGTCAGTAACATATATAATCTCAAATTCGCTATTTATTATTGGTTGATATTTTGTTACAAATATAAAATTATGTAAGTCCTCAAACTTTATTTAATAAAGAATGTGAGATACTAAGCATGTTCCTCATTCTCTGATTATGATAGTAATTCATACATCAACCTTTAAGCTTACCTTTATTGTATAAAATTATTAACTGAAACTTTATAATTTTAATAAAAAACAATACTGAAAGCACATATGATACTATATATATTTATTTTCTCTTTTTTCACTCATCTTACACCCATATACATTTCTCCCTATATATTTTTCCTTCATTATATAACTAACGGAAAGATTAGTGGACATCCAATATTAATTGAGATCTAAAGAAAGAAACTGAGAAAGTTGTAAATATTCATAATATATGATAGATAGGAAGATAAAAAAATAAAATGTGTCAAATAATTGTTTGTAACATGGAGATATCCATGTATCATCAATGATTATTATACCCATTTACTAAACTCAATTTTTGTATAAAAAAACCTTCTGTGCCTCATTATTATTCTCCTATTAAGATTTTAGTTTCACATGGGAAATCCATACCAATCTATGAAATAAAACTGTAATTTTAATTATAAAATAGAACCAAAAAGACTTACCTTTTGTCTATTTTTGTCTCGTTTGTTCATTATCCCTTATTACATTTATTATTTTTCTCTTAGATTCTTTCTTATATATATCTTTGTATCTCTTATGGTGTATATTCCATGAGGAGTGAGAGAAAAAAACATTTTTATTTGCTTGTTACCGGTGTTGACGTAATGGAACAGCTTCCACAACCCTCATGGAAAAAAAAGTTAATTAACCCTCACACAAATGAGGCATGATGGCCCCTCCTAGGCTCCCACTCCGTTCCTAGACCCTACCATTTCCACAATCTTCTTCAATTCTAAACTGCAATGACATCGTTGTGATGATGTTATTGGGAATGAGTGACTCTGGATCTCGTGGATGTTCTGTTGGGATAATTGATCCTGATCATATGCCTAATCTGAAAAGCTAGCTAATGGCTTCTGTTGATGTCTCTTTCTAATTAATTCTGCTAAGTGATGGTTGTTCGACATATAATTAGGTTAATGATACAATATTTGCACACCATATAATTTCAGACACCTAATTTCAAGGTGGTTCCTACGCAGAATTAGAATGGTGGTACCTCTAATGATTATCATTCTAAAAGTGAAAATCTTAAAGCCATAATTATTTATTTGTAGTGAGACAAAAGTAATATATAAATGCAATACTTTAAAGTTAGTAATTAAGTACTGATACTTTAAGATTGTATCTGCTTACGTATTAATTCCACATGTAATACGTAACTTCCACTTATATCTTTGAGTTTTCTTTTTCAATTTTTATCAATACAAATATTATATGAGGGTTTGGTATAGGTAACTTATCATGGAAAGATGAGCAGTTTTTGTATTTAGTTCCATATATACTATGTACTGTGTACAAGGGTTGGAGTACTTGTTTTACCGCTATTTAATATACTACTTCCTTTTTTTACAGGTGGAAAAAAAAGAGAAACGTTAACAAGTATTTTTATCAACATTGGTTAAAAAATTAAAATTTTTATTTATTAAGATATATAAAATTGTAATGTTTTTAACTTTTTTTGTGCTTTTCAATAATTTTTATAATAAATATTTTTTTTAATTTCTTAATCAATATCATACGGACATGGTTAATATATATATATATATTATGATAGTTAGATAAATGATATGGTACCAACAGGTATGTGGGTCATTTAGTTGGGATTAATGATCATAAGTTTGTTATGTCTTATTATACATCTACATATTTTATTTGGTTACTAATCTGAAGAGTTAAGATATGTTTGGAGAACTCTTATATCCTCTCTCTCTCTTCTTTGCCTATATATTTCTAGTTCTGTTTTCTTTTCCTTTCCAAAATAACTTTTATCAGAAGTATTTTAGTTTTAAAAATGAACAACATTTATTTTCAAAATAGTTTTCAGAACTTAATAAAATTTAAATTACAAATTGACTCTTGAAGAGTGTAGAAATTTTTTATGAAACCGTTTTTAAAACCAAAAATTGTTAAGAGAACCAAAATACATCCTATGAAAACATATAGTCTTCTCCCTGCTTTCAGTCTATGAAATCATAGCTTCTAGCACTACTCCAACACCCAAAGTTTTCTGCAGGATCTAGACATAGAAAAATCACCACTATTATCAACAAATGATACAAAAGAAGTCTACAAGAAAGTGCACAAACAGTGTATATTAAACCAAACCAATTGTACAAAGCATGCAAGTGTACAAATAATATCACTTGCGGATCCATAAATTTGTTAGTGGAGGCAATAAATTAGGTTTAATTACTATTTTGATATTTTATTTACTTTTTAGATTAAATTAGATCCATTTTATTTTAAAATGTTTAATTTATCGCTTAATTTATTTATTAAGTTCAATTTAGTATCTTTTTCTTTTAAACTTTAGTTAGATTCTTTATTTTTTAAAAGGAAATTGCTAATATTCACTCTAATTGGAGTGTATTAGCAACCAATACCAAAATATTTAGGACAACAATACTCTTCATGTTTTCTGTTTTTGTTCATTTCTTATAAATATATTTAAGTAATTTAATATTTAATTTTTTTAAAAATTGTTTCTCTCTCTCTCTCCTATCACAACTATATAACACTCCTATTTTTTCTTACTCCACATTTATTTTTTACATGAAACAACCCATTATCATCTCTCAACAAAAATTGTTATAAAAGAGGAGAAACAAAAGAGATTTTTATGTTTTTATTTAAATTAAGTATTAAATTATTATAATATCCTTAAAAGAAAAAAATTTTAAATAAAAATATTGGTTTTTCTATCTTAAATATCTTGGTATTGGATGTTGATCACTCCAATTGGGATGAACATTAGCCTCCTTTTTAAAATTGGTTCAATTTGATCCCATTTAAAATTAAATTTGATATCATAGTTTGAAAATATTTGGAGGTGATAAAATAAAAATAGGACAAAATTGAATTCATTTTTTCAAAAAAAATATAGGACCTAATTGAATTTTTTGAAAAATAAGAGATAAAATTGAACCTAATAAAAAAAATTGAGAGCCAAATTGAATCTTTTAAAAATAAGAGAACCAAATTCAACTTAAAAATAAATTAGAGGACCAAAATGATAATTATACCTAAAAGTTAAAAGAATGAAATAGTAAAATTAGTATCAATTTAAAAAATTATCTTATGGAGAAAAATCTATTTTTTTATAGAGGCAAAAAAAATATTACACATATACAAATAAAATAAAAAATTCTTGTGGGGTTGTCTCTACACCATTACACATGGATCCGTCAGTGCAAATAATGATAAATATGAACATAAAAATTGTGAATAACTATTCTTCCTCTCCTCCAAACCTTCGAACAATTGTCCAACAAATAATTGATTTCATACTTGAATCTTCTTTTTTTCTTCATCTCCTACATAACACATCAGCAGTTAGAATACTAAAAATAATCATAACACTCATTACAACTCAGAAGCTATGAAATTAGAGTTGTACATTTACTTCTTAATAATCCCCATCAGCAATATGTAGGTTGGCAATATTGAAATCAATAAGGTAATATTTGCTTAGCTACGTGTGTCACTGGAATGTACAGCTTGGAGATGAATTAGATGATGCGATAATAGAGCTAGGATTTGAATTTATCCTCAAGTCTTTCTAGGCTTTTGAAGGTGGATCAAATAACTATGAAAGAATTAACTAATCACAAAAGAATTAGAAGAGACTAATGCACTAAACGATATATATATAATAGATGTTATCATTTTAATGTAATTAAGAAGTACATAGAACGTACACGAAGATAACATATCAAACAGCTCTTTATCAATAATTCGCAAAGACTTTTGGTTGTCTTTGAGTAATCAATTTGATTATACGCTTACATGACAAATTTGTATCATAATATGTTAAAAAGAAATTAAAATAAATCGTGCAAGCTCTTCAAATCAACCACAACCTTAATCATCGAGTCCCAATAAGAATGGAATCCCTGCGTCTAATAACCTTGATTTCCCAGCAATAAAATTCTCAACCGTGAATTTGGATGCTTCGGTTGCACTTGTTATGGCATGGTAACCACCCCATTTTACTCTATCTCTTGTGGAAGCCGCAGGACGAACATTCTTGTACTCTCCATAATACTAAGTATTGAGGGCAAAATCGCCTTTCCACTCCAACCACCCTGCAGGGTCTACCAACGCCTCAAGGTAAGTTTGCAAGAACATGGTCCTTGAATACTCCCTCCATGGCCTACCCAGGAAGGTTTTGAAGGAACTCAGCACAGGAACTAGGTCTGCAGCAGCCATAACACGCGAGTTTTGAATGCAAATCCCAGTGTTTTCATTAGGATCTGTTCTACCAGTTAGAAATAATTAGAAAAATGAAGTTTTGTTGTTACTAAATTAAAAGGTTGTGTATTTACTAATTACTAACGTAACAATATGTGCATTTAGCTTTTATTTGCTTAAAATAAGACCTTAGCAATTAAAAACTGCAGTGGAACAATTAGCTTTCAGAGACAAAAAAAGTTATCCTTAACTCATAATTAGTAAGAAATTCTTTTACACTTCCATCCAATTTATTGATGAATTGTCATGTTTAATATGATTATTGACTAGATAATTATTTTAAATTGTTTTAACCTAGGTTAGTTAGTTACTCATATGGCTAAAATAGTGAGCAATATATTCAATATCTCAAGTATGAAACCCTTGGGACTAAACATTTTTAAGAAGTCTAATAATAACTCGATAACTAGTGGTATGATAATAATAATCACTAGCATAAGTTTTGATATTATATTATATTGTATGTTTAGAACTAACTCAATCTTAACAACCACTAAGGCGATATGATAAAAAATTGATAATGGGTGACTTAATCTGTTTAACAACAATTATTAAAATAAACTCTCGTAGTATCATAAAATTTAATGTGAGAATTAAGGTGAGAATTTTCTCCAACTCTATATACTATTGCCCGTTTAATGTTAGATTTCTAACAAAAGTCACATATTAAGTGATTTCAATCGGTTAAAAGTACTAACTAAACATCAAATAAGCTCTTTGGTATAAATAGATTCATCATATTTCTCTTATATTGTTTTCTTTCCTCCAACATTACCTTGTGCTATTATGACATTTTTCTGTTTCTGCATTGGCCTTCTTGCGTATATATTGCAGGATTGGAAGACCATAGCGGCGTTGCCAAAGATGAAATCCACTGTGCCGTAAATGTGGCATTCCTTGTAGAACTGTCTTTGGGAGTGGACATAGAGAGTGTCTTGGTAACCTTCAAATGCACAGCAATAGAAGACAGAGAGGTCAGCATCACAACGCAGTGCCCCTGCTTGGTGGTTTTCTGGGCCTACTGTGTTGCGGAATGTGATGCCACGTGCAATGAACCCCTCTCCTGTTACAGCTGTAAACAATATCTAAACAATAAAAATAGAATTTATATGCATAGTAACATTAATCCATGTACATAACTGTTGAAGCAATGGATCGATTAAAAGTCAATGAATATACATTGGCTTTTGTGTGAGTAAAGCAATCAAACCAAGAAAATTAGCTTTTTTAATAGCTAATGCCTTTAGCAAAAAATTTGGTTTTGTTTAATGTCTTAATTAGTTGGAGTAAGATTCTTGGATTAAGGTTCATCTCATAAAATAATTTTTTTTTTTACGGTCGATTAGTAACATTTGACATTAACCATCTTCCTTTATCTTAACTTAAGATAGATCATACATGCACGCACACATAAACGAAGTTAATTAGTTGAAGTATATATATATATATATATATATATATATATATATATATATATATATATATATATAAGAACTTCATCTTTTTTAATGAGTCCGTATAACTTAACTTGAATTACTTAGAATTTAGGTTTCTAAATGTAGAAAGTCTTAAAATATAAAAGTAATATAATCTAGTTAAAAAGATGAGGTAATCATTGTAGAAAGTACAAACTTATTCCTGCCCAAAAAAATTTATAACTTGTGTTGAAAACTGGTATATCTTTTGGACATCAATATGAAGTGGGTTTTGTTTTGAAAAATCTTTCAAACTATTTCCTATAAGAAGAAAATTAAAAAGTGAAACTTTTATGATAATTCATTTTGTGGATAAACCCTATATTGATCAATAAATAAACTCTATTTTCCATACTTTTTATAATAAAAAAAGAAAGAAATCACACTATTATAATATGATTTTTCTTTGCCCAACATTATTAGCATTATCGGAAAAAGGCTAGAAAAAGCTTCCCACCATGGTGGTGTCTCTTTACTCGATCTTATTAACTAAGAGTACATTAATTCAAAGATTTAAACGAATTATGTGATTTCACTCTAATTTAAAAATTGAATTATCATTTTATTATTTTTAAGCATCAAAATTACAGAATTCAAAAGAACTATTTTCTTGATGAAATTTCAAAAGTCAAATTAAAGAGATGAAATTAATAAATCACAAATGATTCACAGACCCAAATCTAATTTACATTGTGAGACAATGAGATAGAAGAAAGACAAAATGTTGATGCAATAGATATACAGTGTAACAAAAAGAGAAATAGAAAAAAGTGACAAGTCACTTTTTTGTTAATATTATTTATTAATATAAAATATTTATTAATTTTTTCAATGATTAATTTTCGTCGAAAAGTAGGATTTTAGTGAAAAGAGTCACTAAGGTATATATACTGTGCAAATGTATATGTATATCATTGTTCTTAATAAAACTCTTACCAACGTTCGCTGAATTAAAAGTGGTAGAACCTCCTCCAACACTTCGGCTACCAGAAATGACGGTGATCGAGCCTTGTACCATCACCATACAACATAATATTCTTCATAGAATTCCCAATTTCAATGTTTTCATTGTAAACACTACGCTTAACATATATCACAAACTTCTTTGGACTCAACTTGGGGACTGCTTTTAAAGCTTCTTTGATTGTCTTAAAATCCCTCGAGCCATCTTTAGCCACCACAACATCTGGTGATAACGATGGTGATGACTCTAGAAGCTTCCTATCATTCGGTGATAACCATCTCGGGAAGCCATTTTTGTTATTCGTTGGAGGAATAAATGAGGAAGCATTGTTAAGAGCCAAAAAGTCGCTTATGATCTCCGAGATATTCTTGTTGGGAATGAGAGGTGGAACATTGTTGCCAACACTAACCTCGTTGAACCCGGTGTGGCACGTGTCAATGCTGGTTAAGGCTGTGCTAAGCCAGGAGATCATAGCTAGTGCTTGGTTGAGATTGTTGATCGTGTCTTGATAGAGGGTTATGCAATCTGACCATGCTGCTTTTTCTTGCTTGCTTCTACATTTTGAGCCCAATCACGTGACGTGAATTTGGGCTTTCACTGATTGGTCCATTGCAATTTGTAGGATGAGGTTCTTGAATTGAAATGCACTTTTTGGGATGCCATCTTGAAGGTGATGATTATTTAGTGTCGCAAAATGCTTGCATGTTTGAGGATGTGGGGCTTTATTGCACCAAAAATCAATGGTATCGGAGAAAATGGTTGCAAGGGTTGGGGAAGACAGAAAGCAACAATATGAAGACAATGATTAGGCCAAGAGTTTTGGCCATTTTGCTGAGCTTTCCCGGAGCTAGGTGAATAATGGTAAAATTAATGGTTATGACACAGTTAGGGTTCTTATATAAATAGGTTAAAAGAGAAGAACCCTCTGTTTGATTGAGTTGAACAAATCAAATACTTTCAAAGGCATGATCATCATCATAGCGTTGCATACGCATGAAATGCAGCTAATATATCTGTATTTGTTGTAAACTTTTATTTATTTGCTAAGAAAATTCCTTGCATTATATACCATGATGCTCTTACATTGAGGTGAAAAGCAAAACAAATAAATAAATAAAAACTAAAATCTGTATAGAGTAATATTGTATTTAGTTTGAATTTGTAATATTGATGCTGCTAAATTTTTTTTATTGAATTTGTATTATATTATCATTTTAATATTGTTAAATATTATTATTATATTATGTTTTTTCAATGAATAAATTTTATTTTGATTTGTTAAGATGGACAACGATTAGTGAATGTATGATAATATTATGTCTCAAGAAAATAATATGAATGAAGACATTTGAGAGAAACTTGTTGTGTTTGAAAATATTAATTGTTTTCTACCCTTCAATACTTCTGAGGTATTTATATGATTTTCAATTTGGTTCAAGTTGTTAAATGAATGATTTAAGATTATACATGTATTATCCATTATTGTATTTAGTTTGAATTTGTAATATTGATGTTGCTAATTTTTTTTATTGAATTTGTATTATATTATCACTTTAATGTTGTTAAATATTATTATTATGGGTATGTTTTGTCAAAGAATAAATTTTATTTTTATTTGTTAAGATGGACAACGATGAGTAAATGTATGACAATATTATCTCTGAAGAAAATAGAGTAAATTACACTCGAACCCCCTGTATTTTGCTCAAATTTCACCTGATATCCCTCCCTTTTTTCACATTACTTTTACCTCATTCTGATAATGCCGTTAACTAACGCCAATTAAAATATGTGACCAAACGAAATCGTCCTTATATTTTAATTGTAAAATCCAAATTATCCCTTCCTAATTAGTTTCAGAATTTAGGGGTCACGTTCCATTCCTCTTCCCCATTCACGAGAACTGTTCATCTTCCTCTTGTTGGCGAATTCTTCTTTATTGTCCACGGGGTGCGAGTTCCTCTTCCTCTCAAGACGTTCACGTTCCATTCCTCTTCCCATTCGCGAGTTCTTCACCGTTTCTCTTTCAGTTCACGAGTTTTCCATTGTTCCTCTTCCAATTCGTGACCATTGTTCCTCTGTTTCTCTTCCTGTTCCACAATTTCTATTCACACTAGGGTTCTGCTTGTAAGTGACCATTGGACCTTGTATATAGATTACTTTTTAAAAATATTTATTTAATTTATGATATTTAAAATCATTTATTTTTTATTGTTCATTAAAATAGTGTTGATATTTGGGACCACATGAAACACAATCGATGAACTGAAAATCATTTGTTTATTATTGTTGATTAAAATAGTGTTGATGTTTGGGACCATAGGAACACAATGGATGAATTGGAATACATGAGTCCCAAACTAGGCAACATGGATATTTTGGTCCACTTTACGGACCAACAGGGAAAATCAAGTGAGATATGCAATGTTGATCTTGATAAGTTTGGAATGTTTGATGCACATGACTGTGTGAACAACATTGCTAAGGACTTAGACTTGCCACCATGTCACCCTTTTATTTTGTGGTTCTATTCTACTGTTAGTGATAAAATTCTTCCCCTTAAGACTGATCATGATGTGCTAAAAATGTTAGCTGAGAATCAAAATTAAGTTTCTATTCATATGTATGTTAGTAGAACAAAGGATGAGTTTTGGAACATACCTGTGATAGAAAATGTGAATGAACCTGTGAGTCAAAATGTGAATGAACCTGTAAGTAAAAATGTGAATAAACTTGTGAGTCAAAATGTGAATGAACCTGTGAATGAATGTATGAATGAACCTATGAATGTTAATGGAAAATTCCATGAGGATGACGTGTATGCAAGTGATGATGACAAGAGTTACGAAATAGATGAGAGTGATAATCAACCTTCTGAGAGTGAGTATGATCTCATTGGTGAGTATGGAGATTGGAGTGATGAAAATTAGAGTGATTGTGTTAGTGATTTTAAGGAAACCCGAGACGTGATTGGGAATCCGCATTTTGACGATGATATGAGTGACATTTATGTTGAGAGAAGATTTTTAGGGAAACCATATGAGAAGGAGAAGGATGCAAGGATAAAGCTTGAAGTTGATCAATTGTTTCTGAATGTGAACCAATTTAGAGAAGTGCTTAAAGATTTTGCTATACAGGAAGGATTTGAGTTGAGAAGGGTAAAAAATGAAAAGATATGGGTGACTTGTGAATGTGCAGATTTAGAGTGTACTTGGAGGATTCATGCATCTCCAACTCCAGATGGAGTTACTTTTAAGATAAAGACATATAAGGAGGAACATACTTGGATAAGAACAACAAAGAATTCTAATGCAAGCTCAGGTATATATTTATCCTTCTTTTTTTTTCTTTAATTTCAGCCTGGATTGCCAAGAAACTTGAAAGCATACTGGTAGGTGACCCTAATATAAGTTACTTCACCATGAAACAAGTTTTGTTGATAAGCATGGCCTTGAACCGAGTAATTTGATGCAACTATATCGAGCAAAAAGAAAAGTACATGAAACAACTAGAGGGGTTCATGCATTATCCTATAATGACTTGCCTGCTTGGGCTCTATCAGTAAGAGAAACAATCCTGGGAGTATAGTAAAGATAGTTGTAGAACCAAGGGTTGATTTGAATCCTCAATTTAAAAAGATATTTATTTGTGTTAATGCTATGAAAAAAGGATTTGTGAAAGGGTGCAGGCCATGGTTCGGAATTGATGGTTGCCATCTAAAAGGTCCTTATGGTGAAATCTTATTGTCTGTTGTGTCTCTTGATGTAAACAAAGGTATGTTCCTATTGCTATTGCAGTGGTTGAAATGGAGTGTAAAGAGTCATGGAGGTTTTTTTTGACTGAATTGCATGAAGCTCTATTATCTGTTCCAGAATGGAAGGATGAGTGTTTAACTATCATGTCTGACATGCAAAAGGTAAATGTACAATTTTCAAGTCCTATTAAAGTAAATTTGAGTATTTTTAAATATGCAACTAATGTTTTACTCTATGTGTACAGAGACTGACTCAAGCAGTAACTGACATTTTTCCATATGCAAAACATAGGTCAGATTCTGATTTTGTTAGTCTACAAATTGTGATTATGATTTCAATGATATCTTTACTTGTTTTTTGTGCTAAAATTCTTATTCAAGTGATTATGATTTACCATAATTGTGACTAAATTGTAGGTTTTGTTGCAACCATATGTTGAATCATTTTAAAACAAAGTTTAGATCATTATTGCTGACTAGTCACTTTTGGGCATGTGCCACGGCATATAACGAATTTATGTTTGACAAAGTGATTTCTGCTTTGAGGAAGATTAGTAATGATGCAACTGATTGGTTATTATCTAAGGATCGACCGAAGATAATGTGGGCTAGACACACATATGATCCGTCTTGTAAGAGTGATCATGTTACAAATAATGTATGTGAAGTGTTCAATGCTTGGGTTGGTGATGATAGAAAGAAATCTGTCTTAGCGATGTTGCAATCTATTATGAACCGTTTTATGGTGACTTTTCATAAAAGGTATGAAAAGGCAAGTACAACTAATTACATGGTGACTCCTAGAGTAAGGGTGTTGTTAGATACAACTATGCAATATGGTAGATACTGTGTTGTTAGCTATGTTGGATCTGATGAATTTCATGTTAAGGATGGATTCACTCAATTTGTGGTAAAACTTAATGACAAGTTTTGTGGCTGTAATTACTGGTAGATTACAGGATTGCCATGTAAACATGTTTGTGCGTGTGTACATTACAAAAGGGTCAATATTGAGAGCTATTGTGACTTGGCATTTTACAATTCAAAATGGTGGCTTGCTTATTCAGAAATATTGCACCCCATGCCTGAACTGGATGTTAAGAAGGGGAGGTTACCAATATTGATCCTCCTGCTTTGAAAAGGTTACCAGGAAGGCCTAGGAAAGCTAGGAGGAAGAGTGAGGCTGAAGAACAATCTGGTACCCAACAGGCAAGAAGGTCCAATATTGTTCGATGTTCAACTTGCAAAGAGTTTGGTCATAATTATAGGACCTGTCAAAGGGCTCCAGTGGGAAAACCAAGAAAGCCAAAAAAGGTTATATATTTTTATTTATTTAATATTCTAGTTTTTTAGTATGTAATATTTTGAATTATTTTTTTGCTTTAACATAACCAAAGTGCAGGAAACTCTGAATCTGTCCAAGCTAATGTTGCATGTTCACAACAATCTGAAGTGACCACTCAAGTATATATTTTTATGTAAAACTAATCTTCTTTTAGTTAAATTTTAGAAAACATCTTCACTTTTTTATAATTTATTTTTTTTCTTTTCAATTTCAGCAAACACAAATACATTCACAAGTGCTCGTAGATTCTTCAAGCAGAGGAGTGAACACTACAGAGGATACAAGAGCAAGACCTAAAAAAAGGCAAAAACTTAGAGCTAAAAGGAAGACAAGGATGCAAGATGCATGATTTGCTATTAATTTGTTTTTTGGGAATTATTGGATCACTTACACATACTTGTGAAGGGTCATACTTTTTTGTAATGTGAAATTGATATACACATTGAGAAGCAAGTTGATATATAGTTGTGCAGGGTATTTTTTGGGATTTTATATGGCAAGATTATGTAAAAAAAAGTCTATATTGCTACTTTTTGGAGTAACCTTTTATGAATTTAATATGAAATTGTTACATTTATTATTATTGTTACCTTTATCGTTGGATAGTGTACAAGGTCTATATTTGAGATTTTAGACACTTCAAAATGTCAGCAAATCAACATGACTTAAGCAATGAAGAAAAAATTATTTAAAAAGAGGTTAAGCTAATTATGAATTAATCTATTTGAACTGTCCAACCCTTTGTGTCCTTAGTAAACTCAGTTTGAATTCCAACCAGTGTTTTGCGCAATTTTTGCGACAATGTTTATAGTCCTATTTTATACTTAGTTTTGCATTGTAAACATTATTGACAATTTATTAGTATAATAATAATTAGTTGCAAGGAATTTTCAAGAACACAAGGAAAGATAATGGACCAATAACCAAATTCATAGTGAAATATAATTTTGGCTCTGTTCCCGAATGAAAATAACATTTCTCTTACTGTCTATTGTTTGGGTTATTATCAATATCCATTTAAAAAAGCATTTCATGGGTGACTATCCAACAAAACTGATTTTGAAATTAAAATCAATGTGTCAAAGCAATTTAATTATGCTTGCTGGTTTAAATAGCCGTGTATATGTTACATCATCAAGGAAAATGAAATGTATAATTTCCCATATGAAATTTGACGAGTGATAAATAAATTGAACTGAATTACTTAATCTTTTCAGTTTAACATTATGATGTGTCTTGCAGCTCTTGATTGAGACATTATATTAAACACCTTGTCATAAAAAAAAATATTTCAAAGAAAGGAGTTAAAAACACAAATGCATGAGCAAAACATTAAATTTGAAGCAAATGACCATATTCAATCAGAGAAAAAAATTGAATTAAAAAATTGAAGAAGAAGGAAGGGTGTTAACATTGCGTACCAAGAAGGTAAGTTCACGTCTAACAAAAAGCTAAGTTCACGTCCAATTAGAGAAAAAACAAAAAGAAACAATAGTCTTAAAATATTCTCAAGTTGAAAGGAAGAAGATAAGGGTATTTTAGACATAAAATTTCATTAAAAGTCATATGACCAACATGTGCCTACTTTCTGTTAAATTATTAAACGATGTTTAGAACAGAGGGAGTCTAGGTGTAATGTGAGCTAAACAACTAAGGAGTTTTTTGTAGGGTGCAAAAAGGAAGGAGTATCAGGTGAAATTTTAGCAAAACACAGGGGGTGCAGGTGTAATTTACTCAAGAAAATAATATGAATAAAGACATTGGAGAAGAACTGCTGCGTTTGAACATATTAATTGTTTAGTTGATTGTTTTGCACCCTTCAATACTTCTAAGGTATTTATATGATTTTCAATTTGGTTAAAGTTGTTAAATGAACAATTTAAGAAGATTAAACATGTATTATCCATTTTTGTAGGTGTTCCATTCCCGTGAGGACGTATTGAAATTGGCTTGTATTGTTGCATATGATAATGTTTTGTAGCTGTCATAATGTGGTCTGACATGTCAACTAGAAAAAAGGAAAGGACATCATTTGTTTTAATTGATTGTGAAAGGAGTGCAAAGTATAAAGCACTTAAAAAAGATTTGGTACCTACAGTGACTAGCACTAGAAATGTGATTGTCCTTTTAAGCTGCTAGCCAAACCAGTCCCGGGAGGTGAAAGGTGGATGGTGAAGTTAATATGTGGTACTCATAATCATGCTTTGACTAAGTCATTCTGTGGACACCCATATGCTGGTCGACTAACTGAGGATGAGAAGATTATTGTTGCTGATATGACAAGGTCAATGGTGAAACCAAAGAATATTCTTCTAACTTTGAAGGATCACAATGCCAATAATTATACAATTTTGAAGTAAGTATACAATGCAAGATATGAAAACAATATGAGTAGCACACGAACCAAGAAAGGGATGAATTGGTTATTCTTTCCCCTTTAAAAATTTGCTTTAAAAATCAGAGTTTAATGGATCGTATCATAAATCAAACTTAGAATGTCTTTGATCAATCAACCTCCAACCTTTATGAAATGCAGTTACAATAAGATTGCTTCTATTGATTATGAAAGAGTTGAACCAATGAATGAAAATCAATAATCCAGACAAAAGATTAAAGAAGAAGAAAACAATACAGAATCTATACGGTTCACTTCTCAATTCAAAAGAAGCTACATCCAGTTTCCTAACCAACAAGCTAAGATCTTACTATATGCAATATGTTCTTACAAGTTTTACAATCACTCTTAATCAATCCCAGACTAAGAAAGACATCTAAAACCTATAGACCCTTTGTGATCAAGACTTAGAGAAGCAACCCTTCTCTAATCTCTCTCTAGAAAACTTAATCTAGAAAAACTCTAAGCTATTGCACAAGTAACAAACACATAATTTGTTAAAGAAATACAACAATGTAACAAGGAGAGATACAACCTGGGATCCAATGCAAATTTATGCAGATGATTAAAAATCTTGAACCAAGGGTTGAATAGAAATTTCAAAACAATCTCTCCAAAAAAATTTCTTTTGCAAGTGCCCAAAAGGAAATCCTCACAAGATTTCTAGATGCTTGTTGAAACAGAGGATTTGTGGGTCATACACTGACATGCACTTAGTAGCTTTTCTCTCAAAAGAATGAGTTTCAAAATTCATTCTTTTTTAAGTGTAAAGAAGAAATAGCTATTTATAATACTAACGAAATTTGTTATGTACAGGTAACCATGGATAAGTGGATGGATATTACTGATAACCGATGTCGTATCGCTTCAAAACAATTAAACTACGCTAATTTTGTAGCACAGGATTAACCTAGATCAACTCAAAGACACAATAAATATGGTTCCAACTTCAATTCACTAGTAAATAATAGGGGAATTTTTATCAAACAGTTTGCATGCGATAAATGAAAATTGCAGAAAATTGCAGAAACTAACAGAATTGATTAAAGGTAATGTAAAACAGATTAAAAAGCATCAATCTAATTCACCAAACCAAGCAATTCGAATTATCCTAGTTCTCAGATAATGATTATGTTATGAAAGTTCATTCAATTTCATTAGAAGCAGTTCAATCGAATTAACCCCTAAATTAATTGAAACCACAAACCTAATTGAAATATCATCCAAATAATCTGTGATTAAAATTCAAAATTAGGAAATGAATCCATAATCTAATCCACTTTCAATCCTAAACACATTCATAATCATGAAAATTGAATAGAGGATTGAAGAAGAAAGTAAACATTCACACATAATTTGAAATACCAAACCAGAACTCAAATTCTCCTTGCTTGGGCTTGGATCCTTGGATTAATTGATTGTTTAGCCTTCCATGATCATCATCAATGAAAACCCCATGAAATGAGTGCATGAAAATGGAAGAACAGAAATGAAAATGAAGAACAGTGAAGAACAATGAAGAACAGTTGAGAGCAAATAAGAGAAAGAGTTTTAATTCTAAAAACTTCTAAAAGTCACTACAAAATGTGTTTGTGCTAAAATGAAGTGTGTCCATACATATAACTAAAATCACTTAAATATAGTGACTGAGTCAGTAGGAAAGGATGGGCCACAATGAAGTCCAACTAATCTAGCTAATTACTAATTACACCAATTTCGCAGCCCAAAATTTAAGTGCAGTGATTCTGACTTCCAAGCCTAAAATGACCCTCAAAATGACAGAATTGGCCTTATCTTATCTCTGACAAACTTGTATATCTTTTCCTTATATTTCCAGGGACTACTCATATGTGCCATTTGGAGTTTTTTAGAGCTCTCTAGATCCTGCTCAAGGAAGATAGGTCAAGTAAGCAAAAACTCCGAAAATAAGCAACAATTATCAATTAAGCCCACTTGTTTGCCTAAGGCAAAAACTGAATTAGAATGGGAAAATAACTGTCCAAGAGAAGTCAAATAAGCTAAGAAGAATACAAAAATATTAAATTAAAATTACTCAATCAATTACCGATATGGGCTACATCATATGTTGCAAGCCGTATGTTATTCTTTGGCACACAATATGAGATAATGACAAATGAATATATCAATAGTACATATTGGAAAAATTAATCTAAACAATTGTAAACGATGATGATGATAAGAGTGTCATACCACAGCATGTCGAGGCATCTGACAATCAAGAGATGCGCCTGAAGATGGAGGTGACACTGGTATTGTATCATCATTATACACATGTGGGGATTCGGTAAAGTATGATGCATCGTCTGAGGTTGTCCAAGAGGCTCCCCAAGATGTGGCAGACTCATCAATGGGTGAGATATACGATAGAACCACTCCATATACCCAACAACACACTGAATGGGATAAGTAACCAAGTCTCGGGTTGGTGCAAGGTATTCTGAAAAGTGGATCCATCTATCATTAACCTCTTCTGTGGATGGGGATTGAATGCCTTGGACATGTGGAATTTCTTGAACAAATCCAAACTGCCTTAGTGTTAGACTTTTGGCAAGCGTACCAATTGTCGTTGTAAGTTACAAAATTTATAAAAGTTCGTCTCCACAGGGACTTGTGCTACTCAATTAATCCAAATAAAACTTAACAGTTTAATAGTTATGTACAACGAGTATGGTCGAAGTTTTGATGGTTTTACGGAAATAACGAAAGATTACGGAAGCTAATAAAACGATTTTAATTAATTCAAGAAAAGTGTAGGATTGGATTTCATCATTCATACCTCGGTATCCAATTAATATTACCATGCATAAATCATTTTCTATTATTATTGATGCACACATTAATTAACCTCGAATCGATCCCTCACAATCAAGTTCTTAAGGATATTTACCGAATATCAATCCCTCGCATATGAAGTAAATAATCCAGCATTACAATCATAATCGCGTGCTATTTGCAATCTAAACGTTATGCTTTATCCCTAGCAACGTAACGTAAAGAGTAAAATTATTCAGTTCAAATTCTAAAAGTACTTCCCAGTTAAACTTAGAATCCAATTTCATGAAACTAGTGATCAAGTAGAATCAAGCATTAAGAACGGAATAAAATTACCAATAATAAATAGAAAAGACTTATGCATAAATAAATATTAAAAGAGATACTTAAAGGTAAGAAGATTACATCCAATCCTTAAGAGAAACTCACCAAGCATGGAGAGAACCTCCTTAAGAGAAGAATTGATGAAGGGCCCCATCATCGCTTCTTTCCGGCAGAGTCTCCACACTAAATCTCACTTCTCTCACTTTCCTAACCTACCTAATACTAATATTTAAAGAGCCTAAGGCTTGAGAACAAGCCAAGAAGCAAGGGAGGAGGAGAAAATGGAATGCAAGAAGTGAATTTCTTCCTTGGTGGTGCATGGCTATTTATAGGGGGTTGTCTGCTCTAGTTCACTCGCCCAGGCGAGTGTTTTTGCCTGTGTTTGCTCGCCTGGGGGAGTTAAAGCCCACTTGAAGGCCCACTTACAGAAGTTACTCGCTTGGGTGACCAATTTGCACTGTGGACACTCATTTGGGCGAGTTAAAAGATGGTTCCAGAGAATGCTTTTGGGCCTTGATGGATTTTGGGCCTGTTTTGCTTGTAACACCCCCCATGTTTGCTATGTAAGCCCTCCTTGCTTGCTTTGCTTATTCGGAAGCCTCGGAAATCCACAGAATCTATCAAAATACAAAGCATGATGGATTAATCTTCCAAAATATAAAAACTAAATTCATACAAGTAATAAATATAATTTAACTAGGTTTAGGGCAAGTTTATAAGCAAAGTTATTGAAATCAAAAGATAAGTGTCTGCATTTAAAACCTGAATTTAATTGAATTAGGGCACTTATCACTTAGCACCCTCTCAGGTAAATGTCTGACAATGTACGGACTCCATCTTATATGCCCAGAAAATAGAGAAATTATCTCAAATTCTCTCTACCCACGGTGATTGTCAAATGGTGTCCAACAAACATCGTTCAGCGTCAACCTATCTAATCGCTTACGATAGGTAATCACTGGTAATGCCTTTGCACCTTTCTAGCGATAGTTATGTGGTTGCCTCTCTAGGTAACACTCAATTGCAATGACATTTCCAATACTTGGGAAATGCTCATAGATCTAACACTACAAATGAATATACAACAATCAGCATTTTATCATAAATAATACATATTTATATTAGCTAAATAACTATGAGTATTGTCAAGAGAATTACCTGCAACAGAGTGATATACCCTGCAAGATGTTTGTCGTGGTGCTAACATGGATAATTTAGATTATCAAACATGTGAATGAGAGCAGCTGCACCCCAAGAAAATACTACAGATTGGCCCAGATCGTGAAATACGTCCAAGAATACCACACTGATATGTGTGACACTCTTGTTAGCAAAGAGTGTGCACTCTACTAGATGAAGAAAATATGCTCTGGTTGCTACTATCCAGTGCCTTGCCTAACATTTCACATCATATATGTCTTGCAGCCAAGAGAGTCGAACATATGCTCTATGACATTGCTCCGTCTCAGCTCTAGCTTCTTCTACAGTTACTTCAAGCAATTCAACCAGTAACTGCACTACCTCTCCAACATCAATTTCATCATACGTTTGGAACGCTCCAATAATTGGGAGATACAATAGGGAAGCGACATCATCCAAAGTGATACTCAGTTCCCCTATGGGCAGATGGAAACTACTGGTTTTCGAGTGTCATCTCTCCACAAAAGTAGATAGCAATCCCTTGTCTCTAGTCTCGACTGAGCATGAAATCAAAGGTCTTAAGCTCATAGCCACTAAGCCTTCAATCTCAGGGGCAGGTCTTCCAAATTTATGTATTTTCCTTCCATGAGAAGCCAATTTTAACTCAGCACATTCCTGCAAAAAAATAAGATCGATTACAAATATTAAAATGACAAAAAAATGTAATTTTGTATCTAATTAAATATATAAGTACCTCTCCTGCCCACACTCTAACAACCACATAATCAACGTACTTTGTCAACATGAAACTATCTTTCGGCCCGCCTGGAAAAGCTTGTAAATCAATACCTACGTCCTCCATAACAGGAATCTCATGCTCCACATGTGCGTCCTGAGTAGGAGGATCCTCATGAACAGCAACACCTGCCTATTGTCTTCGTACGAATGCGGTCGACCTACGATGTTTAGGGGCTTCCTCTTCATTACGACTAACATCTCTACCAAATGCTCTGTCTACAACTCTGCCTAAAGCCCAACACAATCCTCTTGTTTTAACCATATATAATTTGTGGTAGAATTTGTTTAAATGTTAGTCTAACACTTCAAACCAACCAACAACTTCAACAAGAGTCAATTACTCCAATAATATTAATATTTACTTAGAATTCAGAGTTTCACAAAAAATAAAAAATACATACATATTTAATGAATTACAATTTTAAATAAAAAATAAAATGCATACATATTAGTTTATTATTGTAAATTCAAATATTTATAAACAAAGTACGTGACATCGTATTTTATTTTAATGAATTACAAGTTTAAAAAATAATTTAAACACATACATATAAGAATAACAAATAAATATCATAAAATCTATATAACAACTTTGTAATCAATTTAACTATAACTTTGTAATTACTTAAACTTGTATTAATTAAAATGTAAATTTTTTATTATAACCTATAATATGTATAATAACTAATAAAAAATAAATTATTGTTTAACATTACAATATATATATATATATATATGATAATTAAATAGTTTTAATTTAATTATTTTTAAAGCATCAGAAATATTATTACGGATTGGGCAATCCGTAAGCTTCATAAGGATCTGTGTCATCCACAATTCGTATCAAAGAAAATAAACGAGGACGAAGAACTCACGACAGAGGCGACAAAACAGTGAGCAATCAATCACCACGAATGAAGATCACGAGAAATGAACATGAACCACTATGACGGAGCTGGAGGAAAATCCAAACATGAACCGGTAGGGTGCGCGGAGAAGGAAAATCAAAAACGGTGCAGAAGAAGAATGAGGTGCATGAAGAAAATGAATAGTACCACATACTTAACCTTACAAATAGAGGTATTTTCGAAAAATCACTATTAGCCTCTGGGTGTATTAGAAGTTGGAATGGTGTATGAAACATATTCCTTTACTCTATTGCTATGCTCCAGGCCCATAATTTTGGTACTCCCCATAATAAAGTGTGTCTTGAGCAAAATCAGATCACCCCATGGAGACCAACCCAATAGGTTAACCAAGGTGTCCATGAACATTTTTATGACCACAACTCTAGAGTACTGTTGCCATTGCGTACCCAAAAAAGTGTTGTATTTGCAAACAACGAGTCGCCTCGACCTTGGGCCGTGATCATGTTGGCTTGGCCGTCTAAGGGTTTTCTTGCAAAAATGTAACAATTTTGGAACACCATTGCTGCATTACCAAATATGAAGTCAATCGTGTCGTAGATGTAGCATTGGCGGTAAAATTGCCATTGTGCATGAGCCATGTGGGTGTCTTGGTATCCCAATATGGCGCACCAGTAGAAGGCAGAGAGGTCTGACATCGATCGGAGTGCCACGGCTTGACCCTTGTAAGGACCGACGGTGTTTTGGAAGGTGATGTTGCATGCGATGAAGTGAAGGACGTCTATACCTGAAATTGAATAATTACATAGTATTGAGTTAGAAATTTGCCAAAGCCATATACTATACAAAAAAAAATGGTGCACATTTAGGTTGTCAACTCTGATTGAGAAACATTCAATTGATACAAATTTAGACTAAAATATCCTTATTTTTTAACTACTTTCATTCATAAGTTATTATTCACTAACCACCAATAACAATACATTCTAACACCCACCAACTTATTGTTGACTTTAAGAAGCTGCAAGAAGATTGAAGCAAGGATGAAGGCTTGATGTTTTAGCTTTTTACATGCCCAATCATTTGAAGACATTTGTAATTTGTCTAAGTAGTTCAAGGGCTATGCCTTGTAGTCTTTCATTTGCATTTGCATTCTCATTATCACGCATACATAGTTTTTGATTAAAATCTCAAAGCAATCCAATGATTTCATAAGAAGTTAAGTTCTCATGACTAAGTCTTTGAAAAAAAAATGAAAACTTACTGTTTTAATCAATTACACAAGCAGTTTAATCGATTAAATACATTCATACTATTTCTGGAAAAGCCTTGAAGAATAATTTAATCAATTATCAACTTCTTGTAATCGATTACATAGTAACATATGAAAAAACATGCATCACTGGAATAATCGATTATTCTGATATGTAATCGATTATCTCAACGTGTTAGTCATGATGCTTTTTTGGTATAATAGATTACCATTTTCAGTAATCGATTACACAGGTTGGGTTATGTTTTGAGTTTTACCGGTTTAATTGATTACCAGTCTTATGTAATCGATTATTTCTTCATGTTTCAAATATACTAAGACTGTTTTAATCGATTATGTTTCGGTTTAATCAATTATCTTGTTCATGAAAACATTTCCAGGAAGTTCAAGAACATATTAATCGATTATGTTATATTTTAATCGATTACATATGATTAAATAATCGATTACCTTTTCGTTTTAATCAATTATTGTTAGTTAAATCAGTTTTTTTTTTAAGTTTTGCTTAACTAGTCTTTATAAATAGACTTAGAGCGAATTGTTCTGAGTAACTTTGAGCATTTGTGTGAATCACTAAAAAGATAGAAAGCTTTTTCCAGAGCAAAAATACTTATTTGTTCTAAGAGTAAAAAAACCTCTCATGAGATCAAAAATGTTGAGTCCTTGAAATGAGTTTTTAAAGAAAAGAAGAGATTTCAAGAGTTCTTATTCTGAGCTTTGAATTGCATTCAACCTGACTGATTGGTAACATCCTTCATTCATTCATTCATTTGAAGGATCACAGGTTGTATCTCTTGAATCTTTCTTTATAATTTTTTTTGGTTATTAAAAATTCTATTGATTTATATTTTTGATTCTTTAAAGCTGTTTACTAGAGTAGGGTTCTCTAGAAGTAAGAATAGAGTAGGGTTCTCTGGGTCTTGATCATTTGAAGTCTATAGGGTTTAGATTTTTGTTACTTTGTCTAGTGTGGATAAAGGTGATCATTGTAAACTGCTTGTATAGATTCTTTGATATAGTGAAAACTCTAACCTAGTGTGGGTTGGAAGTAACTGGATGTAGCCTCCAAGGTTGTGAGGTGAACCAGTATAAATTGTCTTGTCTCTTGTCTTGAATTCTGTATATTTCATTGCTTATCTTTGTGAAATCAAAATATTATCATCAAAGAAACTATTTCTATCATTACATGCATATCAAGGATTGATCTTGATTGAAGAAAGAGTTCTGGATTTTCAAAAGGTGAACAAGTGATATGATCCAAGATTTTAATTCCGCAATTTGTTTTAGAAAATTTTAAATATCAGATTTGAACCAATTCACCCCCCTTGGTTTATTTGCTGTATATTCATTGTGTTTTCACTTATTTGTATGACAAATGTATCTTTTCAATACAAGTATTAAGATCTTCTTAATTATGTCTAGGGGTATTGTTGGAAAAATATTTTAGAAAAACTGAAAGAACTATTGTTCTAAAACATAAAAAGCGAAAATATCATTGTTTTGGAAGGAGGGACTAGGAAGTAATAACTATTTTTTAATACTTTCTTTTTAATACATGTAAAATTCATGTGGATTCCATTCTCTATTTGTTGAATTTCACTCTTAAACTAGTGTGACTCACATTTCAATCAATGGAAACACTATATTAGAAAGAATGTTAGAAAGTATTCTATTAGCACTCCTTTAATCAAATATACTAATAAGTATTAGAATACATATTCTGATTGAGAATGAGAAAGAGAAAGAATATGGAATTACTAGCGGTTGTCGTGCTATAGGTGGTATAACCATCTTGAAAACTTCTGCCACTTGTGATTATGGTATTTCTCAACCCATCATCAACCAGCATGATGCTATCATTGTGCACAGCAACCTCAATATTCTCTCTATACACCCATTTCTTCACATGTATCACAAACCTCGGCTTCACTTTCCTTTTTTTTGCAGCATTGAGCGCATCTTGCACGGTCTTGAAATTCCCAGAACCATCTTTTGCCACCACAACATGTGCCTTAATCGATGAAGACTAAAACAGTTTCCTCTCATGCGTTGAAAACCAACTTGGAAACGTAGCTTCTGGTTTTTCTTCCATGTGATGATGATGTTTCACGAAGTCCATGTTGATGGCCAAGCTGTTCCTTATCATCTCAGTAACATTGTTGTTGGGAACCTTGAAATCTTCAACACCAAGTTCAATAAGGCTAATTTCACACGTTTGAAAGTTTGTGAGAGAAGTGTTGAGCCATGTTTGTGCATCAGCTGATGAACAGTTATGCTTCCCATTAAAGCATTCAAGGGTGCGGTTGAGGTGGAAGATGGATTTTCCATAGAGCTTCAAACAATCACCATGTACTGTTCTGTGGTTCTTTGTTAGCATGTTGTTTTGGTCATTGTCATGTGCTTCTTTTTGCATGATGAGGGCTTGATTTGAGGCATTTTGAAGAAGCATTTCCCGAAAGATAGTTTTGTGCTTGATTTGGAAATGGTGGCTCTTCATTTGAGTAGTGTAGTGTTTTCATGGCAGCACAGGGTGTAGGGTTAGGTTGCACCAGCAATCTATATTGCTGGTTGAAGCTGGTCCTCTTCTTGATGATGAGGCTATTGAGAAAATTAAAGATAACAATAGGAGTGTGAGAAATGTTTTTCTAAGGGTCTCCATTTCTCTTGAAGAATGCAAATATATAAGAATAAAAAGACTGAAGAAATTAACAATGGGAGTTTTAAGTTGCACTTGCACCCCAAATAATCTTTTATGTTTCTGGTTTATTATGGTTTTGGTAATGAAATGTTACTTATATATATTTCTTGGTTGGATGTGGAGTGTGGAATGGGTAAATGTGTGGGTTGAATTGAAAATGTAGTGAAGAATGACAACAAATACAAACTATGAATGCAATTCAAGAAAGGATGAAAGGAATACAAACTTATCAAGTAGGAAAATTAATATTTTTTTAATTGCTTGAATTAGTGTAATTTAGGGCTTTCTTAATCTGCTGTAGAGGGTACAAGTCTAATTGTTAATTTTTTTTTTATCAGCAAAGAACACATTATATTATATATCAGATAGGATTCAAATTGGTACCTAATACATACACTAGTGGTTATTTAAAGGTTCATTAGACCAATGAAAATTCATTTGGCCTTAGCACTTAATCATGACAACACTACTACAGGCGAGGCAATCGACGACGGTTGTAGAACCGTCGTTGTTGCACATGTCATTGAAAAGCACCACTTTCAATGACGGTTCAAAAAACCGTCTTCGTTGATTTTTTTTTTAAATGGATACAAAGACGGTTTTGCCTTAAAAACCGTCTTTGTATATATAAGTTTTTTTTTTAAATGGATACTAAGACGACTTTGCCTTAAATATCGTCTTTGTATATATAAGTTTTTTTTATTTTTAAAATGCATACAAAGATGATTTTTAAGCAAAACTGTCTTTGCATGTACACATACAAAGATGGTTTTGGCTTAAAATCATCTTTGTTTCTCCTTTTTTTTGTTTTTTTTTATTTTTTACACACCTACGAAGATGGTTTTTGGCCAAAATCATCTTATACAAAGATGATTTTGGTCATCTTATACAAAGATGATTTTGGCTGAAAATCGTCTTTGTTTCTCCTGTCTTTTTTGTTTTTTTTTTACACACCTACGAAGACGGTTTTTAGCCAAAACCGTCTTTGTATCGGTACATACAAGGACGACATACAAAGATGATTTTGGCTAAAAATCATCTTTGTTTCTCCTTTTTTTTTTCTCTTACATGCCTAGAAAGACGATTTTATAATCAATGGACTTAACTGAATTTACACTAAAATAAATAACAAAGGCGAATGAAACCATCTTTTTTACACACCACATTGAAGATTTTTTATTCTATAAAATAAATAACAAACCAAATTTTTTATTATATAAAATAAAAAATTTTAAACTAAAATTATGTCAAATACTATGGCACTAAAATAAATAAGAAACCATAATTTTATATAACATCATTAAAACAAACATTCTACTTTATAGCCTGTAACATCCTAGTGATCACACAATGAAAGTAACATACATCGCTAATATTGTTGTTGCAGTTGCTTCACAAGGTTGAATCATCATCAACCAAACCATGTGGTTCTGTTGAACTTAAATATATCCTCAAGTTGTATACCTGCATCAACAACAAGTAACATTAGGATGCAGAATAAATGGCTCTTAACTCGTAAGAAGTTCCAACAACTTGATACTTGTCAAGACAATGAGAAAATTAAATGTACCTCAGGTAGTTCCCTTAAAATCATATCCTCAGCAGCTGCTTTAGTTTTGTGTATACTAGATGGAGATGCACCTAAAGAAGAAACTTGTATAAATCTCAGGACACCAATAAGCTTTTAAAATGATTGTAAAATTGTCTTGAGATACTTTGTTTTACATAATTCAAATTTTCCACACATAAAAATTCATGACCCACATTTTTCCAACCAAATATAACCTTGTAAAGGAAATGCAAAAAAAAAAAAATCACCATTTTCTCCATATAAATTCTACAAATGCAAATATAATATCATGACTACTAGATAAGATTTCCCTAACTGAAACAGAGCCAGCTAATAAAAAAGAAAACCACAGAATTTTATGCCTTGCATCACGGGCTTTCAAGTACTTTTGTTCAGCTGTAACAGATTCTAGTGCCTCTCTGAGCTCGGCAATCTTAAGTTTAATTGGGTCCAAATGCTTTGCAAACCATAAAAGTTAAAGGGGAGCCTTGAAATCCAAAAAATAGAATGAAAAAAGAACACAACACTTGGACCATTGTTCATAAATGTCATGCACTAGGATAGTTGAATCTAGTAAGAAAAGTTGCTTACACAGAACCTACCATGTTTGGCAAGATCATGCTCAGAGGGGATGTGACCAACATGAATGTAGAAAGAAACAGTGTCAGGTGTTGAGGAAGGGTTATGAAAACAAAATTTATACATTCCATGTGTTGGGGCTTTAAAATTGAACTTGTCACCAGAGGTTCCCTTGATATTGTGGACAGTATTCCCTGCAGCAGTTGTCATTTGCAGATAACTGAAAAATTAGAATATCTGGAAGGCTGAAGTTACAAACTACTTACAAATTTGAGCAAGTCATCTGACATGGGACAATTAAGCCACACTCTGCTTCTATGTTTAATAGACAAGACATGTCGTTAATAGTATTGTACTAATTTGAGGCAGAATCAAGTAAATCAAGACTGAGAAGTCCCTCATGAACCATGCAGCCAAGAAAGATATTACTACGTAGAGACTGAGGTCTCTTTGCTATGAATCATTATGTTCTTTCCTCTTTTTAATTTTCTTCTTTTCTCCCAAATAAAACATCATGAACCTAATAACAACAGCAGTCACATTATTAAACCATCATTTACCTACAATCCTTAAGATGGTAAAATGCATCAGAACTTGTGGTCAGCAACATCAAGTATGTGTCATTCTGCCACACATATGTAAAGCTCTGTGACCTCTGTCATTTATAAGACGTAAATCATAAAGAAAATTCCAGTGCCATCAAATTTGACTCACATAAAAAAAGTGAATATAAGCATACAAAAATGCCAAAGCATTGTATCTCAGCAGTTTGACTCCAAACCAAATTCTTCTCAGGTAAGTTTCTTTACCTACATTGATCCTGTAAAGTGAATGATATTAATAAACTTAATAGTGGTACAACAACACCTTTTTCTCAAATGTGTCTTTCCTGTTTTTACATGAAGTGATTAAGGGATACAACACAATAAGCTCATACTTCTTAACCATTGGAAAAGATGAGTTGAGCACCACAAAATTGATTAGATCATTAGTTTTGCCACCTTGGTACTCTAATTCTGTAAATTTGGAAACTTGAAAGTATTGCATTAATTTCTTTATTATTTTCTCTTAATATCAACATATTCATAACAATAAATCAAAATCACTATAATGACCTATTCTAAATTGATTTTTATAGCTAAATCGTCAAAGGAGACAGTAACAATTATGCTTCAATAGATCGAAGTGCTTAATGTTTTGCTAATAATAAGAAAATTCTTATCCAGCCTATTTTTTTGGCTGCATAACATCATAAACTTTTCTTATAACAGGAGAAACCTATGCATTATTACAATGTAGAATTGAAAACCAGTATTGCAAGCAATAATTGCTTCTTCTCTCTTTGAAATCCAAAGGGCTAAAAACAAAGAGCAAAAGGAAAATCATCACATCACAAGGCTCAAAATAAAAGTAATTTTTTTAAATGCTATGATATTTAAAATGTTTAACTTCATCAGCCAGTTGAGTAACCCACTATTTGACTGTCCCCAACTATCTAAGTACCTCAACTAACAAAGCTATGACAGTCTCCTAATTTGCACTGATAGATACACGCAACCATATTTGAGCTGCTCCTACGGTGCTTCATGAGGCTGGGTCAGTAACCTGAACCCCATTTTCTCCAAAAACAAAAAGGAAACTCACTCATGGCAAAACCACCAGTAACAAATTGTGTAAAGTCCTTTGTTATAAATAAGACTACTACATCAATAAGAAGAACTCCTCCCTCTGCTGATTCGAAGTGAGCATGATGAATAATGCTATAAGATTGGCTCCAAAAGAGTAGAGTTTTCAAATGGTTTCTAGTTGTGTTTCTTCAGAATGGGATAAGACATAGTATGGGTGTAGGGAACAGAGAGAGTTGGATTTGGATGATGTGTGAATTGTGTGTGGAGACCAAGTAGAGTAATAACCAAAAGGATGGGTGATTAAAAAACTGCTGGGAATATAAAAAGGAAGAGTCAGCAAAAGGAAAGGTTGCTTTAAGCACATGGGGTACAAGGATAAAGGGGTATAATTGCTATTGTTATGCATGACATAACAATAGTTGATGAATTAAACCAATCACTGTTCATTTGCATCTGAGTCAGCCAGCAGCAAAGAATCTTCCTTGCTTTCATGTTTGAGTGGCTTCTCTGTATCAACCTCACGGCTGTGGTCAACAACAGAAGCTGCTCCTCCCATTCCTGTGAGTTTCTTGGCTCTTCGAGCCTCAAAATCCCAATCAGTTCTACAAAGAAGCACCAACATGGTCACTACACAAGACCCTTGAGCTGCAACAAGGCCAAGGCAGAGCCCTTGAAAGTCATATCCAGTGAAACAGGCCAGCCAAATATACACAGGCATTCCCACACTAAAATGAGTAGTAGCCTTGCGGTTAACAACAAAATGCATGGGTAAAGTTAACAGTAACAATGTTCCCTTGATCTTATGATTCATAAGAAGCATTGCGGTTTATTAAGACTAAACTATTTCACCGTCAAAGTTTAAATACTTCATGGAAGTTGCTCACACATAAAGTTTTAATAATCCAATTTCAGTGGATTATATATATACAGGGCATGCTCATCATAAGAGTTCACACCAAGCTCTTCTCATAACCCAAAAAAAGGAACTGAAAATGGAAAGAGAGTGGGGGAAAGGCAAAGATACTCATTTTAGAAAACTCGGTAAAAATAAAAATTAAATTTATTCTTACTAACTAATTTTATCTATAACATATTAATTCCATTAAATCCTTATACCTTATTGTTCTATAACTTATTAAAATATAAATATAACCATAATAAATAAATATATATATATATATATATATATATATATATATATATAACAAGAAGATAATTTGATATACCAATTTCTAAATATAGCAGCAAGGGACATTAGTTAGAAGAGGCAAACAATATAACTAATTTGAAAGTAGAATAACTAGGATAGTTTAATATACTAATTTCTAAATATAGCAGCAACATATTTTGATCATTACCTTTGAAACTTAAGTTCCATGTGGATGAGAGCATTACGCTGAAAAAATTAAGGACTAATTAAATTATTTATCTGTCAATTCTTGAACACTGTAGGCATTCGAATGTTCCATTCCTGTCCAATTGTCTTCTTTGATGCAGAGGGAAATCACAGCAATCGCTGGCCCGCCTTTCATTGTACCTTTGTAGACCACACTATCTGGTGAGGACCCAATTATGTTGCTGAAGTCTTCACAGGCCACTTCAAGGTCCTGTCTGCTATACCTCATCACATCCTTCAACATCTCAGAGGCTGCACATTGATAATGTAATATGTTCAAAATACTATACAAAATATCAGTAGTAAATACTAAATACATATTAGAAAGCAAAGAAACTAAACCTGTATGTACTGCCATATAATCTTTTCCGCTTGCAGATTTTTTCCAAGGAATGATGATAAATGGTTTGTTGTTACACCTGTGAATGGCAGTGAGAATAGCAAAACTAAAGAGAGAACCAACCATGATTCCCGTCACTATTTCTGGAGCCAAAAGCCAAGCAGGTTTTGATGCTTGGTCACATGTTTAGTAGCAGGTTGGTACCTTGGGTTCACTACTGGACCGCTTTGGGCAGGTGAAGCACCAGCTATTAAATAATAGTTCACTATAAAATAGGCAAGAAACAATTAGAGGCAGAGTATATTCTAGTAAAATGGGTCAGATGTATATCAGATTCACAAAAGATCATATTATCCATCATATTAGAGTAAAATGGATCAAATGTATATTAGTTTTTTTTTTATTAGCAAAATTAGTATGTATATATATATAAAAGAGAAATAGTACAAGTATTAGTATTATAAAAACAATCCGAGCATCAGATACCAGACCCATGGCAGCTTAATACATGAATAAGGCATGAATTAAACTACCAAAAGTTGGCTGGATTGTGTTATACCCTCCCCTAGAGAGATGTTTGTGTTAAACCCTCCCCTGAATACAAAAAATTTCCCCCAAATTACAAGACCAGAAGTGAAATGGAATGTTAAAGCCTTTCTCCAGGTTTTTAATCCATGACCAGCATATAAATAGCCCATCATCCATTAACTCTTGGCTGTTAAAGCTCGCATTATGAAAGATGATTATGTTTCTGTGTCCTCAAATAGTCCAGGTCAGAGCTATTCACAATATTTGCCATCTCTGTGAGCTAATCCCATTGTGGTAATAGTAAGAATGTTGGCTAAAGTGTTCTTTCGGATTTATAGAAAATACACTGGAAATAGATATCCAAGACATTGCCTGCCACCATAGCAGCCTGATTTTATCACAGCTAAAAAATAAATGTGATGCATCCTCATCATAAATGCTGCAAAAAGGACAATAGGAATCATTAAGTTCCACATTTCGTCTGCTTAGGTTTAGCTTAGTAGGTAATCTGTCCCCAATTAATCTCCAAGGAAAGCAAGAAGCTTTACTAGGGATTTTTAATTTCCATAGTTCTTTGAGAGCTTCGGACTGATTCAATGTTGTCCATTCCCTATTAAGGAATCCATATACACTCCCCACTGTATACTGTTCGCTTAAATCAGCCTCCCACTACCAAGCATCTTGTTGTTGTACATGTACATCCAGGTCTTGTATATCTTCTAAGAACTTAACAGCATATTCCACCTCCCCTTTCATAAAGGATCTTCTCCATTTAAACTGCCACTCCCACCCCGATGGAGTTTGTATACCCATATGATGAATGTAATGATGTTGCTGATGGGAGATCAGGTACATTCTTGGGTATTTGTCCTTCAGTGGCAACCCCTCATTCTTCCACCCATCCTCCTAGAACAGCGTCTTTGATCCACAACCCAGCTTCCAATTTATCCCTCTTATAAGCTCATTCCCCTCCTCATTTGAAATACAAACTAAATTGAGACCCCTCCACCAAATTGATTCTCTACCAGACCTTCTAGGCTCTACTAGGTTCCTCCAGCCACCGTATTTCGATTCCAACACTTGCACCCATAAGTCGTTCTGCTGATGAAACATGCTCCAGAGCCACTTCCCAAGTAAAGCATGATTAAACATGCTTAAATCCTTGATTCCCAGGCCCCCACACTCCTTAGGTTGGCAAACCAGGTCCCATCTGACCCATGCAATTTTCTTTTGATCATCGCTGCCACCCCACAAAAATCTTCTTTGAATTCTGACCAATCTATTTAACAACTTCGGAGCCCTGAAAAAAGAAAATAAGAAAATGGGGATCGAGTTAAGGACAGACTTAATCAAGGTAGCTAGTTTTCTCTCACACTTCTTGACTAAGGGATCCCACATTTCAGAACATCTTGGGTTTGCCCCAATAGGGACACCCAGATATGAGAATGGTAAAGCCAGCTCTTAGCAATTTAGGTACGTAGCAGCATTAGTAGACCATTATTTGTTCATACCAAATACCCAAAATCTACTCTTAGCAAAATTTATCTTCAGCCCCGAGTCCAATTCAAAGCTCCTCAGCATGACCTTAATGGTTCTCACATTTTTTGCTGAAGTTGTCCAAAAAAATATGGTGTCATCAGCATATTGTAATATACTGACATCAACCAAATTCTTCCCCACCTTATACCCCTTAAATAAATCCTTTCGTTGTGCTTCTCGCATCAATCTAGTAAGGCCCTCAGCGACAATGTTGAACAAGAGTGGGGCTATAGGGTCCCCTTGTCTAAGGCCGCATTGTGGTGTGAACTTATCAGTTGGGCTCCCATTAACTAAAACCGAGATAGAAGCTGATTTCAGACAGCCTTCAATCCATATAATCCACTTGGAGTCAAAACCCATCAGTCTCATCATGTATAACAGAAAATCCCAACTAACTGAGTCATAAGCCTTTTCGTAATCCACTTTGAACACAAGGCAACTACCGTTGAACCTTTTTGCCTCGTCCACCACCTCATTTTCTATGAGCACACTATGCAGCAAATTTCTCCCTTCGATAAAAGCAGATTGTCGATGGTCAATGATAGAAGGCAATACCTTTTTCAATCTAATAGATAATACTTTAGCCACTATCTTGTACACACATCCTATTAAAGAAATAGGCCTGAAATCATTCAAACCCTGTGGATCACGAGTCTTAGGAATCAGATCTATAAATGAAGCATTTCCACCCTTAGGGAATACTTTATTTACAAAGAATTCATCCATAAAGCGAAGGAGGTCAGTTTTAAAGACATCTCAGAATTCTTTGATGAATTTGAAATTAAATCCATCTGGCCCGAGGCTCTTCTCGCTGCCGCATGCCTAAACAGCCGCCCTCATGATGTATGGTTGCACCCACAGCCATTAAGTTTTCCCAAATCTTCCTTGCATTGAAACCCAAACTTCAAGTTTTTCTCAAGAACAAAAACTGCAGCACTTTCACGTGGGATCTTGGCTGTTTAGGAGTTTTTAATTTCAGCAATGGAAGGTGGAAGAAGGTAAGGGATGAAGGTGGATGGCACCATGGAAAAGCTTTCCAATAAGCCTAGGAAGAATCGCCACAATAGCTTGAAGCCATTGATAAGAAACAAGAGGTTCTTGCACAAGAACAAAGAGAAAACTTCTCACAAATTCTGATTGTATTCCAAAATGATCAAAAATGTCGACAAACAGTTTGGGCAGTCTTATATGCACGAAATTGCTGAGCCTAAATGCACATGAAACCCACTTGAAATGTAGTGCAATTTAAGAAGCTAAATGAGCTTGTAATGCAAACTTCCCTAAGCTCCTTTTGGCTGTCCTAATTCGTATAAGGTGCAGTATATTAAGGCTTAAGGTGCAGTTTTTCAGCCTTTAAGTGCAGCCAACATTTCACACACAAATGCACTTACAAAGCTTTACACTAATGCACTTAAAGCCTTTTTATTACAACTAATTTTGCCACTAACAAATGCTGGAATTCATTAAATTAAATTCAACTTTAGAATACAAAATCCAGCCCTTGTTGTCCTTGAGTTGGTGTGCCTCTTCATGCTTGTCCAAGTTAGCTTGGATGTGATCCTCAAGTGCTTGAGTCCTAGCTCTTGTCATTGGTCCTTTAAAGCTCACCAAAGGAAGTGCTTCAAGCTCTCCTTCTAGACCTTTAGCTTGCAATGGACCTCCATCACCTCACCTCCTTTTCATCAAAGCGTGTCGACATAAAGTCATTGTGCTGCTGATCAATGGTCTTAAATGTAACACCGTCTAGGTTTGGTCTCACCGTAGCCAATTCTTCAAATCTCCTCTTGAAAAAAGATCGGATTTCTTCTTTAACTCTGATTGGTTCCTCAATCCAACAGCCATCAACTAGCACCCCATTTAACAAGTTAACCCTACGCTTCCAGTTTACAGTCACATGAAAAAACCTGGAGTTGTAATCCCCTTCCTTAATCAATTTAGTCCTAGCCTTTTGTCTTATGATTAAATCATTTGAATGCACTACAACCGATAAGTCCTCCTGTACTTGTTTTCTCCTTTTTATCTCATCAACACTCAGCTTTCTATCATCACTTCCTGTGTCAATCCTGTTGAGCTCCACCTCTAAGCTCTTCAACTTCTGCTGAATGTTCCCAAATTGGGATTTGTTCCATGCTTTCAACTTTATTTGCAGACCCTTAATCTTTTCTTTTAGGACATATCCCCCCATCCAATGACTAGATTTGTGTTCCAGCTCTCACAAACAGTCTTCCTGAGTGATTTATCATGCAGCCAACAGTCCAGTACCCTAAATGGTTTCAGGCCCTAATCAACAAAAGAAGATCTCAACAGAATAGGGCAATGGTTAGAGAAATTCCGATCTAGTATAACCTGAGTGGTGGCCGGCCATTTGTCAAGCCAAACAGCAGAAACTAGGGCTCTATCCAATCTGCTCTTGGCAATCCCGTTTGGTCTGTACCATGTAAATTTAAGTCCGAGGCATGGCACGTCATCAATCTCCAAGTCATCAATCCACTCGTTGAACTCCCTAACGATACCTTTATCTTGAGATCTCTAGCAGATTCCCATTAGTTCATAGGATCTTCTAATATTATTGAAATTGCCAATTATACACCATAACCCCTCCATTTTTGCATACCTCAACTGTTTGAGTGCATCCCACAAAATCCTTTTCAGAGATGTCTCACATGGTGAATAGACATTCACAATTGTAACTTTAGTATCATCAGCTACCCATGTCCCTTCCAGGTATATAAATTTGTCACCTAACACCTTGGTCTCAAGTTTAAACACCTTTTCGCTCCAGATGCATAGCAGACCTCCAACTCTATTGGTTGCTGGGAAAATTTCCCACTGGGCCTCAGAATCTCCCCACAAAGCTTGGTCGATCTTGATATCAATACTTTCTCTTTTAGTCTCTTGCAGACATATCATGTCCACCCTCTCTTTAACCACTAGCTTTCTGATTGCTGTCCATTTAATCCCTCATCCCAACCCTCTAATGTTGTAGGAAATAATCTTCATTGGTCACCGTCTCTATTTCCCAACTTTTGAGCCTCACCCATATCTCTAGCCTCCATGGATGATATTGTGTTTATCATATCATTCTGGTTGCAACAATTTAGACCCAGCAATTTTACTAATTCCCATTCATTTTTGGCATCTTTCCTCCATTCACTCTTAGTGGGACTTGTTACTGACAATAACTTGTCAGATAAATTATTTTCTGGTTGTGTTTCCCCTGAATCAGCTATATCTTTTAGGCCACTGCCCAAAGCCATTGATGGGGAAACTTCAGACTTCGAAGGTATTGTAATGACCTCTTTTCCTTTGCTAAGAAACTGTTGAGTGGTGAGCCCAAATTTAGTAGCCATTGTTGTTATGGGCCCAAGATCCTTTTTGCACCCCTTACACCTGGAGCACACCTTCCATTGAGATTGTGGGCCATTTAAATTATGGCCCAACTGACTGCTTTTGACTGTAGCGGGAGTCTTGTGGATTGGTCCCACACATAAATCCCCTGCTCCCATATCCTCTAGAATCTCCCATGCCAGATGCAAATCACCGCTAGGCGAGTCATGCAGGTGTGGGTCCCCCCTGTCTTCCCTATCCGGCTTGTCGGTCTCCAGTTCACCAGTGATGCTCTCACTCACCTCCAATTCCGCGTGAGCCATGGTCACCCCACCCGCATGATAGACAGCGTCGAGGTTGCTATCTGCTGCCAGCTCAGCGGATCAGGATCGTGCTACATGTGTGGGTCCCCCCCAGCTTCCCATTGTCACCATCCATCACTTGACCGTCCCAAACACCCAAGCCCACTTCCATGTCAACCTAAGCCACTCCATCGTCCTGACACAAAGCATGGTCATCGCTGACCTTTGCCCAATCTGTGAAAACAGAGAGACGTCCGCCGAAAGCATGCCTAGCGTCGTTCTCAATGCTATTCCTATGGTCCATATTCTATTGATTACCCAACGATACCTGGAAGAAGCAATGACCCGCGAGTAATATCCTATCGTCCCCACTGATACAGCCTTTATGCTTGTCGCCGTCTAACATCAGGTCAGTCGCTGGAGTCTTCGCTACTAGACTATCCCCCAAAGATTCGCCCATGCCAACCATACTTTCGTTGGACGGAATCACCTCCAATGACGAGGCATATCTCCCTCTTAGACATTTACAGGATTGGAAACAAGTCTCCTCAATGATACTGATGTGGTATTCTTCTCCATTAATGGATGCCATGACCTTATGATTGATGTGGGCTGCCACAGAGTTTTGATAAGCACCCTTGCCCTATCCAGACGGTGAAGATCGACAGTGTCATCATCCAAATCCACCATATCCCCTATATCGGCAACAATCTTGTTGATACACTCCCTATCCCACGCGTGTAGTGGGATACCCCAACATAAAAGCCAAACCAACCTGTAGCTGGGCCTCATGTTTGGATTCCATTTTTCCAGCGAATGGAACATGGATGGTCCATATTCTTCTGCCTCTCTACACATATCTGCCGCTTTTGAATCAGTGAGTCCAGTGAGTAACACCATGTCATCGCCCATATATATGGGTTTGACGTGCTCCCCTCCATCCCACATAAAATCTTCTTCTAATCTGTCAAAACCCATCAGATTGGTAAGTCTGCCGACCCAAGCTTCATGACACCATTTTCGATTTTCCATGGGGATGGATAATTGAACAGTCGACTGTGAAGGCTTCTCGTCCATGCATAATTTCCCGCCGTAACAGCTTGCGCGTAGGATAAAGTGCGATTATGATGAAATGGCGTTTGTGTCTGGTTTGTAACCGTCGTACCCTTTAGTTCCGGATTGATCTTGGATTTTCCTTTCTCCTTGATAGCCTTGTTATCATCCATTATCCCTCTTTGGTACTACTCGTACGTGTGTGGTTTCGCACCCATCTTCCATTCCCTGTCATGCTTAGGGAGGTTCACATGAAGCTTGAGTCCCCCCATAATCAAGTTGTCTAATTGCCTCTCAAGTCTGTAGCCATCATCAACACTTTTAAACCGCAAAAAACCACATCTACGCCTGTTCCTATTTCTGTTCTTTGCAATAAAAATCTCCCTAACACTCCCCATCTCTTGAATTCAAACCACAAGTCTCTTTCGTTCAGGTCTTTAGGGAAACGAGTAAAATAGAAGGACGACACATATGTGGTGTCCCTCCAATTTTTTGTGTTATCACCCCTTCATAGTGCCTCCCCTGCCACCTCGTGATGCTGGCTAAACCCATTCCCGGCGAGGTTGAAACGTGATATTCTCTTAGTCCTCTCCCTATACCTCTCGTGGAAACTATCTCTATGATTCACTCTTACCCACCCACTGTTTCTCTCTCTAACATTCTCTCACATCCTTACTTTTTTTTCTTCTCATTGGGATATTGACCCTTATTTTTCATTCAAATGTATATCAGTTAATGGTAAAGAATTAAGATGAATGAGTATAATTATTTTCTTAAAGAACCCTGATCCATGTTCAATTGTTTCCCAAATACTATGTCCTAGAAAATATTAAACATTCTAAACATGTTGTATGGAATCTTCAATGAATAAATATTTGAAACCAAAATCAGCAAAAACTAATGGGTCATATTAACAATATCCAAATTTTGATGGTGTAACTTGGTGCTTTATACTTAATGGGTGAGCTTGACAATGCTTTCTAGATACAACAATTTTAAGCAAATTCATATTGTCAAAGGTGATTTGGGCACATTGAAATGTGACAATTATAGGAATGATAAATTATTTCCTTTATAGTAAACATAAAAGATAGAAGAAACTATATCTTGTTTTCTTTAGTAGGCACAAATGAAACTGGTAAATGACATTTGAAGAAAACAATAATGGGAATCCTACCATAGATATAAGTCCTTGAGGCCTACACTCTATATAGCATGTACTGTATTCATAGAGAAAGAAAAGTTTTATCAATCAGATGAGAAAAGACTTCATGAATGATGATGATGATGATGAATCATTAAACAAACTACACTAATTCAATTTCTAAAAGATTCACTCACATCCCATGCATATTTGAACAAAAAATTGAACTACCACCACCAGGAAGAGATCCTTGAAGCTTATTCCAATCCAGCCGAAGCTCTTGAAGGTATTTCAACTTACCTGGTCAGCAAGATGATAAATCAACTTCGAATCTTCTCCATATTTTCCCATGAGAGTTTCTCGCAATTCAAAAATAGGAGTACCTAAGGCAGTTGCGCCATGACTCTCAAAACTTCTTCTATTAGTAAAACATATCCCATCCAGAAACAGAAACAAACATTGAACAATTCCATTATCTATAGACAACCCCATCACATGACAATATGACATAAAAAATAAAAAATAAATAATAGCTACATCTTGAACAAAATGCCTTAAACTATGGATTATACAATTAATATTATCATTCTCATGTCTCTATCAAAGTGAAATATGGCTTACAATAATCACTTGATATTACAAATACATGAGCATACACCCACTCTTCCAACACCTGGCCAACCCAGTGTACAATACTGGCATACAAAATTTCTAATTGATTGTTCTGTTATTAGAATGGCCACTAGCAAACAAAAGAACATAGTGCATATTTCTTCCATTATTCTCTGCCTCTTCAGATACAATTTATCCATTCCATTGAAAATTGCCAATGACTGCACACTTCCAATTACATAATTCAATAACAAAATGTCAACAAGTCAGTTGGTAAATTACTTTTATATTCAATCAAACTTGCTTAGTACTAACAATGTAACTTCCTACAACTGATCAAACAACTAGCTCTTTTAATGAATGGTGATTTAATCTTCTCATAGCAGTGTGCAAAATGCATTGGATAGATAAATTATCCAATAAAATGCCCAAACATAATTTCTCTTTGTCTACAAAAGAGTGGAAAATTCAAGCAGACTATAACACACCTAGAAAACGAAAATAATCAAAATCATACAAGTAACCAAAACTAGAGAGAATTACCTTAGGAATCTTGGGTAATCTCCTGCTTTCATTGCTCTCTACAACATCCTTTACTTTCAATAAAAATTCATTAAACTCAAGTTTAGCCAAATCCAAAAGTGATAGAAAATCTGCCACCCAAGTCCCTAAGGCTTTGTTTGGGAGTTAGGAGGGGAAGGGAAGGAAAGAGATTTAAGGGGAAGGGATGGGAGGAAAATGAGGGAAGTTCCTTCCTCCTTGTTTGGGAGTTAAAAATATATTAAGAGAGGGAAATGGAGAGTTAATATGATATTTTTATAATTTTGCCCTTATTTCAAAAAGTTAAATTCAATTAAATAACACTGGCTAGGATATGATAGTAATTTTATTAACACTAGCTGGGGTAGGATAGTAATTTTATTACTTTACCTTCTAAAAACCCCCCAAATAGGGGGAACAATAATTTTTAGGCTTTGGAGGATTTCAGAGGAGTTTTAAAAATCCTCAAATCCTTTTCCTCAAAAATTAAAACTCCCAAATAAGGAGATGTTCCTACCCAAACCTTTTCCTTCCCTTCCTTCCCCTCTAAAATCCCTTTCCCAAACAAAGCCTAAAGCTCTCTCTCGACCACTCAGTAACCTCTCTTTGATCAATGCCAAAATCGAGCTAGTCCCTTTCCCTAAAACAACTTTCTTCTTCTTCTTCTCCTCTACTTTCGTGTTCCCCTCTACTTTCATTTCCTTGACACCTAGGATAACATCATTCAACTCAGCAGCCTCAAGCACCGCAACCACCGTCACAGCTTCCCACACCACAACTTTCCACACAAGTCCAAACAGCACAAAGAACTCGTGTGCAAACTTACCATACTCTTTTATAAGTGGGGAAGAGGGGAAGTTTTACCATCTTGAGCTGTTGTAATTCTCGCCAAGCAATTAAGCAGTGTTTTGCTCCCTAGCTATTCTCACCACTAGTCCGACATACCTTCTTGTAGTGCACACAGACATATCACAACTGTAAAAGTAAACTTACAAGACTAATAAGATGCCTTATATGATGAATTAAAGGACCCAAATTCAACTAAGATATAAAAAAATACAATTTAATGCAACTGCTACAGGCCAAGCTTAAGATTAAAAAAAATTGATAGAAATAGGTGGTGATGAGTGAACATTTTATGACAGAAAAATCAAATTAGATAGTTTTCATTATCCTTGGAATTTATTTGGCTACATCATGAAAAAATTATCACACACAGTATAAACTAAGAAATTGCAGTTAGAGACATATAAATTTACATAGCCTCGCTGTCTGTTAGTTACAAACTAAGAAATCTACACAATTTGAGCAAACTTTTTAATTCAAATCTTGTAAATAAAAAAATTATTTACAAGAGGATATTCTATTAAAAATAAGTAATCAAAAAAAGTATTTTCAACTTATGTGCAACAAGTCACTCAAGTGACAGAGTCATCAAGGGATTACTAATTAAACATCGTAAATCGCAAATTGAACAATTTATTATATGCGCTTAATTCTCCAAATTCACACATCCAGACATGTACTAACTGGCTCAGTATTTTTTCAAAAATCACTTTCTTTAACTCTATTTTCATTACCAATAAAAAAATTCCATACTAAAATTCTTAAATCTCAAAAATCACAGAGCAGCTTCCCACAAAACCATTCACGCTCACATCAAATAGGACTTACATCCTTATTTAAAAGATAAAATTAGCAAATATGTTAACAGTAAACAAATGCCAAAAAAGGGACTCAGTCATGTTTGTTTTCATTTTATAGATGATCAGGATCAAAAGATCAGAGCACAAATTAGAAGGAAATTTTTAATGCATTAACTGCAAAGCATAAAATACAGAACAAATTGGAAAGAAAAGACACACCCATTTCCTTAACTGAGCAACTTAAAATTGATAACTTTGATAATTTGATATCACACGATTTTGATATCACAGGTCCTCTCTCTCACACACTGGTGCACTCACACAAAACACAAACACATACACAAATTTTACTGGGAAGAAAACTCTCATTTTGTTGACAATAGTCTGCCAAAAGCCTCACATACCCCTTTACATAATGTGCTATTTATAAGCAATAAAATTAAACCTAAACTTAAACAATTCAAATTTAAATTGAAACAAAATCTCTCCTAATATCTTTCTATAATATCTCTCTTCATATCTTATCTTTTCTCATATCTTTTCTACCCATATCTTTTCACATATTTTCCCACATAATATTCCTTTTAAATTTAAACTACGTAAACAATATTTATTTAAACGTTTATTCCAACAAAAATGGCCCTTGCTTCACCAGGCATTCCTTCCTTCTTCTTTTCAATCTCCCAGACCTAGTAAATTACACAACAAACATCTCAAGAATTCAGTATAGCAAAAGGAGAAATAAACAAGTAAAGTATGTACTGACCTTCCACTTGAATCTATCATCTAACATGCTCTTTTGAACCAATATTGTTAGCTTCCCATCATATCTCCATATGTCCTCACCTGCATAGCAAGTTTATAGAAGGAACATAACTATGCCAGGCCAAGAGGTATGAAGAAAAGTAACCAGAATTTAGCACATAAATTCTGAACTGCTAGATCACTCCATGATAAAAGGTGAGTGTAAAGATCAAAACATATTGGGGCTGAAATCATCACAGAATAAATCCTAAATGTGCCTCTTGGGTTCATATATCTCAAAGAAGAAGCAAAAATAGGAGAATATCAATATCACAAATCCAAGTATAGCCATGTATGAAACCAAGAAATCAGGCAAGAGCTTCAATATGACCTGACATCTGGGTAATAAGTGTATGTCTCCAAAATGTCATTGCCAGAATGGATGAGGCCAGCATTCCGGCTCTCGCCAAGTATTGCCAGAATGGATGAGACCACAAAATGCAACTCACTGTCTCGAACACACACACACACATTCTTTTATCTATGTGTGCATGTGGGTTGTATGTGTTTTGAGAAAGTTCAGGTCTACTTTGTGTATGTGTGTGAGGCTGAAAGAGAAAGAGTGTGTGTGTACGTGTGTGTGGTGGCCCATTAAAATTTATGATTGACTGTCACTTTGAGGATGCTAGTAAATAAGATATTACGAAAGACCGTACGCGTAAAACCAAAGACAGCAAAGAGCAAATTAATTAATTAAATTAACATAGACTGACATATTATTTGTAATATAACTTTTTTTCAGAGAAAAGAGCCAAAAATATGAAAGAGTTCAGGTATGACATATATAAGATGTAGCTCACATATTATTTGTCTAACTTTTATTTTATAATTAATAGAAATAATACTATGAAAGAATAATATAAAACAAGATATATAATATGAGAGAGAGAGAAATGAGTTATAAAAATAATGCTATATGATGCATAATATGTTCTTCACTATATATAGAGGAATTAGCCCCCAACAAGAGAGGAACAAATTAAAAGTCACAATATATTTCATTCCAAAAATTGTTTTCGTTGCACAGAGGATAAACGTCAACACCAAAAGCTCTTCCAAGCAAAGAAAAGAAAAGGATTTTTAACAATGCTTCTAATTGCAAATAAGCAACATGGTTATCACCAAATCTAACAGAAATCACAAATTTTTTTATAGGATATGTTGCTATGCTAAAATTTTGAATGGGTATACCTTTCCCTGCATTGAGGCACATAGAGTAGATGCTAATTGAATTCCAATTCCAATTCCAATAACATTAAAGAGTGTTGAAATAGCCTCTCCTCTAGCAAATAGGTCACTTAGATTTCCTTATTTAGCAAATGAAGAATATATAGGTAATCTTGTGGCTCTTGATGCAACAATTGACATCCCCTGTTGACTCCAAAATGAATGGAAAAGTAAGTTTATACCCAAAATAAAATGGTTTAGTGAACAGTTAGTTTCACTAGAAAAAGAAATGTTCCGTAGAATGACATACACTACATAGGCAGGAATGAGAATGAATAACTAGTACTGTATCAACTTTGTATGACAACAAAGGCCACCATGTAAATTAATTTTAAAAACTCAAAAACAGTGTGTACCTTGGCCAAATTCCCTAAGCCTGCCATTTCAAGAAAAAGCTGTGGACATAAGGGAGAGAACTTCCAAACCAGTGCCTAAATCATAGAGCACATCAGCTGCAAGATGGAAGGCTTATCACAATCATACACCATAGTTTGATGTTAGTAATTAACTAGTAATCTCAGTGAGTCAAACCACAACAGCAACTAAATAATAACAGCAAGCCACTTATCCAATCTAATAATAATAATGGAATAGTGATAAAGAAATAACAGCGAGTCACTATAGGAAATAACGAGATAGATACAGCAGAACACTGTTCACACACTAAGAAACTTACTTTGTTTTGATTTCTTGGCTTGTTGTTGGCTTCTTGTTCAAATACACTAATACTATAGTATTTATGCTATATTCTGTCAACAAAAAGCATTTATATAGGGTTATTTTCACGGGGATTCATCATACATATTTTTTTAGTTCTTTTATTAATTCTAACAAAAATATGGGGTAATTTTTAAAACCAAGAATAAATTCAAAATACCTTTAAGTACTCAGCTTCATGCATTGTCCTCGGGGACAAAGGTCTAGCTTTGAACTGACAAATTTAATGATGTAGCTCACAACAAAAGTCCACTGTTATGTTTTGTGTGCAAAAACATAAAGCTTTGAACTGAAAGATTACTTTGTCTGGAGAAGTGAAAATAGACACAAGGAAAAGATCAAAAACTATATATTTAACACAAGCAATATACAAAGCATAGCTATCAATACCGAATAGCAGAGCAGAGCAGTCACCCTCAAAATTGGGATAGCGGGATAGCTAATAGCGGGATGACCGCTATTCTAATGTTTTTATATATATATTAAAAAATTTATAATATAAATATATAAGCTGAAAAAAAGAAATATAACTAAAAATTGATGTGACATACTTCACAAGGTTCAATCTACATAAATGGTTTTTTTTTATAAAAAAAAACCTAAAAAGAAAAAAACCTAAAAAAACTAAGCAATTAAAAAAGAGCACAAACCACTTATGGACTTATGGATTATTATTTACAATTTATAAATTATAAAAAGTAAATTACATTAAAATAAATTACTCTTGCACAAATATGTTCTTGTACTGAAAAATTTATAATATTTCTCTCTCTCGAAAACCAAATTACATTAAAACATATAACCCATGCCATGAATTGGGCCTCATAAAAAACACAACGTTTCGGGTCATCCTGATGTGTTTTGAAGTTGAAATGTTGGAAACCCACGGGGCCAAGGAGACAGCAGCGGTGAGAAGAGAAGGAGACACAACGGCGGATGAGAAGAAGACGCACCGGCAACGCAAAAGGCGATGAGATGGAGACGCGAATGGCAGCAGAAACCAGCAAAGATGCGAACGAACGGGAACGACTATCAATGGCGGTTGGAGAAGCGAGCTTGAACGAGGGGTTGACGACGGTGAATGAGGTGAGCCACTAGAAGAGTAGCAATCGTGAAGGAGCGAGAAGGGAGAAGATAAGACAAACAAAGTGCGCGTCATAGCCTCGCACAAAGAATCACGGATGCGTCATCGCGATCGCGCATGCTCCGCTACCCTCTTGTCGCGGGCGCAACAGCCGCAACAGTAAAACGCACCGCTACTCTACCCATTGTAGCAGCACATGTCCACTCCGCTCCGCTACGTCGGGATTGCGGGCGCCTATTGATAGCATAGATACAAAGTAAAGTTTAGCCAACCTGTCATTAATTCCTTCAAGCATCACATACTCAAATAGAAGTTTGTAGTTCTTTTTGAGGCAATGCTCCTCTCGAAGACACCAGATCAGTGGTTTTATTTATCATCGTCTTCCCCTGAATATCTCTAGCACATAAAATATTTGAAGCATTAACAGAATTGATTGCCTAATACTAGAAGAAGCAAATATCCATAATGAGACATCATTGAAAAAGAAAAGGTGTTTTTATCATAATGCTAAATAGATATGAGCAGTATAGAGCTTTGCCTTCACATTTATCTGAAATAGCAAGATTGAGGGATAATTGTTAAGTTATTCTAGAAGAAATATTTGAAAATACAATGAATACCTAATCTAATAAACCAAGAGGGGGGGTGAATTGGTTTTGCCTCCTTTTTCAAAATTTTCTTACAAAACAATGTATAGCGGAAGAATTTATTTGGATCATATCTTAAACCAAACCAATTTAGAAAACAATCTTCTTCACCAATCAATTAACTCTTGAGCAAAGTCAAAGTTTGAATGATAAGCAAATTGAATATCCCAAGAATTCAATGAAACATAAACTGAAACTTAAATGCACAAAAGTTTATATTGGTTCACCTCTCAACCCCGGAGGCTACATCCAGTTTATCTTCTAACCTAAACAAGGTTAGAGTTCCACTATAACAAATCTTAGTTCTTTACAAGCAAGCAACAAGGTCTCTTTCACCTATCCTAGGCAAAACTCAAAATCTACATCCTAGATTTCTCAAAAGACCAAGAACCAAAGATCCCTTCTCTGTTCTACCCCTAGAAAAGCCTTTCTAGATATACTTTAAAGAACCCCCAAATGTTATATGGAAAATCAACAAAAATTACAACAAGTAAAACAACAAATACAAAAGCTTAAGGTTCAAGAAAGGTATCACCTCATTTCCCTTTGTAGCTTAAATGATATGTATGAATTAATCAACCTAAGATGAAGTCTAACATGCTTTCTTGAATCTTCTTTTATCACAAACTTGTATGAATGATCACACACAATGAGTTCTTTGACTAAGCATCCATGTAGATTCTAACACACTTGAACAACTCTTTAATTTCTGACTTTTAAATCTTTTTGAACTTTTAGAGAATGTAAAACCTAAGGTAGGAACGAGTGCTCTCTTTCTAATGTGTTAATTTTTAATGACACAGTTTTTCTATTTATAAAAAAACTTATTTAACAGACTGTAATCGATTATTTCGTTATGGTAATCGATTATTTAACCAATGGTAATCGATTATTTCGTCTTAATAATCGATTAAATTGTTCATCACAATTCTGGAAATCTTGAATGAACATAATAATCGATTATTTCACCAATTAATCGATTACGCCAGAATGACATACTTTCTTAACAAGCAGAGGTAATCGATTATAATCCAATTTAATCGATTACGCCAGAACATGACTAAAACACTACAAAGCATATTTAATCAATTACGATTATTTGGTAATCGATTAAACCAGTTGATCATGTTGTGCTATATTATGCAGATGGCTTAAGTAATCGATTATTCACTCAGATAATCGATTAAACCAGTGATTTTCCAAATCTGTGTCAAGCCTATTTAATCGATTACAAGAAAATGGTAATCAATTAAACTGTTCTTAAATCATTTTCCAGAAATCCAAACAAGCTAGTAATCGATTATTTGACTCAAGTAATCGATTAAAGCAGTGTAAAACCATTTTATACTTGTTTAGATGCACTTATGTAATCCTATTTATTTGCACATTCTAATATGACTAAGAACCTATTAATGAATGTATGAATGCATGATTTACTAAATAGCTGCAGAGGATTATAAGGATTTAACTCATGAACCAAGCTTTAACCAAAATTACAAATGCCATCAGATTGAGTGGGCATGTAAAATATCAAAACAAAATAGCTTCCATCAACCTTGATTCTTTAGCTTCAGCTTCTTGAATCTAACAATATTAGGTTGTTACATCGGCCAATAAGGTAGTTAGGAGTTAGTTTGCTATAAATAACAGTGTAGATACTGCAGAGTCTGTTTTTGGAAGCTCCTCTCTGTGCACACATTCTGTTCTTTTTTGGGTACCAATTGCATTAATTTGTATTAGAACTTTCCATCAATGTCTCTCAGCTGCAAACAAGCAACACCGTCTTAGAATTAGCGTATCCTACAACTTAAAATAGAAAGGAAAAGTGAAAAAGAATCCATTTGATTGTTTGGATGAGTAGGAAAAAAAGTGAAAACAAATTAAACTAATAATAGTGGATGACTAACAGGAATCCTGTTCCTGGCTCTTCTAGTTTTCTCCCTTGAAGTAAGGCACATGGGAGCACACAGAGGATGACAACAATTCAACCACAATTCCAATTATTTGCCAAACCTTAAGACCAAAAACAAACGTTTTCCCAGACAATTCAGCTTTATGATCAGCACCCATATCTCAGAACCCTTGTTGCCTACCATATATATATATATATATATATATATATATATATATATATATATATATAT